>CP032255.1:2400000-3000000 GCA_005610355.1 Gossypioides kirkii
AGATAAGATCTGAAATACTTCAGCATTATCCATTTGGATTGTAAAGTGAAGAAAGCCTTTATTAAGAAGAATGAGCGTCCCATCTAGAATGCCCCAAAGTTCTGCTTCGAATGGAGAGCACTTGCCCACATAATGACTGAAACCTACAATCCAATCTCCATGTTGGTCACATACTACTCCACCTGTTGCAGCCTCACCATTGCGTCTCTCAACTGCACCATCAACAAACAAATGAACCCACTGACCTTTCGTATCTTTGAAAAAGTTCAAGGTAAAGGAACATTTTTTGTAAAATCTTTGAGTTGATGAAAATTGTTAAGCCCAACTGATTGATGCTTTAATTATCTCTGAAGCTGTCCAAGCAATATTTTGGAAGATGAACAAATTTCTGTTTTTCCAAAGCCGCCATGCAATCAACCCAAAGAGATTTACCCAAGGGATATCCTGAATCTGCAATTACAACATACCACAAAGATTAGTAGAAAACCATGTGTTAAAGGGAAGAGAAAAGAACCTGGCTTGTTGCTACAAAGGGATCACAAGCTTCCAAGTTTCCATTGCTGTCGTGCAGTCATGGAGGACATGAAAGATGACTTCAGAAGTATTACCACATATTGAACAAGCGCTACTTTGAGCCAAGCCTCTTTTACTCCTCTCCGAGTTCGTAAGTAGTCTTTGTTTGTGAACTAACCAAAGGAAAAAATGGACTCTCTGAGGCCCTTCAAACTTCCAAATAGATTTCAAAAAAACATCTTTTGGATTCCAAGAATTTTGTTAAAGAGCCCAGCAAGCGCTTCTAAAAGAAAAGCTCCCTATAGTAGAAGACGGCCAAATGATCCTATCCTGACCTAAAGTTGGGTGAGGTGGTGGAATGCTCACAATTCTATTAATAATGTCGCTCGGCAGCCAAAGATTGAACAGGTGTAAATTCCACGAACCATCGGCCAACACCAACTCACGTAAAGGACAATCAGGCGCTAGGTTAGCATGAGCAGGAATAAGAGGAAATAGAGGACCAATCTCTGGTATCCAAGAATCCTTCCAACACCTTAATCTCGTCCCATCCCCCACAAACCAAGATAAATTATCACAAAGGAGATGTCAAACCTTAGCTAAAGATCACCAAAGATGGGAGTAACTACTTCTAATGATGGAAGGCGAAATTAGCTCTTTCGGACTGTATTTAGAACGAAGAACCTTCACCCATAGAGCTTCTGTCTTCGTAACTAACTGATATCCTATTTTCATAAGAAAAGAGCTATTTTGATCATGAATATGTCTAAGTTCCAATCCACCGTGTGATCTTGGCTGATAAGTGTTATCCCAGCTAACTAAGGCCAACTTTGATTGTCTACTAGTTCCTCCCCAAATAAATTGTCGAACGATATTCTCAAGGAATCCAACAAGTGGCTCAAATGGTAAAGAGGATATTGTTCATCCTAGGGGTCCAGGGTTCAAGCACTTGCGTGTGCAAGGTGTGTGTGCGTTGTCAAAGGTTTAAAAAAGTATGAACAGATACTACCATATAATCACACCAGTATGTTAAAAAAAAAAAACAATCTTCTCAATCTCCAAACACACTTTCTTAGGAATTGTCATAGTCTGCATGAAAAAATTAGGAATAGCTAAAAGAACTGACTGAGCGAGAGTAATTCTACCTGCCATGGATAGTTTCCTAGCTTCCCAAGAGTTTAACTTCTGTCTCACCTTGTCAACTTTGATTAGTCAAACTTAGATCGGCTCCTTTAGCAAAGAAAATGTTGCTTTTCCGTAAGCTAACCCGATGTTCGGAGAACCCACAAAATGCTTCAAAGTATCAGCTAACATCCGTGCATGGTCCATGTCAGCTTTACAGAATAGGACCAGGCCATCTGCAAAAAAAAAATATCAAATCTAAACATAACAAAAATTCACTCGATTGAATCTTACCTCAATTGAAATTATTATTATTGTAATAATTAAGTGGATGTGGATTTGAGTTGCATATTCTTTCGTTTTAATGGTTGGAATGAGTAGAAGTGAACTTCTTTCCCATGCATTCAGACGAAATTCGAATTCTCGAGTTGTCATTGTTAGAAGGGCTTTATCTAAATGTCACCTCCAACCTAAACAAGACTAGACTCGTATCATATACCATAAAAAGGGGTTCTTGTTACACTTATTACTAAAATTGCACCTAATACATTATTCTAATTTAAGTAAAAAAGGTATTCATCTATCGGAAAAGGATTAAATGAAACAGTGACGTCACGTCATTTCTATCCCTTTTCCAATAGTTTAATGCCACATCAGTATTTTCATCTTGAAAAAAAATCAAATCCAAATAAAAATCCTCAAATTCAGGATGAAATTGCTATGTGGCTTTTTTTGGTGAATTACAATAAGAAGGTAAAGCCCGAACAACAAATGCGACTAGCGAGACTCAAACTCAAATCACACCTGAAACGATAAACACCTTTAACTATTAAACCATCACATAAAATTCATTGCTATGTGACTTTAAACTATTAAAAATAGTTACTATCCTTATTTCATAAAATCCGTTGATCTTAATTAGTGTAATAAATGTTGGTATAATTAATCTTTCAAAAAAAATTAGCAATTATGATGAAGATGAAATGATTGAAACATTTGTTATGACAGATTTTGGGTTGAACACGTGGCAGAGAGAATCCGAAATATAAAAATAAATGGCATGTTTCCACTTAAAAAATTGTTTTCTATTTTGTTATTTTTTATATTAAAAAGTCAAATTCGATTTTTGTGCCTCTACTATATTAGAATTAAAAATTCAATTTTTTATTTTAATTTGTCATAATTTAACCCTCTTACTTCATTATTAGTTAATCCAAAATGTTAACACCATCAACTATTTTCATTAAAATACTTATATGAATTTTAGAAAAATCAGCCTTAAGCATATAGTTAATATGCAGGTTTTTATGAAACTTTTTTGCTTGATTTTTAAAAAAAAGCGCAATTAAAAAAGAATAATTAATAATGCTAAAGAATTGATATAAACATTGAATGACCAAATCATACGGAATTGGAGTATAAAAATTTAATAATGAATTTTAGATATATTATAAGGACCATAATATAATTTAACCTATTGTCAACTAAATATAGAAAATACAAGTCATCATGAATTTTAGATATAGTATAAGGACCAAAATATAATATAACCTATTGTAAACTAAAGATAGAAAATAGAAGTTATCATGAATTTTAAAAATGGTATAAGGACCAAAATATAATTTGACCTATTGTAAACTAAAGATCGAAAATACATGTTATACTTGGTAAATTTAAAATGGTATCTAAATATAAGCCTTACATTTCGCGTCTAAAGTTAGAAAACCTCAAATTATATAAAGCACTAAATATTTAGAGAAGTAAAGCAAGAACTCAACATCCCATTCGTCTCTCAATATAATCTCCTTTGCTACATCTCCATCAACATTGCCTATGCAGCCTTGAGGCTTCCAAGGTGAACAATAAAATGGAAAGTCGTCAAAGTTTTGCCTATGGCAACTTAACTTTTTTCTCTTTTATTTTATTTTTTTTATACACACTCACTTTCGCATTAACCGACGTCGAAGAATCTTACATTGTTCGTCGTCAACTATTGACACTCCCTGAGAATGGTGAACTCCCCGATGGGTATGAATATACGGTGAAAACGATAGAGAAATTCGAGAATGAAAGGCTTAGGAAGGCTTTCATTGCTCTTCAAGCGTGGAAGAAGGCTGTGTACTCTGACCCCATGAACACCACGAGGAATTGGTTTGGGCCCAATGTGTGTGATTACAAAGGCGTGTATTGTGCTCAGGCATTGGATGATCCCAAATTGAAAGTTGTGGCTGGTGTTGATCTTAATCATGCTGACATCGCCGGTTACCTACCAGTAGAGTTGGGGTTGCTAACTGATGTTGCATTGATCCATTTAAACACCAATAGGTTTTGTGGGATCATCCCTACGAGCTTATCTAAGCTTACACTAATGCATGAATTTGATGTTAGCAATAATCGGTTCGTGGGGATTTTCCCAAAAGTTGTATTATCATGGCCGAGCATAAAGTATATTGATCTTCGATTCAATAATTTTGAAGGTTGTTTACCAGCTGAGCTCTTCGATAAGGAACTGGATGCATTGTTTTTGAACGATAATCGCTTCACTTGCAACATCCCTGAAACAATAGGCAAATCGACTATCACCGTTGTAACATTAGCCAACAACAAGTTCGAAGGATGTATCCCACGTAGCATTGGAAATATGCCCAACTTGGACGAGATCATTTGCTCAAACAATAAACTCAGTGGTTGTTTCCCTCAAGAAATTGGATTGCTTTGCAATGTTACTGTGTTCGATGCTAGCAAGAATTCATTCATGGGTAGCTTACCGGTAAACTTTTCGAGCTTCAAGAAGGTTGACATTTTGGATATTTCAAGAAACAAGTTAACGGGGAGTGTGCCGGAGGATATTTGCAAGTTACCAAGCTTGTCTAGTTTCACATGTTCATACAACTATTTCAGTGAGGTCCCTACGGCTTGTATAAATCCTGAAAGGAAGAACATTGTGGTGGATGATACAGGTAATTGTGTGGCTGGACGGATGAAGCAGAAGACAGAAAGTGAGTGCAAACAGGTGGTGAGCAACCCAGTTGATTGTAGCAAGGACAAATGTAGTGGAGGGTCTCTACCAAAGCATACCATGCCTACGCCACTTCGTGTATCTCCAACGGCTACTACCAAGCAAGCATCAGCACCAACACCAGTACCAGATAAAATTGAACTATCTCCAAAGGTTCCAATTCATCCACAAAAACTACCACCAGTACAGGTTCAATTTCCACCCACACCAGTGCATTCAACACCACCACAGGTCCACTCTCCACCCCTACCTGTGCATTCACCCCCATCAATCATCCACTCCCCACCCCTACCTGTGCACTCACCACCACCACTCATCCATTCTCCACAGTCACTAGTGCACTCACCACCTTCACCTGCACACTCTCAACTCCCAACAGTGCACTCACCAACACCACCAGTCCACTCCCTACCCCCAACAGTGCACTCACAACCACAAACAGTTCACTCTCCACCCCCATCAGTACACTCACTATCACCACAAGTCCACCCCTCACCCTCAACAGTAGACTCACTAACACCACCCGTTCACTCCTCACCCTCACCAGTGGAAACATCAAAACCACCCATTCACTCATCACCCTCACCAATACAATCACCACCACCAACCGTCCACTCTCCACCCCAAACAGTAGACTCACAACAACCACCAGTCCACTCTACACCCCTATTAGAGCACTCACCATCACCACCCGTCCACTTTTCACCCTCAACACAACCACCTATTCACTCCTCACCCTCACCAATGCACTCACCACCATCACCTGTCCACTCTTCACCCAAAATAGTGGACTCACAATCACCACCAGTCCATTCCACACCCGAAATAGTAGACTCACAATCACCACCAGTCCACTCTACACCCCCATCAGTACACTCACCATCACCACTCATCCACCCCTCACCCTCAACAGTAGACTCACCAACACCACCCGTCCACTCTTCACCCTCACCAATGGACTCACCACTACCACCCGCACCAGTACACCCACCATCACCACCTGTCTACTCCTCACCATCACCAGCAGACTCACTACCACCACCCGTCCATTCCTCACCCGTATCAGTGGACCTACCATCACCATCCGCCCACTCCTCATCAGTACCAGTGCATTCACCACCACCGCCCGTCCACTCTCCACCCACACCTATACACTCACCACCACCCCCCGTCCACTCTCCGCCCCTTCTAATTTACTCACCACCACCCATCCACTTTTCACCCCCACCAATGCACTCACCACCACTACAACCCGTCCACTCCCCACCGTCACCAGTGTACTCACCACCTCCACCCGTCCACTCTCCACCCTCACCAATGCACTCACCACCACCACCCGTCCACTCCCCACCCCCACCAGTGCACTCACCACCACCACCCGTCCACTCTCCACCCCCACCAATGCACTCACCACCACCACCCATCCAATCTCCACCCCC
The DNA here is from genome assembly GCA_005610355.1 of Gossypioides kirkii. Lineage (NCBI taxonomy): Eukaryota > Viridiplantae > Streptophyta > Magnoliopsida > Malvales > Malvaceae > Gossypioides > Gossypioides kirkii. The sequence continues at coordinate 2,406,094 of CP032255.1, forward strand.
ACCAGTGCACTCACCACCACCACCCATCCACTCCCCACCCCAACCAGTGCACTCACCACCACCACCCATCCAATCTCCACCCCCACCAGTGCACTCACCACCACCACCCGTCCATTCTCCACCACCACCAGTGCACTCACCACCACCACCAGTCCAATCTCCACCCCCACCAGTGCACTCACCACCACCACCACCCGTCCACTCTTCACCCCCACCAGTCCACTCTCCACCACCACCCGTCTACTCCCCACCTCCACCAGTCCACTCTCCACCACCACCAGTTCACTCTCCACTACCACCCGTCCACTCTCCACCCCCACTAATGCACTCACCACCACCACCCGTCCACTCCCTACCCCCACCAGTGCACTCACTACCACCACCACCCGTCCACCTTTCACCCTCATCAGAGCACTCACCACCACCAGCTGTCCACTCTTCACCCCCACCAGTACACTCTTCACCCCCATCAGTGCACTCACCATCACCACCCGTCCACTCCTCACCCTCACCAATGGACTCACCACCACCACCACCACTTGTCCACTCCTCACCCTCACAATTGGAGTCACCATCACCACCCGTCCACTCCTCACCCTCTCAAGTGGACTCACCTCCACCACCCGTTCACTCTTTACCCCGATCAGTGCACTCACCATCACCATCCGTCCACTCCTCAACCTCACCAATGGACTCACCAACACCACCCGTCCACTCTCTACCTCGATCAGTGGACTCACCAACACCACCCGTCCACTCTCCACCTCGACCAGTGGACTCACCGACACCACCCGTCCAGTTTTCACCCCTATCAGTGGACTCACCAACACCACCCATCCCGTCCTTACCCCGATCAGTGCACTCACCATCACCATCCGTCCACTCTTCACCGTCACCAGTGGACTCATCACCACCACCCGTCCACTCTCCACCTTTACCAGTACACTCACCACCACTACCCGTTCATTCACCACCTCCACCCATCAAGTCTCTACCACCACCAGTACAATCCCAACCTTCACCAACTCTATCACCTCCACCCGTCAAGTCTCTACCACCACCAACTCTATCACCTCCACCCGTCAAGTCTCTACCACCACCAATACAATCTCAACCTCCACCTACTTTATCACCTCCTCCTATTTTGTCTACACCACCACCTACCAAAGATATTGTCCTCCCACCAAACCTAGGATTCCAATACCAATCGCCACCTCCACCTATGTTTCCAGGTTATTAAATAGTATTATATAACTTTGACATCTTAATTTGGTGTATTCTCCCTCTCATGTATTAAAAAAATAACAAAAAAAGTTCATAAAGAGCAATATATGTTGTTATTGTCGAAATCTTTTTTTTTCGAAAGTCCCGACTTTTATTTTGAAAACGAAAATGAAGTCGCCACCAATCCTTTTTAATTAGGTGTGACCGAATCACCTTGAGATTTATTCATTTTAATAAAATATTAAAATTTATTAAAATGATGATTTTTGGTCTACAAAATAAAAAATGTGGGTTTAAGTGTCGGTTACGTACAAGGAAGGATTAGCACCCTCACAATGCCAAAAATTGGTACTTAATTTATTACTTTGTGTCTTAATGTTGGAAACCAAGAATTCGAGAAGAATTTAAAATGCGATCCTTAAATACGTGTAAATGGTGTTATTTGATGATATTACTAATAATTTACTAAATTAAATTTTATGAAGAAATACTCTTTCATTTCAAATCAATCGAGAAGAAAAGTCTTGTCCAGAACGTTAGGGCATGACATCTCGAATCTTCGAGAATGAAGAACATTTTTCAATTTTAAATAGGATATTCAATTACATAGGTTCAAGAAAAAAAATCATACCCAATACGTTAGGGTATAATTTCTTGAGTCCCTTAAATAAAGAACATTGCCTCGATTTTAAAAATTTAATTCTACATTACATGAAAACCGAATACAAATTTTTATTATGACATGCAATTAATTTAATTGAATATTGCATAAGGGTCCATGAATGTATGTAAGCATAATATATAATGTGATGATGACTAAAATAAAATAAATACATGTATAATAAAATAAAATAATGATACTAATAATAATAAAATTAGCAACATAAATAAAACAAAAATATTAATAATAATGATAATAATAAATAAAATTGATAATATAACTACGATGATAATAGTAATAAACATTTACAAATAACGCCAAAAACAACAATAAAAATAATTATAATCATGATAAAATATAACATAATGAAATCAAAGATATAAAAAAAATAAAAATGGGCAAAATGAAATAATATATGAATGATATTATAATCAAATAATAATTATACTAAGGCAAAATAAAAGAAAAATAAAGCAATAAGCATAGAAATAGTGAGTAAGTAAAATACGTAACAATAAATAAATAAATAAAAGGACTGAATTGAAAATATGAAAAAAGGCACGACTTTTTAAAACATAAAAAAGGGACTAAATTGAAATTCCAAAAAAGATTAAGACAAAAGTTAAAAGGAATAAAGAAATAAATGGTTAAATAAAAGAAATAATAAAAAACAGAGTATAAATTGTAAAAAATAAAGAATGAAAGGGGCAAATTAGAATAAAAATAAATTGATAGGGACTAAAGGGTAAATAACCCGACCTTCAGGACACGTATCATTTCCAGAGAGATTAATGGTCGAAGGATTAAATTGAAATGGGGATAAAATTAAAGGGTAAAATGTAAAATAAAATAAAACGAAACGAATAAAAGGACGAAAATAATAAAAATAAAAATGCGAAAGGATCGAAAGGGGAAATATCCTCCTTTACGAAAACACGCAAATCCCAAGCGGGATCTGGATCAAGTTCGGGTCAAGGTGTCAAAACGACATTTTTTTGGGCGTTAGAATTAAAACCCAAAACGACTCTGTATGGGCAAGTCTATATAAGCCATTTAAAAAAATCATTTCTTACCCTTTCTTAAAAAAAAAAAGTTCCCCCTTTTCCTTTTTTTCTCTAAAGCCATCTACATGGCTGGACGGCGACCGCCACCTTTGTGGTCGAAAATTCCAAAAAAATGCTCTCTTTTATTCCTTTTTAGCCCCAAAACCGGATTTAAGATTAAAATCTCCGCAAAACAAAACCAAAACCCCCTAAAAATCCAAGAAAACCTTCGGTCCTTTAGGGTTTTTTACCAACAGAAACTCGCCTCCTCGTTCGTTAGAGCCCTACACAAATAGGAAGTGATTCTTAGGGCCCTCGCTCAATAAGTGAGCCGCCCTTCATCGAGAGCGGGAGCCTCGACCACCCACGGTGACGGCATCCGAACGACGTCCAAGTATGCCCTTTTATCTTTCTCTTTTGTTTTTATTTTTTTATTTGCTTTCGAAAATAATAAATAAAAAATATATAAAAAGCTACCTTTGAAATTTTCAGATTCTCTTTATTTCTTTTTCTTGTATTCGTATTCCATTGTAAGAAAATTTACAATGGTGGTTGTTATGGCTTTTATAACCACATTTAATACAATATGTTTTTGTTTTGTTTTTTTTCTTTCTCTCTATTTCTCCGTTCTTTATTTTTGCAGATCCCTTAACGTGGTGGCGACAAGGCTTTGTTTGGGTCAACGGCGATGGCGCCTTGTCATTTTGGTGCAAGAGGCAACAGAGAGGTCAAACCTTGGGGTGTGGGTGCCTCGATTTGTGCACATGCTAACGTGACAGCGGCGTCGAAAGAGCTTGGGAAATTAGGGTTTCTTGCTGTAGGTTTAGTGTATTGGGTTGGGGCTTTCGAGTAGTGGGTTTGGACTAGTTTTTTAGGTTTGGGCTTGTATGGTAAACAGATAGGTAATTGGGCTTTAGTTTATATTGTAAAATGGACTTTGTGAATTAAAATATTTTTGTATTCGAGTCAGATGAAATTGGACCTGTACAACTACTTTTTTTTTTAATTTAAGTTTCCTCTTGTAACATGATTGTCAAAGCTCTTATCTTTATATATGAATCTCAATTACTAGTAGCTTTCATCTATTTCCTCCTTCTCAATAGGGGCCATGGCCTCCCACGTTTAATTTTTTTTCAACTTAGTCTTTTGTAAATTTACACTTGACCCCTCAAGGTTTAAGATTTTTGGAATTTTTTTTATTTTGTATATATATATTCTTTCCCCCTTAAAATGGTAAATTTTTAATTTAAACCATTTATTAGAACCTAATTTGTCCGGGCTCAATAAAAATAATTAAATCCAAAATGAAAAAACAAAACAAATTTTTTAATTGAAGTCCAAGTTTTTTTTTGACAAGGATTGGTCCAAAATTAAAACAAACCCAATGCCCAATGCCCAAATTACCTAACCCTACACCCATCAAGCCCAAACGCTAAATTTTTTTTGCCTAAACAGAAACCCTAGCCACCTTCGACGTCAAACCCCTCCATGTCAGCCACCAGGCTCGTCTGACTCCTCTACCACTGTTTCACCAAAATGGCAAGGCGCGTCTCCTCCACCGCCGTTGACCGAAGAGAAGACTACCACATCCATGAAGAACCTGCAAAAGGACAGAAAGCAAGAACAGAAAAGTAAGAAAATACAAACAAAATGTATTTAATTTCGATTATAAAAGCCACAACTATTTTCTGTAATTTTTGGACACAATCAATACAAAAAAGCAAAAAAAATTCAAAGGTAGCATTTTTATTTACTTTTATTTTTGTTTCAAAACACGGAGAAATACAATGCAATACGAAAAAGAAATCAAGAATCTAAGCATTCAAAGCTAGCATATTTTAAAACATGTAATAAGAGAAAGGAAGAGTTTTTCGGTTTTACCTTGTTGTTGCGTCGTCGTCGCCGCCGCCGTGGGTGGCTTATTCTTGAGAAGGATGCCCTTCGAACAACCCATGTTCGTACGAGGACACCGACCAAAGAAGAAAATAAAAGAAAACCACAAGATCCTTCAAAATATCTAAGGATCGAAAGGGTTTCAAACATTTTTGGGACTTTGAGGGTTAGAGTTGAGGATTTTTAACCTCGGATCTGGAATTGGGTTTTAAAACGGAGCAAAAAAGTTCATAAATAACAATTTATGTTGTTGCCTTTTCTTTATTTCAGTTTCCTCTTGAAACATGATTACTAAAGCTCTTATCTTTATATATGAAATTAAATATTTTAAGGTGATCTAATCACACCAAATAAAATATTGGTGGGGACTCCATTTTCGTTTTTAAAAATATAAGTTGAGACTTTTTTCAAAAAAATGGTTTCGACACCCTTTATAATTTATAAAATTTTAAATTAGTAATGATAAATTACACTTTGACTCGCTCAAAAATGATAAAAATTTAATTTCACCCTTTAAAAATAATAAAGATATAGACTATTAAAATGATGAAATTACATTTGTAATATCGTAAAAATATGCAACTTAATTTCGGCCCCCCAAAAAATTTTCTGGCTCCCCCACTGCTCCTTCTCTTTTGTTAATATTAGGAAAATAAATATTCTAATAATGATTAAATCTTTTCATTATTAAGTGTACAATTAAAAAAATCTAATATTTAAATCTGTGTGTTGACTTAATATTCAGGATGTTTATTATCTCAAGTGTGGTTTGGGTTCATCGTGCTAGTTACATTGTTGTTAGGTTTTTATCTTCCTTTTATAATTCCCCAAAGATTTTATGTCCTAAAATTTATTCTATAATTATGTAAAGGGCTTAGATCATTCCCCATCTTCAAGTTTTAATATTTAATGATTGATGATATATAATATTATAACTTTGGTTATATTTATATTATATAATAATATTTTTAATAAAATTAAATTTTAAATCATATATTTTTAATAAAAAATTGTAACAATATAAATTAGAAAACTTAAAAGCTATTTTAATAATTTAAATAATAAAATCAAAATAAAATATATTAATAAAAATATTTCAAAATTGATAAAGTCATATAAAACAAATATATAAATCCAATTCTTAAAACAATTACATAAAACTAAGCCATCCTAATTCTAATTCCCGAATTCCAAGTATGAGCAACATCCGAAATTTGAAAGTAGAAGCACAATTTAAAAAATTATAAGTCTTGTAAATAATTTTTTTAAAGAAATTTGTATATAGAAAGCAACTATTGAAAAAATAAATTATTAATATATTATATGATATGATATAGCATCATATAATATAGTAAGATGACTAACTTTCAAATGTACAAAAACTTATAGAGACTTGGAGCATCTATACAACTAGTCTAATAATAAACTATAATAGAATTAGTAAGTAATATATAATGAACTACTATTATATATAATTATTATAATATTGATTATAATTAAAGATATAGTATTACATGATAATATAATGTTTAATTATGCGTAAATTATTAATATATTATATGATATGATATAACATTATATAATATAGTAAGAAGGCTAACTTTCAAATGTACGGAAGGTATAGGGACTTAGAGCATATTTCAACTAGTAAATAATAAAAAATAATAAATAAAACTAAATCATGAATTTTAGATATAGTATAAGGACCAAAATATAATTTAAACTATTGTAAACTAAAGATAGAAAATACAAATTATCATGAATTTTAGATATAGTATAAAGACAAAAATATAATTTAACCTATTGTAAACTAAAGATAGAAATACAAGTTATATTTGGTAAAATTAAAATAGTATCTAAATATAAGCCTTACATTTCGCGTCTAAAGTTAGAAAACCTCTAATTATATAAAGCAACAAACATTTGGAGAAGTAAAGCAAGAACCCAACATCCCATTCGTCCCTCAATATAATCTCCTTTCCTACATCTCCATCAACATTGCCTATGCAGCCTTGAGGCTTCCAAGGTGAACAATAAAATGGCAAGTCGTCAAAGTTTTGCCTTTGACAGCTTAACTTTTTTATCTTTTATTTTATTTTTTTTATACACACCCACTTTCGCATTAACCGACGTCGAAGAATCTTACATTGTTCGTCGTCAACTATTGACACTCCCTGAGAATGGTGAACTCCCCGACGGGTATGAACATACGGTGAAAACGATAGAGAAATTCGAGAATGAAAGGCTTAGGAAGGCTTTCATTGCTCTTCAAGCGTGGAAGAAGGCTGTGTACTCTGACCCCATGAATACCACGAGGAATTGGTTTGGGCCCAATGTGTGTGATTACAAAGGCGTGTATTGTGCTCAGGCAATGGATGATCCCAAATTGAAAGTTGTGGCTGGTGTTGATCTTAATCATGCTGACATCGCCGGTTACCTTCCAGCGGAGTTGGGGTTGCTGACCGATGTTGCATTGATCCATTTAAACACCAATAGGTTTTGTGGGATCATCCCCGCGAGCTTATCTAAGCTTACACTTATGCATGAATTTGATGTTAGCAACAATCGATTCGTGGGGATTTTCCCAAAAGTTGTATTGTCATGGCCGAGCGTAAAGTATATTGATCTTCGATTCAATAATTTTGAAGGTTGTTTACCAGTTGAGCTCTTCGATAAGGAACTGGATGCATTGTTTTTGAATGATAATCGCTTCACTTGCAACATCCCTGAAACAATCGGCAAATCGACTGTCACCGTTGTAACATTAGCTAACAACAAGTTCGAAGGATGTATCCCACGTAGCATTGGAAATATGCCCAACTTGGACGAGATCATTTGCTCAAACAATAAACTCAGTGGTTGTTTCCCTCAAGAAATCGGATTGCTTTGCAATGTTACTGTTTTCGATGCTAGCAAGAACTCGTTCATGGGTAGCTTACCGGTAAACTTTTCGAGCTTCAAGAAGGTTGACATTTTGGATATTTCAAGAAACAAGTTGACGGGGAGTGTACCGGAGGATATTTGCAAGTTACCGAGCTTGTCTAGTTTCACGTGTTCATACAACTATTTCAGTGAGGTCCCTACGGCTTGTATAAAGCCTGAAAGGAAGAACATTGTTGTGGATGATACTGGTAATTGTGTGGCTGGTCGGATGAAGCAGAAGACAGAAAGTGAGTGCAAACAGGTGGTGAGTAACCCAGTTGATTGTAGCAAGGACAAATGTAGTGGAGGGTCACCACCAAAGCATACCACGCCTACGCCACTTCGAGTATCTCCAACGACTCTAACCAAGCCAGCATCAGCACCAAACATCAGTACCCGATAAAGTTGAATTATCTCCAAAGGTTCCTATTCGCCCACAAAAACTACCTCAAGCACCGGCTCAATCTCCACCCACACCAGTGGATTCAACACCACAACATGTCCACTCCCCACCAATACCAGTGCATTCACCATCACCACTTGTCCACTCCGCACCCCCACTAGTACACTCACCATCAGGAACACCACCCGCACACTCCGCACCCCCAACAGTGCACTCACCACACTTTCCGGCCACTTTTCACCCCCAATAGTGCACTCACCATCACAACCCGTCCACTCCTCACCCTCCCCAGTGGACTCACCACCATCCGTCTACTTTCCACCCTCACCAACGGACTCACCATCACAACCACCACCACCCGTCCACTCCCCACAGCCAATAGAGCACTTACCACTACCATCCGTCCACTCCCTACCCTCACAAGAGCACTCACCACAGCCATCGTCCACTCTGAACCCCAACCAGTGCACACCCCACCCGCACAAATGCACTCACAACCATCACTCGTCCACTCTCCTTTAGCACCAACGTACTCACCATCACCACACATCCGCTCTCCATCCGTACCAGAGCACTCACCATCACCACCTGTCCAATTCTCACCCACACCAATGCACTCACCATCACCACCGGTCCACTCACAACCCCAACTCGATCAGTCCCCATCTCAACTCGATCACACCACACCTCAACTAGCTCACTCACCACCACTACCCGTCCACCCCTCACCCCTACTAGAGCATTCAGAACCACCAACCGTCCACACCTCACCCCCACCAAAGCGTTCACCACCATCATCCGTTTACACCTCACCTCCACCAGAGCACTCAATACCACCACTCATCCACTCCACACCCCAACCAGAGCACTCACAACCACCATTAATCCAATCTTCAACCCCATCAGTGCATTCACAACCACTACCCGTCCACTCTTCACCCCAACCAATACATTCACCACCACTACTCATCCATACCTCACCCTCACCAGAGCACTCAGAACCAACACCTGTTGACTCATCACCCCAAGCAGTACACTCACAACCACCACCACCCGTCCACCCATCACCCCAACCAGAACACTCACACAACCATCACCTATCCACTCATCACCCCCCACCAGTGCATTCACCACCACCACCGATCCACTCTCAACCCCCATCAGTACACTCACCACAATCACCCGTCCACTTCCCACCACCACCAGTGCACTTACCATCACAACCTGTCCACTCCTCACCCCAACCAGAGCATTTAGAACCACCACTTATCCACTCTTCACCCCCACCAGTGCACTCACAATCACCACCTGCCCACTCTTCACCCCAAACAGTACACTTACAACCACCACCCGTTCACTCCTTACCCCCACCAAAGCATTTATCACAACCACCCGTCCACTCTTCACCCCCACCAGAGCACATAGAACAACCACTCGTCCATTCTTCACCCCAACTAGAGCACTCAGAACTACCACTCGTCCATTTTTCACCTCCACCAGAGCATTCAGAACCACTACCCGTCCACTCCTCAATCCAACCAGAGCACTCAGAACCACCACCCGTTCACTCTTCACCCCAACCAGTGCACTCACAACCACCACACCGCCCACTCCTCACCACCACCAATACACTTACTACCACCACCACCTATCCACTCATCACCTCTACTAGAGCACTCAGAACATCCACTCATCCACTCTTCACCCCCACCCAGAGCACTCAGAACCACCACCCATCTATGCCTCACCCCAACCAGAGCACTTAGAACCACCACCCATCCATGCCTCACCCCAACCAGAACACTCAGAACCACCATCCGTCCACTCTTCACCCCCACTAGCGCACTCACCATTAACACCTGTTCACTCTCCACCCTTACCAGTGCAATCACCACTACAACCCGTCCACTCCTCACCTCAACCAGTACACTCACCACCACCACCCGTCCACTCTCCACCCCTACCAGTGCACTCACCACCACCACCCGTTCACTCTCCACCCCCCCACCAGTGCACTCACCACCACCACCCCTCCACTCTCCACCCCCACCTGTGCAATCACCACCACCACCACCTGTCCACTCTCCACCCCCTCCAGTTCACTCACCACCACCACCGTCCACTCCCCACCCCCTCCAGTTCACTCACCACCACCACCGGTCCACTCCCCACCCCCTCCAGTTCACTCACCACCACCACCGGTCCACTCCCCACCCCCTCCAGTTCACTCACCACCACCACCGGTCCACTCCCCACCCCCTCCAGTTCACTCACCACCACCACCCGTCCACTTTTCACCCCCACCAGTGCACTCACCACCACCACCAGTCTACTCTCCCCCACCACCAGTGCACTCCCCACCCCCACCAGTGTACCCACCACCACTACCCGTCCACTCCCCACCCTCACCAGTGCACTCACCACCACCACCCGTCCACTCCCCACCGCCACCAGTGCACTCACCACCACCACCCGTCCACTCTCCACCCCCACCAAGTCACTCACCAGTACCACCACCAGCCCACTCTTCACCATCACCATTTGTCCAATCCGAACTTCATCACCAGTGCACTCAACACCACTACCCGTGCACTCCTACCCCCCACCAATACACTCATCACCCACCACCTATCCATTCATCACCTCCACCCATCAAATCTCTACCACCACCAATACAATCTCGACCTCCACCAACTCTATCACCACCACTCGTCCATTCACCAACTTCACCCATCAAGTCTCTACCACCACCAGTACAATCCCAACCTCCACCAACTCTATCACCTCCACCTGTAAGGTCTCTACCTCCACCAATACAATCTAGACATTCACCAACTTTATCACCTCCACCCATCAGGTCTATACCACCACCAATACAATCCCAACTTCCACCAACTCTATCACCTCCACACGTCAGGTCTTTATCACCACCAACACAATCCCAACCTCCCCCAACTCAATCACCAAAACCCGTCAGGTCTCTATCACCACCAGTACAATCTCGACCTTCACCAACTCTATCACCTCAACCCGTCAAGCCTTTATCACCCCCAGTACAATCCCGACCTTCATCAACTCTATCACCTCCTCCTATTTTGTCTACACCACCACCTACTAAAGATATTGTCCTCCCACCAAACTTAGGATTCCAATACCAATCGCCTCCTCCACCAATGTTTCCAGGCTATTAAATAGTATTACATAGCTTTGACATCTTTATTTTGTATATTCTACCTTTCGAGTAATAAAAAATAAAAAAAGTTCATAAATAACAATTTATGTTGTTACCTTTTTTTTATTTCAGTTTCCTCTTGAAACATGATTACCGAAGCTCTTATCTTATATATGAACTTAAATATTTTACGGTGATCCAATCACACCAAATAATGGTGGTGACTCCATTTCTGTTTTTAAAAATATAAGTCGGGATTTTTTTAAAAAAAATGGTTTCGACACCCTTTAAAATTTATAAAAGTTTAAATTAGTAATGGTAAAATTACACTTTGGCCCGCTCAAAAATGATAAAAATTTAATTTTACACTTTAAAAATAATAAAGATATAGACTATTAAAATGAAGAAATTACATTTGTACTATCATAAAAATACAATTTAATTCCGGCCCGCCCCAAAATTTTTTTTTCGCTCTGCCACTGTTCCTTCTCTTTTAATAATTAGGAAAATAAATATACTAATAATGATAAAATATTTTCATTATTAAGTGTATAATTAAGAAAATTCTAAGATTTGAATCTGTATGTTGACTTGATGATCAGGATGTTTACTATCACAAGTGTGGTTTGGGTTCATCGCGCTAGTCACGTTGTTGCTAGATCTTTGTCCCCCTTTTATAATTCCCCAAAAAATTTATATCCTAAAATTTATTCTATAGTTATGTAAAGGGCTTAAATCATTCCCCATCATCAAGTTTAATATTTAATAATTGATGATATATAATATTATAACTTTGGTTATATTTATCACAAATAATTAAATATGATTTATTAAATAATAATATTTGTTAGAGCCCAATTCGGGCCCAACAAAAATAAAACAAAAATAGACCAAATAAATTAAAAAGAAAAAGTCCCTTAAATAATGTTTTTTCATATATACCCAAATCTATTACAAATTCAACCCACACCACCTAAACTACCCATGGCCCAACCTTAAACCCAAATTACACCTAATTTCCCTAGGGCCCAACAAGCCCAAATTTTTGAAAAAATTTGAAACACGAGTTGCTAGGGTTTTCAGCCGTTCCTATACTGCCACCTATGCCTCCACATCAACCATGCCGCCCCACTTGCCTCTGCCACCATTTGACACCAACCATCATCTGCCACTATCACGTGGTCACCTGCAAAAATAAAGAGAAGAGACAGAAGCAAGAACAGAAAAATGCATGTATCCATTCGGCTATAAAAGCCATGTAAAAATTGTAAAAGGGGGATCCCCTTTCAATTTTCACGAGAAATAAAAAAATAGCAAACAACATATTCGAATTTAAGATTGCAAGAGCTTTCTTTTGGCGGCAAGCGACGACCGGCGGGGAACAATGACGGCGGCTGTCGGAGAGAGACTTACCAGAAATAAAAAAGGAGAAAAAAAAAAAAAGAGAGAAGAAGAGAGTTTTTTTGATTTTTTTGAAGAAATGAGTGAAAAATTAGGAAAAAGGGGTTAAAAAAGGGTTATATATGTTCCCAAAACGACGTAATTTTCGGAGTAACTTAAAACACCCCCAAAACTACATCGTTTTGATGTTACATGAATCAGATTTTTTTTTAAAAATGGGTAATTTTCCCGTTTGATCCTTTCACATTTTTATTTGTTTCAATTTAGTCTTTTTTTCCATATTTTTAATTTATTGTAATTTAGCCCAATAATTTTAAAAGCTTTACAATTTAGTCCTTTAACTTTCTAAAGGCCAAAAGGCTGCCACATGTCCCATTTTCTTGTTTTATTGCCCAGTAGGTCCCTGAACTTTCCATAAATCATATTTTGACCCCTAATCTTCTCCAAAATTACATTTTGACCTCTAAACTTTTCCAAAATTACATTTTAAACCCTAAACTTCTCCAAAATTACATTTTAATCCTTAAATCTTTCTAAAATTACATTTTGACCTCTCAAACTTCTCCAAAATCATGTTTTGACCCTCAATCCTTCCCAAAAATCACATTTTGACCCTAAACTTCTCTAAAATCACATTTTGACCCCGTATTCTTCGAAACTTCATTTTCGACCCCGTTTTTTCCTTTTTCTTCGATTTTTGTACATAAAATTTAATTATTTTTCTTTGCCTTTTTAATTAATCCTACTTTCTGATTTTGTTTCGCGTTTTTTATTCCGTACTTCGTATATTATTAATCCCGTGTTTATTTTTGCATTTATTTATCTGCTTAATTATTATTTAATTTTTTCATTATTTGCATATTCATGTTTAATTTACGCACTCATCTTTAAATTAAATTTACTTTTTGATTTTCTTTGAAAAATAGAAATATTTTAAAATCGAGGCAATTTTCTTTTATTTTGGGTTTTGCAAAATTGTGCCTTAACTTACTAGGCGTAATTTTTTCTTCAAACTAGAATAATCGAATACCCTTTTCAAGGTTTGAAATTGGCAACGAGGGAATGTTTGTTATTTCGAATCTCGAAACGTTATGTCCTAATTCACTGGACGTGACTTTCTTTGTCGATCATTTCGAAATAACTAGACTTCCTCACGAAATTTGATTTTCCTTCTTAAACGTGTACATCAAATAAATCATGCATTCAAGGATCATATTTTAAACTTCACTCAAGATTTCAAGTTTTTAACAAACAAGACCGAATAATAATCGACGTGGTACCAATTTTGGGCGTGTGAGGGAGCTAATCCTTCCTCACACGTAACCGACTCCCGAATTTTAAACGTTTTGTGGTGATCCAATCACACCGAATAAAATATTGGTGGCAAGTCTCATTTTTCGATCATTAAAGATATTTTTCGAGACCCTTTTTCTTTTCGAAAAACAGACGTTTCGACAGCTTAGCGACTCCGTTGGGGAAATTCTTTTTAAAAAAAATAAAAGAGACTCAAGCCAAACATCGGTTATTTTTAGGTCTTTTTGTTAAAAAATTTTAACACTCGATTTTGTTTAATAGACAATCCTTTGCATTTTTGTGGTGTTGGATTATGTCGATACTGCTAGTATAGATTTGCATTCATATGCATCTATTTCTACCCTTTTAAGTGGAAGCGGGAAACTACTCCTTCGTGAGGTTTTCACCTCCGTGCAGGATAGTGAATCGCTTTCGGGATTACATCTGTACCTATGTTTTCGTAAAGTTTTCACTTCAATGCAAACATATAGGAAATGTGTCCCCCTAAACTGAACTAATCCGTATGAGCATGTAATGGGTGAGGATCAAGGAATCTGTTAGTTTGGGTACCTTTTTACTCTAGAGACTAAACCATATATAATGAGCCATAAATACTTGCCTTAGAAGAAGTTATACCGAACCTTTTAGCAGACGAAAATTTAGATTCTTTGTTCTATATCCATGTTTGTTATTGATGTTATACTAACTCACTCTACCTTGTCTCACTATATGCATTACATCCTCATCTAAGGCAAGGTGTTGATTTAAGCTTAATTACTAAATAAAAAGCTGGTCATAAGAAAACGGGTTTCTTGATAAGGTGGAAAAGAATATGGTCGTGCGCATATGGTCAAAAGAAAGACGAAAATCAAGGATTCGCCAGACAAGTAAGATTGAAACGAAGACCGCACAATGAACCAAACTTTGATCCAACTACGAGAAGTGACTGATCACTTAAGCTGACATTTTGGACAAAAATGATGAACCATAGCAAAATTGGATGATTTTCTACGAAGACTAAGACACGATCATATGTGTATCTGCCTTATGTAAAGGTACTTGTTTTCTAGTAAAGTTTTCTAATAGAATTGAGCTATAAGTTAATGTCTTTCTCATGCATACATGCATTAATAAACAACACATTTTATTAACTTGCATATAATTCCATGAGAGCCTACCTTAAGTAGAATTGTGTCAAACCTTTAGTAGTTACATGAAGAAGGTAAGAGATACGGTTATATTCTTGTCTCTTTGCTTTTAATTGCAATTTATTTTCAAGTTTTATTCATGTATTAATCATACTAATTTATTTATTTTGAATCTATTTGCATTGCATTTTCATAAAAAAGGGTGTTGATTCATGTTCTATTGCCAAATAAAGAACTGGTCATAAGAAAGCGGATTCCTTGATAAGGTAGAAGTCAATGTGACCGTGCATATGTCGTTAAAGAAAAATAACAATGGAAGGGTGATTACCTGTCAAAGAGGCACATATCAGAGTTCTAGGATTACACCCAGATAAATGAAATCCATAACAGTTTGCGAGAGCTGAAAGAAGTATAAGGCAGATGTTCTAATTCGAATATGTTGATTTGCCTACTTAAGCTTAGTTTCTTCACTTTTAGAAACATGAACATAAAGAATACGCTACATCGCTCCATTGCCCAAGGATTCAAAATCATAAGGCCTATTCTGGATGAGCGAACATTGGGTTACAGCTCTGATCAAGGAAAGAAAGGATAACAAATACATAACTTTGAAAAACCCGCAAGACACAATACACCCAGAGGCGAGAAAGAATGTTGACATCTTCGTTTCAAATGCATATGAAGTAGTATACTTCCTTAAAGTTTCAAGGCACGTAGAGGACATGGTTGCAGATTCGTTTTATCGACGTGACAAGAAAATCACTCATGTTCTAACAATCTCAACCACTAAACACTTATCGAAGAAAAGGCAAAAGGTGTATTGGTGCACAACTTTTTACTAGTATGGTTCCGTGGCCATTTTTGAAAATTGAAAAAGTCTCTTGTTGAGTATTCTCTGAGGACTATTCTTTGTCGAAGGAATTTTTGCCAATCTAAAGATAAGAAGATATCATCAAAGAAAATTTGAAATAAATGATAAATAACTCCAACGCTCTTAGGGGCAAGTCTGAGATAGAGACTATGTCGCAAACAAGGATTTGACCAAGTATGAGAAATGACTAACCACTTGTAGATTTTAGCCATTCAAGATCGACATTTTGAACTTGAAATTAGGGTCAAACTGGAGCAAATTAGCTTGAAAGATTAAGACTTTGAGCATTAAGACATGACCATGCATGTATCTGCCTTATGTACAGAAATTTGTTTTCTAGTAAAGTTATTCTAATGGAATGGAACCAAGAATCAACGCCTTTTTGCATACATTTTATTATTCATTTGCATTGCACTTCATGCATTAAATTTCAATAAGACCCCACATATTTGAAACATTCGTGTGTGTGAGAGTCACCAACCTTAAATGAAAACTGAGAGGAAACTTGATAAATCAAGATAGGGAATGCTGAAAATTTGAACAAAGTCATGTGGAGAGTGGAACCTATTGAGAGTTCATCCCTATACCCTTGAAAGTGTTTTAACAACTAGACTGTGGAGGGGTTTCTTGTAGTTTTTAGGACTTTTCTAGAGTAATATTCAGGACATATTATTGCTCTAAGCCTGAGAGCAGTAGTGATCCTTTTATAAAGGGTACATGACTACTATATTTTATTTCAATAAAAATGATGCATTGTTTTTGTCCTAGTTGGCAAACACCTTACCATTCTTCTCATTTGTTCATACCGCAAACAATCATTCTTTAGTTCAATTATTCTTTGGATCCCCTTTTGTCTTTATGCTGGGTCCCTTGATATCAAGGATACGAGCGACACCGCTGTTGACTCGGAGCCCTTTTGAGAAGAACATGTGTCCAAAAAAATTCAAGACTTCGAAGGTGACCAAGATTGTAACTTATCTCCTGGTCTGTTGAGAATGGTGGAGCAAGATGAAAAACAAATCCAGCTTCATGAAGAGTCAGTGGAAATTGTGAGTCTGGGAAATAAGAAAGAAAAGAAGGAAGTGAAAATCGAGACGAGCATTTCTATCGAAGCAAGCTACTTCATGAGTTCAAAGATGTTTTTGCGTGGTCCTATTAGGATATACCGGGGTTAAGTACCGATGTTGTAGTATATAGACTCCCCATAAAGGAAGAATGCAAGCCTGTTCAGCAAAAGCTTCGAAAGATGAAACCTGATGTGTTATTGAAAATAAAAGAAGAGGTTAGAAAGCAATTTGACGCAGGGTTTCTCCAAGTAGTTAAATACTTAGAATGGGTAGCCAACATAGTCCCCGTTCCTAAGAAAGATGGGAAGGTACGAATGTGTGTCGATTATCGGGATTTGAACAAGGTAAGCCCAAAGGATAATTTCTCGTTACCTCATATTGATACCTTGGTCGATAAAACAGCAGGTTATGCATTGTTCTCCTTCATGGATGGCTTCTCCGGATACAACCAGATAAGGATGGATCCCAAGACACGAAAAAGACTACCTTTGTCACAATGTGGGGAACCTTTTATTATAAGGTCAAGCCCTTTGGACTTAAAAACGCAGAGACGACATATCAAAGAGCTATGGTAACTTTGTTTCATGATATGATGCACAAAGAAATCAAGGTTTATGTTGATGATATGATCGCAAAATCTCGAACAAGGGAGGAACATGTGAAGGTCCTAAGGAAACTGTTCTTGAGGTTAAGAAAGTTCCAACTAAATTTAAACTCAGCCAAGTGCACCTTTGGAGCTACCTCAGGCAAGTTATTAGGGTTGTGGTCAGTAAGAAGCGCATTGAGATTGATCCAGATAAGGTCAAGGCCATACAAGAGTTACCATCACCTCGTACACAAAAAAAAGTTCAAGGTTTCCCAGAAAGACTGAAATACATTGCTCGGTTCAGCTCACAATTAACCGAGAAATGTGATCCTATCTTTCGTCTCCTTAGAAAACATAACCCGGGTGTGTGGGATGATGAATGTTAGAAAACTTTTGATAAGGTCAAACATTATTTATCCAATGCTCCAATCTTAGTACCGTCAAGCCTTAACAAGCCATTGATCTTGTACTTGAAAAATTTTGAAAATTATATAGGATCTGTACTGGGCCAACATGACGAGAGTGAAGCGAAAGAAAGAGCCATATACTACTTTAGAAAAAAGTTTACCGATTGTGAAACAAGGTACTTATCGATTGAAAAGCTATGCTGCGCGTTAGTTTGGACTACTCGAAGGTTACGATAGTACATGCTATACCATACAACATGGCTAATCTCAAAGTTAGATCCATTAACATACATGATGGAGTCAACCACATTAAATGAGAGGATGGCTAGATGGCAGATCTTACTCTCCGAATTTGATATAGTCTATGTAAGTCAAAATATAGTAAAGGGAAGTGCAATAGGGGATTTCCTAGCTAGCAGAGCTAGTAGATTTTGACTTCCCGAATGAAGATTTAATGTATATTGCAATTACTGAGGAAGGAGTTTCGAAACAACAACCTTGGAAGCTAAATTTTGACGGTGCCTCAAATACCACGGGTAATGAAATTGACGTAGTTTTGGTATCTCTAGAAGGTGACCATTATCCTTTCACTAGTAAGCTCGACTTCGACTATGCAAATAACATCTCCGAATATGAAGCATGTATCATGAGAATCCGTGCAGCCATAGAACGAGAGATCAAAATTTTAGAAGTATACGGGGATTCTGCACTTGTAATCTACCAGCTCAAAGGAGAATGAGAAATAAGAGACTGCAAGTTAATTGACTATCGAAGATTGGTTCTCAAGTTAATTAAAGAGTTTTATGACTTTACATTCTATTATCTCCCACGATATGAGAACTAAATGGCTGATGCTTTGGCTACACTTGCCTCGATGATTAAAGTAAACAGGCCAGAGGACATAAGGCCCATTCAAATGATCATTTACGAGGCTTCTGTCTATTGTTACAAAATCGAGGAAGAAGAAAAGGATGACCATCCTTGGCACCAAAACATCTTGGATTATATAAGAGACTGTAAGTACCCAGAGCAAGCTACTAAGAATGATAAGCAGACTTTGAGAAGACTGGCAATTGATTATGTCTTAGATAGAGAAATCCTGCATAAAAGGAGCAAAGATCAAGTGTTACTAAGATGTGTTGATGCTAGAAAAATCCTAGAAGAAGTTCATGAGAGTATTTGTGGAACACATGCCAACAGTTTCACAATGGCTCGACAAATAATGAGATTTGGTTATTATTGGTCCACTATGGAAAATGATTGCATTAACTATGAGGTGTCACAAATGTCAGATTTATGGGAATAAGATCCATGTGCCGTCTTCACCTCTCCATGCCTTAAAATCCCCATGGCCTTTTTTTATGTGGGGCATGGATGTCATCGGACCAATCTTACCAAAAGCTTCCAACGGATATCGATTCATCTTTGTGGTCATTGACTACTTCACTAAATGGGTAGAAGCTACTTCTTACCCCTAATATTACAAAAACTGCGATGAGCAA
This sequence comes from Gossypioides kirkii, assembly GCA_005610355.1. Classification (NCBI taxonomy): domain Eukaryota; kingdom Viridiplantae; phylum Streptophyta; class Magnoliopsida; order Malvales; family Malvaceae; genus Gossypioides; species Gossypioides kirkii. Next base: position 2,425,687 of record CP032255.1, read on the forward strand.
ATTCCTGAAAAAAGAGATCATTTGTCGATATGGAATGCTAGAAAGGATCATATCTGACAATGCTTTAAATTTAACAACAGTACGATAGTGGAGGTCTATAGCCAGTTCAACATCAAACATCACAACTTATCTCCCTATCGCCTAAATATGAATGGGGCAGTAGAGGCAGCCAACAAGAATATAAAGAAGATCGTTGGGAAAATGACGGAAACCTATAAAGATTGGCATGAAAAGTTACCATTTTTCCTTCTTGCTTATAGGACCTCAGTCAAAACTTCTATTGGGGCAACACCATTCTCGTTAGTCTATGGGATGGAAGCAGTTCTACCTATCGAAGTAGAGATTCCTTCTCTCCTAATTTTGTCAGAATTAAAATTAGATGAAGTAGAATGGGTCCAATCCAGATACGATCAGTTGAATCTGATTGAAGAGAAAACATTGAAAGCAGTTCGTCATGGTCAAATGTACTAGAAATGAATGATGCGATCTTACAACAAAAGGGTTCGCCCTAGAGAGTTTTATGAAGGAAACCTGGTTCTAAAGAAGATACTCCCTATACAAAAGGATTTTCGAGGGAAGTAGACGCCTAATTGGGAAGGACCGTATATGGTGAAGAAAGTCTACTCTAGAGGAGCTCTCGTTTTAACTGAAATGGATGGGAAAGAGCTCTACAATCCTGTAAATTCAGACTCGGTGAAAAAATATTTCACCTAAAAAAAGAAAAAAAAAGAAAAAAGAGAGGTTGAGGTGAAAACTCGTAAAGGGCATCTCGAAACCTAAGAAGATTTGAGTTGAAAACCTGAAAATGCAGCTCAAATTTGAATAAGAGAAAAGAGGCATGAAGTGGTATTCTCTCTCAAAAGTAGCAAGGTGGAGAAACTTTACACCTTGAGGTATTGACAAAGTACTCCAAGTTTCATGGACACATGTCAAGCTCAGAATGGTCCTCATCAGGTTTGCTCAGTGAAGCTCATACTTTGATATCTGGGGCACCTAACTCCATTCTTTGTTCACTTTATGTTTGGCAACTTTTAACCAGTACGGGTCATTTTTAATCCTTTTCTTTCATTTGAGCTTTGCCTTCAAGAAATTCAATTTTATTCGCCTTGCGACTATGTTCAAGCATTTTTGCATCAAAATAACAGTTAATGAACCAATGATCTTTTCATTCATGCAAGCTTTGCCTTCAATCAAATCTAATTTCATCCACCTTACAACATTGATTCAAGCACTTTTGTATTTGAAATAACGGTTAGTGGTCTAACGATATAAGGAATAAAAGGATTTCTGCATATTGTTCTAAAAAATTTCTAAATAGTACAGGAACCTGAAATAGGACCACTAGTTGGAAATAACACAAATCCGAGGGATAGAAGGGTTTTGAAATAAATAGTTTAAAATATGACCACCTCTTTAGGTTTCATGTCAAAGATACCATACTAAAAGAAAAACATGATAACACATCAGCGATAGGACTTAGACAAACGACGAACAATGTCGACCTAAGGACTAAAAATAAAATCATTCTCAGAGATGACATTTTTGCATCCATCATTCATACCAATGTTGTTAGGAGTATTTGACTCTTTCTAATAATCTAGCCTACATAGAGGTCAATTAAAGCATAACCTACAGGTTTCATTACCATATAATGGCAAAATGAACTAATAAAACATGAAGATTTAAAGGGAAGGGTTGAGGCCGCAACGACGAACCCGGTACCTTAAAAGATGAGATGAGAAGGATTGAGGCTGCAATGGTGAATCCGGTACTATGAAATATGACGGGAAAGATTGAGGCCACAACGGTGAGTTTTATACCCTAAAGACGAAGAGGAGTAGATTGAAGTCGTAACACTGAATCTTTTACCTTAAAGTTATAGTAGATCAGATCAAACCACAATACCAAGTATTTATCTCTCTGAAGTTACAGTAAGAGCAAGATAAAGTTTCGACATTAAATCCTATCTTCCTGAAGTTGCAGTGGAGTTGGATTCAAACTACATCATTCCAGTTTTTTACCCTTAATCAAGAAGGGCAGATTAAAGATTCTAATCTCTTACCCCGAGCCTAGGGCAGATTGCAGCCATCCGATCTTTAACCCCGAGCTTGGGGCAGATTGCAGCCATCCGATCTTTTACCCCAAGCTTGGAGCAGATCACTATCAGTCAATCTCTTACCTCGAGCCTGGGGCAGATTACAGCCATCCGATCTTTTACCCTAAGCTTGGGGCAGATCACCATCAGCCAATCTCTTACCCCGAGCCTGAGGTAGATTGCAGTCATCCGATTTTTTACCTCGCGCTTCGGGCAGATCAACATCAGCCAATCTCTTGCCTCGAGCTTGGGGCAGATTACAGCCATCCGATCTTTTACCCCGAGCTTGGGACATATCACTATCGGCCAATCTCTTACCTCGAGCCTGAGGTAAGTCACTATCGACTAATCTCTTACCCCGAGCCTAGGTACATTGTAGCCATCCGATCTTTTACCTCGAGCTTGAGGCAGATCACCATCAACCAATCTCTTACCCCGAGCCTGGGATAGATTGCAGTCATTCGATACCCCGAGCTTGGGGCATATCACTATCAACCAATCTCTTACCCCGAGCTTGGGGCAGATTGCAGCCATCCGATCTTTTACCCCGAGCCTAGGGTAGATCACCATCAGCCAATTTTTTACCCCGAGCTTAGGGTAAATTACAACCATTCGATCTTTTACCCCGATCATGGGGCAGATTGAAGACATCATCCAATCTCTTACCCCGATCATGGGGCAGATTGCAATCATCTGAAGCAATGAGGTGGTCATCTTCCTGATGAGATACAGAGAAGTAGACCAAATCAATGAAGCGAAGCTGAATACCAATGAGACTTCAAACCCCACCTTCCTGATGAGATACAGAGAAATGAGTCAAAGCAATAAAGAGGTCGTCTTCCTGATGAGATACAAAGAAGTGGGTCACAGTAAGAAAGAGGTTGTCTTCCTGATTTGATACAGAGAAGTGGACCAAATTCGTCTTCCTAATGAGATACAGTGAAGCAGATTAAAACAAGTGATGCGGTCATCTTGATGAGATACAGAAAAGTAGACCAAGAGATGAAGCTACAAAACACGAAACACCTAAAGTGTCAGTGGATTGGATCAAAGACTACGATAAAAACCTCAATCTCCTTGAAGTTGCAAGTGAATTGAGTGAACTTATAGTAGAAAATTCTGTCTTTTTGAAATTGCCTCAATGCAAGATGGAACCACAACACCGAAAATGTAGAGAAGCAGATACAGTGAAGTTGAACGACTGATAAAGCGAAGGGTAGGCTGATTGAAGAAAGACTATCGAAGAGATGAGACTTGACAAAATTGGGCCTCCTTTTGGTTTTTCTCCGTTCTTGCTACACAGCAACGAGCAAAAAGGAGCAACTGTTGGAGCCCAATTTGTCCAGGTCCAACAAAAATAGACCAAATAAATTAAAAAGAAAAAGTCTCATAAATAATGTTCTTTATATATACCCAAACCTATTACAAATTCAACCCACACCACCTAAACTACCCATGGCCCAACCTTAAACCCAAATTACACCTAATTTCCTAGGGGCCAACAAGCCCAAAATTTTGAAAAATTTTGAAACCCTAGTTGCTAGGGCTTCTAGCTGTTCCTATGCTGCCACCCATGCCTCCACGTCAGCCACGCCGCCGTAATTGCCTTTGCCACCATCTGCCTCCAACCACCACCTGCCACCACCACGTGGTCACCTGCAAAAATAAAGAGAAGAGACAGAAGCAAGAACAGAAAAATGCATGTATCCATTCGGCTATAAAAGCCATGTAAAAATTGTAAAAGGGGGATCCCCTTTCAATTTTCACGAGAAATAAAAAAAATAGCAAACAACATATTCGAATTCAAGATTGCAAGAGCTTTCTTTTTGCAAGGTATATTGTTTTTTATACGTGTATATATAGTATATTTATATCTTTTCATTTTCAAAGGCATATATATGCACATATATTAATATTTTTCCCAAAAAATAGATTTACATATATGATATATATACATGTTTACTACTCTATTTTATTTATATATTTTTGAAACAAAATAAATGAAATAAAAACAAGAAGAAAAGATTCGAAAATCATCAGATAAACAATCTTCTTTCAAAATTTTTTAAAGATCGAGGCTCGATCTTGCTAGATCCGACCCCGATTCCCTTTTAAAAGAAAATTAAAAAATTTTACCTTAGTGCCGTCGTGCACGATGACGGCGAGCGGTAATCAGTGGAGAACGACAACAGCGACGGTCGGAGAGAGGCATACCAAAAAAAATGGAGAGAAAAAAAGAAAAGAGAGAGAGGAGAGAGTTTTTTGGTTTTTTTGAAGAAATGAGTGAAAAAATAAGGAAAAAAGCGGTTATATAGGTTCCCAAAACGACATAGTTTTGAGAGTAATTTAAAACACCCCCAAAACTACGTCGTTTTAATGCTACATCAATTAGATTTTTTTTAAAAAATAGGTGATTTACCCGTTGGTCCTTCCGCATTTTTATTTGTTTCAATTTAGTCTTTTTGCATATTTTTAATTTATTGTAATTTAGCCCAACAATTTTAAAAGCTTTACAATTTAGTCCTTTAACTTTCTAAAGTCCAGAAGGCTGCCACATGTCCCCTTTTTGGTTTTATTACCTAGTAGGTCCCTGAACTTTCTATAATCATATTTTGACTCTTAAACTTCTCCAAAATTACATTTTGACCCCCAAACTTTTCCAAAATTTCATTTTGACCTCACAACTTTTTCTAAAATTACATTTTGACCCTTAAACTTTTCCAAAATTACATTTAACCCCTAAACTTCTCCAAAATCATATTTTAATCCCTAAACCTTTCTAAAATTACATTTCACCCCTTAAACTTCTCTAAAATCACATTTTAACCCTCAAACCTTCCCAAAAACACATTTTGACCTTATATTCTTCGAAAATTCATTTTCGACCCCGTTTTTTCCTTTTTCATCAATTTTTGTACATAAAATTTAATTATTTTTCTTCTCCTTTTTTATTAATCCTACTTTTTGATTTTGTTTTGCATTTTTTATTTCGTACTTCGTATATTATTAATCCAGTGTTTATTTTTGCATCTATTTATCTGCTTAATTATTATTTAATTTTTTAATTATTTGCATATTCATGTTTAATTTACGCACTCGTCTTTAAATTAAATTTGCTTTCTGATTTTCTCTAAAAAATACGAATATTTTAAAATTGAGGTAATATTCCTTTATTTCGGGTTTTGAAAAATTGTGTCTTAACTTACAAGGCTCAATTTTTTCTTCAAACCGGAATAATCGAATATCCTTTTCAAGGTTTGAAATTGGCAACGAGGGAATGCTCGTTATTTCGAATCTCGAAACGTTATGTCCTAACTCATTGGACGTGACTTTCTTCCTCGATCATTTCGAAATAACGAGACTTCCTCACGAAATTTGATTTTCCTTCTTAAACGTGTACATCAAATAAACCAAGTATTCAAGGATCATATTTTAAACTTCACTAGAGATTTCAGGTTTTTAACAAACAAGACCGGATAATAATCGTCGTGGTACCAATTTTAGTCATGTGAGGGTGCTAATCCTTCCTCACACGTAACTGACTCCCGGACCCATTTTCTGGATTTCGAAGACCAAAATATTTTCAAACGGATTTTAAAAGTTTTGTGGTGATCCAATCACACTGAATAAAAGATTGGTGGCAACTCCTATTTTTCGACCATTAAAAATATTTTTCGAGACCCTTTTTCTTTTCAAAAAAAAGACATTTCGACAATATTTTTAATAAATTTAAAATTTTAGTCATATATTTTTAATAAAAAAATTATATATAACTTATAAATTTTAAAAGTTTTTTTATAATTAAAATAATAAAATCAAAATAAAATATATTAATAAAAATATTTCAAAATTGATAAAGTCATATAAAACAAATATATAAATCCAATTCTTAATACAATTACATGAAATTAAGCCATCCTAATTCCAATTCTGCGGATTCCAAGTATGAGCAACATCCGAAATTTGAAAGTAGAAGCACAATTTAAAAAATTATAAATCTTGTAAATAATTTTTTTTAAAGAAATTTGTATATAGAAAGCAACTATTGGAAAAAATAGATTATTAATTTATTATATGATATGATATAGCATCATATAATATAGTAGGATGATTAACTTTTAAATGTACAAAAACGTATCGGGACTTTGAGCATATATATATAACTAGTCTAATAATAAACAATAATAGAATTATTAAGTTATATATAATGTTGATTATAATATTGATTATAATTAAAGATATAATATTATATGATAATATAATGTTTAATTATGCATAAACTATTAATATATTATATGATATGATATAACATTATATAATATAGTAGGAAGGCTAACTTTCAAATGAGAGGAAGGTATAGGGACTTAGAGCATATTTCAACTAGTATAATAATAAATAATAATATATAAAAACTAAATCATGAATTTTAGATACAGTATAAGGGCTAAAATATAATTTAAACCGTTGTAAACTAAAGATAGAAAATACAAGTTATCATGAATTTTAGATATAATATAAGGACCAAAATATAAATTTAACCTATTGTAAACTAAAGATAGAAAATACAAGTTATCATGAATTTTAGATGAAGTATAAGGACGAAAAAATAATTTGACCTATTGTAAACTAAAGATAGAAAACACAAGTTATATTTGATAAATTTAAAATAGTATCTAAATATAAGCCTTAAATATCGCGTCTAAAGTTAACGAACCACTAATTATATAAAGGAGCAAACATTTGGAGAAGTAAAGCAAGAACCCAGCATCCTATTCGTCCCTAAATATAATCTTCTTTCCTACATATCCATCAACATTGCCAATGCAGCCTTGAGGCTTCCAAGGTGAAAAATAAAATGGCAAGTCGTCAAAGTTATGCCTTTGGCAGCTTAACTTTTTTCCTTTTTCTTTTAATTTATTTATACACACCCATTTTTGCATTAACTGACCTCGAAGAATCTTACATCGTTCGTCGTCAACTATTGACACTCCCTGAGAATGGTGAACTCCCCGATGGGTATGAACATACGGTGAAAACGATAGAAAAATTCGAGAATGAAAGGCTTAGGAAGGCTTTCATTGCTCTTCAAGCATGGAAGAAGGCTGTGTACTCTGACCCCATGAACACCACGAGGAATTGGTTTGGGCCCAATGTGTGTGATTACAAAGGCGTGTATTGTGCTCAAGCAATGGATGATCCCAAATTGAAAGTTGTGGCTGGTGTTGATCTTAATCATGCTGACATCGCCGGTTACCTTCCAGCAGAGTTGGGGTTATTGACCGATGTTGCATTAATCCATTTAAACACAAATAGGTTTTGTGGGATTATCCCTGCGAGCTTATCTAAGCTTACACTTATGCATGAATTTGATGTTAGCAACAATCGGTTCGTGGGGATTTTCCCAAAAGTTGTATTGTCATGGCCGAGCGTAAAGTACATTGATCTTCGATTCAATAATTTTGAAGGTTGTTTACCAACTGAGCTCTTCGATAAGGAACTGGATGCATTGTTTTTGAACGATAATCGCTTCACTTGCAACATCCCTGAAACAATCGGCAAATCGACTGTTACTGTTGTAACATTAGCCAACAACAAGTTCGAAGGATGTATCCCACGTAGCATTGGGAATATGCCCAACTTGGATGAGATCATTTGCTCAAACAATAAACTCAGTGGTTGTTTCCCTCAAGAAATTGGATTGCTTTGCAATGTTACTGTTTTCGATGCTAGCAAGAACTCGTTCATGGGTAGCTTACCGGTAAACTTTTCGAACTTCAAGAAGGTTGACATTTTGGATATTTCAAGAAACAAGTTGACGGGGAGTGTGCCGGAGGATATTTGTAAGTTGTCGAGCTTGTCTAGTTTCACATGTTCATACAACTATTTCAGTGAGGTCCCTACGGCCTGTATAAAGCCTGAAAGGAAGAACATTGTGGTGGATGATACTGGTAACTGTGTGGCTGGTCGGATGAAGCAGAAGACAGAAAGTGAATGCAAACAGGTGGTGAGTAACCCAGTTGATTGTAGCAAGGACAAATGTAGTGAAGGGTCTCCACCTAAGCATACCACACCTACGCCACTTCGTTTACCTCCAACGACTCCAACCAAGCCAGCATCAGCATCAACACCAGTACCCGATAAAGTTGAACAATCTCCAAAGGTTCCTATTCGCCCACAGAAACCACCTCAAGCACCGGCTCAATCTCCACCCACACTAGTGGATTCAACATCACAACTTGTCCACTCCCCACCAATACCAGTACATTCACCACCACCACTTGTCCACTCCGTACCCCCACTAGTACACTCACAACCACTCGTCCACTCCGCACCCTTACTAGTACACTCACCACCACCAACATCACCCGCACACTCCTCACCCCCAACAGTGTACTCATCAACACCATACGGCCACTCTTCACCCCCATCAGTACACTCACTATCACCACCCGTCCACTCCTCACCCTCATCAGTGGACTCACCACCACCACCCGTCCACACTTCACCCTCAATAGTGGACACACAACCATATCCCATCAACATCTCACCCTCACTAGTAGACTCACCACCACCACCACCTGTCCACTCTCCACACCCACCAGAGCACTTACCACCACCATTCGTCCACTCCCAACCCCTACTAGTGCACTCTCCACTCGCACCAATGCACACACCAGCACCATCCGTCTACTTCTCACCCTCACCAGTGGATTCATCACCACCACTATCCGTCCACTCCACACCCTCACTAGTGGACTCACCACCACCACTCGTCCACTCCCCACACCCATCAGAGCGCTTACCAACACTTTCCGTCCACACCCCACCCCAACTAGGGCACTCACCATCACCATCCGTCCACCCCCAACCCCTACAAGTGCACTCTCCACCCGCACCAATACACATACCATCACCACCCGTCTACTCCGAACCCCCATCAATGCACTCATCACCACAATTCGGCCACTTTCACCCTCAATCAACGCACTCTCCACCACTACTCGTCCACCCCTCACACTCACCAGTGGACTCACCACAACCACCCGTCCACTCATCACCAATACTAGAGCACTCAGAACCGCCAATCGTCCACTCCTCACCACGACTAGATCATTCACCACCACCACTCGTCCATTCTTCACCCCCACCAGAGCATTTACCACCACTACCCGTCCAATCTTCATCCACACAAAAGCACTCACAACCACCACTTGTCCACTCCTCACCCCAACCAAAATACTCAGAACCACCACCCGTCCAATCCTCACCCTCACTAGTTCACTCACAACCACCACCAGCCCACTCTTTAACCTCACCAGTGCACTTACAACCACCACCCGTCCACTCCTCACCCCAACTACAGTATTCACCACCGCCATCCGATCACTTTTCACTCTCACCAAAGCACTCAGAAACACCACCTGTCCACAGCTCAACCCAACCAGTGCGCTCACAACCACCACCCGTCCAGTTCTCACCCCCACTAGAGCACTCAGAACCACCTCCCGTCGACTCCTCACCCCAAGCAGTACACTCACAACCACCACATGTCTACTCAACACCACCACATGTCCTCTCCTCACCCCCACCAATGCACTCAACACCACCACTCGTCCACTCTTCATCCATACCAGTGCACTCAACACCATCACTCGTTCACTCCCCACCCCCACCCCCACCAGTGCACTCACCACCACCACCCGCCCACTCCCCACCATCACTATTGCACTCACAACCCATCCACTCCTCACCCCAACCAGAACACTCACAATCACCACCCGTCCACTCCTCACCCCAACCAGAGCACTCAGAACAACCACTTGTCCACTCCACATCCTCGCTAGTGCACTCACAACCACTACCTAGTGATTCCTCACCTCCATCAGTACACTCACAACAACTATCAGTCCACTCCTCAAGCCCACCAGAGCACTCAAAACCATCACCTGTCCACTCGCCACCCCAACCAGAGCACTCAAAACCACCAACTGTCCACTTTACACCCCTACCAGTGCACTCACAACCACTACCTGGCCACTCTTCACCCTCACCAGCACATTCACAACCACCACCCGTGCACTCTTCACCTCCACCAGAGCACTTAGAACTACCACTCGTCCATTTATCACCCCCACCAGAGTACTCAGAAAAACCACTCGTCCATTCCTCACCTCCACGAGAGCACTCAGAACCACCATCCGTCCACTCTTCACCCCCACTAGTGCACTCACAACCACCACTCGCCCACTCCTTACCCCCACTACCCGTCTACTCATCACCCATACCAGAGAACTTAGAACCACACTTCATCCACTCCACACCCCAATCAGAGCACTCAGAACCACTACTCGTCCATTCCTCACCCTCACAAGAGCACTCAAAACAACCACTCGTCCATTCTTTACCTCCACAAGAGCATTCAAAACCATCACTCGTCCACTCTTCACCTCAACCAGAGCACTCACAACCACCACTAAACTACTCCTCACCCCCACCAATACACTCACTAACACAACCCGTCCACTCTTCAACTCTACCAGAGCACTCAAAACCACCACCTGTACTATCTTCACCTCTACCAGAACACTCAGAACCACCAACCTTCCATTCCTCACCCCAACTAGAGCATTCAGAACCATCACACCTCCACTCCTCACCCCTACCAGTGCACTCACCTCCACCACTCATCCGCTTTTCACCCCCACCAGTACACTCACCACCACCACCCGTCCACTCCCCACCTCCTCTTATTCACTCACCACCACCATTTATCCACTCTCCACCCCTTTCAGTTCACTTACCACCACCTCTCATCCACTCCCCACCCTCTCCAGTTTACTCACCACCATCACTCATCCATTCTTCACCCCCTCCAGTTCATTCACCACAACCACCCGTCCACTCCCAACCCTCTCCAGTTCATTCACCACCCCCACCACCCGTACACTCCCCACCCCCACCAGTTCATCCACCACCACCACCCGTCTACTCCCCACCCCCACCAATGTACTCACCACCACCACCTGTCCACTTTTCACCCCCACCAGTGTACTCACCACCACCACCCGTTCACTCTCCACCCCTACCAATGCACTCTCCACCACCACCTGTCCACTCCCCACCCCCTCCGATTCACTCACCACCACCACCACCACTAGTCCACTCTCAACCCCCTCCAGTTCACTCACCACCACCACCCATCCATTCTCCACCCCCTCCAGTTCACTCACCACCACCACCCGTCCACTCTCCACCCCCTCCAGTTCACTCACCACCACTACCCGTCCACTCTCCACCCCCTTCAATTCACTCACCACCACCACTCGTTCACTCTCCACCCCCTCCAGTTCACTCACCCCCACCACTCGTTCACTCTCTACCCCCACCAGTGCACTTACCACCACCACCCATCCATTTTTCACCCCAACCCGTCCACTCCACACCTTCACCAGTGCACTCACCACCACCACTCGTCCACTTACCACCCCTATCAGTGCACTCCCTACCACCGTCCATCCACTCCTCACCCCCACCAGTACACTCATCACCTCTATCTGTCCAATCACAACATCCATCAGTGTACCCAACACCACTACTCGAGCATTTTCCACCCTCACCAGTGCACTCACCACCACTACCCGAGCACTTTTCATCCATCAAGTCTCTACCACCACCAATACAATCCCTACCTCCTCCAACTCTATCATCACCAACCGTCCATTCACCAACTCCACCCATCAAGTTTCTACCACCATCAGTACAATCTCGACCTTCACCTCCAGTACAATCCCGACTACCACCAACTCTATCACCTCCACACGTCAGGTCTCTATCACCACCTGTACAATCCCGACCTCCTCCAACTCTATCACCAAAACCTGTCAGGTCTCTATCACCACCAGTACAATCCCAACCTTCATCAACTCTATCACCTCCTCTTATTTTATCTATACCACCACCTACTAAAGATATTATCCTTCCACCAAACTTAGGATTCCAATACCAATCTCCACCTCCACCAATGTTTCCAGGCTATTAAATAGTATTACATAGCTTTGACATTTTTATTTTGTATATTCTCCCTTTCGAGTATTAAAAAATAAAAAAGTTCATAAATAACAATTTATGTTGTTACCTTTCTTTTTTTCAGTTTCCTCTTCTAACATGATTACCGAAGCTCTTATCTTTATATAGGAATCTCAATTACTAGTAGCTTTCATCTATTTCCTCATTCTCTTTTGTTAATAGTAAGGAAATAAATATTTTAATAATGATTAAATCTTTTCATTATTAACTTTACAATTAAAAAAATTTAAGATTTGAACCTTAATCGCCCCCGAACGTACTCTCGCTCGACGTAGATTTAGGCTTTCTACAAGTATACGGGTCAAGTTATAAATATAGTGTATACAACGAAACACTTGGTATTATTCCTAGGATCGTACCCAAAGTAGGCGTAAAACGATAGTAAATTATATCCCTGCAAAGAATAAAATTAATTAGTACTTACTTTAGGGATTATAGTACGAAGAATAATAAAAGAGTTGGTTTCAAAAAGCATAAAATAAAATACAAAATAAAGGAAAAATTTGAGATGTAGAAATTCTTATAAATGGCTTTGGGATATTAGGTCATTTCCGTATGAGTTCTTCAATCATTAGGTTTTGAGGATTTTTCTCCAATCAACTAGTTACTACCTCAGTTGGATCTCTCGATCTTCCACGAAATAACAAGTCGATAGAGAATACTTATCACTAGATGCCACAATCTAAACTGGTTTGGGGAAAAAGTGTTCACAGATGGGCAATACCAATTTTGGATTCATTCTCACCTAAATAACGCTTTAGGGTTGTCAGGCCTAGTGTTTGTTCGATGTTCTTCCTTTCTCGAATAACTTATCCGAAAGGTAAAATCCCTGTTAAATAAATAATCAAATATTCATACTTTCACTCCCTAATTCCCCAAATGGAATTAGTTCCTCATGGATTTCTTGATCAATATAAACACAAATATATATAAAAACATATAATTGAATAAGAGAAAGAAAAAAACTAGAATTGTATTGGCAATCTATCGGGAAAAAAATCCTTGAACGTTTATGCGAGTTCTATAATCTTGTTTCCCAAAGGAAATACAAACTTAAAACTAAAAACTAAAATCTAATAAAAAGGTGTCCAAAACCCTAGTTCTAGAGGCACAATTTATAGCCTTGGACGGTCATTTTCCTCAACCCTAGGTCAGCTGTCATTCCTTGTGTTTAAGTGGCATTGTAAAGACCAAAATATCCTTCACTTGATGTAAAAACCGCGTCCAGGGGTCGATGTCGCGACATACCAAGTCCTATGTCACGACATAGTAGTCAGAGTACTTTTTTGTAGACATTTTCAGGGGTTTGTCTCGATGTACACATGCTACGTCGATACGAAAGGGGTTTGTTGCGACATCCATTGTCCCGTGTCGTGACATAGTGATCATTTTTTATATGGTACACCTTCTAATGGTCTCTTACACACTCACAAAGTACGTTAGCCAACTTTTAGACCTCAATCAGCCTTAAAGACAAAAAAGTAACCTTTTAGCACTTGGTTTTCACAATTTGTTCAAAAGTAAAAACTAAGTAAAATCCTATAGAATTATAAATAAAATACTTAATTTCAAGCTCTTCAAGTGTGAAAACTAGTTCAATCTGCTACGTATAAAACCGACAGATCAAACCTATGTGTTGGATTAATGATCAGGATGTTCACTGTCCCAAATGTTCTCTGGGTTCATCACTAGTGCTAGATTAAATAAGTAATTACCTCATGCATGTCGATATCACTAAAGGATTCTAAGTTAGTTTGATCTAAAAAATCCTGTTCATAATAAGGAGCATTAAAGAAATTACAAATTATTTTGGGGGTTACCTTAACACTAATCCCTCTAATTACTAAGGCTTCCCAATTAACTTCATCCCTAGTCCAAGAGATATAATCTTTTAAGGTAGCATAAAATTCCTAGACTACAGGGATAACAGCAGGTTCTATAGGGATTGTCCAAAAACGTTCCCATCTATGATACCTAACTAAAGGCCAGATTTCCTTGCACAAAACCATCAATGGGTCAAAACCCCTATCTTGAATAAAAGTTTTCCCTTGAAGTTCTTTGAAATTTTTTTTCAACATTTGCATTCACAAAATTCAAAGGATTTATAACTAATGACGGTTCAGATTCTATAGTATGTATAACCTTTCTAGGAGGCATTGTAAATAAAAAAAATAAGAGTATGAACTTTGAACCTGTCTTGGTGTGTTTTCCCTTTGCTTGGAAACTTGAAAAGTCAAAAGAGAAAAATAGGAAAAGGAAGGATTTTTAAGTTTTTGAAGGTTTTTCTGAGTTGAAATAATATGAAATAAGTTAGAATAGTGTTTTTATATTTATAGGGGTTAAGTGTTAAGTTTTAAGGTGTCAAAACATGGAAGAAATAAGCTCTTAGTCGTCGGGTTATGCAATTGGGTTGGGTCGATCCTGCAAACATTGCAGTCGATGTCGTGACACAAAGATTCTTCGTCGTGAAAAACATCTCAGTTCCCCTTTGTTGCGACATACTTGATGCGTTGTCGCGACATCCTCCTCAGTTTCGAAAGTCGCCTGACCTGTCCTTTTTTTCGCGGCTTGGAGAGAGCTACGTAGCGTCATCGGTATCAATCATGTTCTTCCACGATTCTGCCACCTGTGTTGTGACACAAAATATGGTGTATCTCAACATACCCTTGTTTCTTGTTAATTATTGAAAGAGAGAAAAAAAACTAAACTCGCTTAAAAATTAATAACATAAACAAATAATAACATAAATAATAAAGAACTAACAAATTTTAAAATAGGGAATAACAGTTCTTTAAAAATCGAGACAATTCGTGTCGCCACCGTAGAAGAACTTCTGTAACACCCAAAACTTGAATATCATCCCCGGTTAGGATTCCAATGTTTACTATTTAATTATCACTATTCATCTTTACATAATAATATTCCATCTTTATTTCCATTAAGGATTTTAATCCATACGTTATAAATCATCATTTGATTATAAGCACAATTCATTAAGGGCAAAATGGTTATTTTTGACATTTTTGGGGACTTTTACCTGTACCTTGTGGACAAGTATCGATAGTTGTCAAGTCAGTAAACAGTTCAAGAATAGTGAAGAGTTTTACCGATACAAGTGATAGTTCTACCGATATAAGTGACTCTTCTACCGATACAAGTTTTACCTCTACTGATACTAAAAACTCCAGAGAGCTAGAAGTCTTTCCCTACTACTTCTATCGATACAAGTATATGAACTACCAATATTTCTAAATACATAACTACCGATACTTGGTATACATCTACCGATACTACCTAAGTCAGTATACAACCTCTCTCCTACCCTGTACTTCTACCGATACAAACATGCAGAATACCGATACTTCTAGATACATGACTACCGATACTTGGTATTCAACTATCGAAACAAGTATGCCAATTCACAAGAATCATACCAAAACACAAGTTTATCAACATAACCATTCATGTCATCAATATGCATTATTATATTTGTAACGTAACAAGGTTTCCACGAGTTCAAGAACATAAAGCAATAAATAACATCATCCTAATACATGCCATAAGATCGAGTGATGCAAAAACTACCAACGAGGTCCGCGATAGTGTGACTTCAAAGAGATGACGATGATTCGATCTTCAGTTAGCAAAACTATCTATAAAACAACAACAACATTTTTGGTAAACTTCATAGCTTAGTAAGTTCGATAGTTTAAGAAGTTACCAACATTTGTAATTAAACGACTATAGCTCAACCGAGCCAGGATAATCCCTTCGTTCCTTGGGTTAAGCACAACTTTCAATTTCCCTATCTATTAATTTTTATTACCAGTATTTGATGCTGCTCACACGAGCTGTCGAGGACTTCAACATATGCGATACCCCAGCCATCAGTACGATGTTTGTCTGTACTGTAAACTATTCCCTAACGATACTGCTTACACGAGCTATCGGGAGTATGCATAAAGCATAAGTCCCAACCATCAAAGGGCCTATAATCCATTTAGGATTCATATCTCTTTTTTGAATTACGATGCTGCTCACACGAGCTGTCGAGGACTTGCAACATATGCGATACCCCAGCCATCGCATAGGTACTTTTTCAACGGCATAAAGCCTACTATTTATTTCGTTTCATTTCTTCGATCTCTTCAATGCCAAATACTTCCAATTACTGAACATTGACAATATACAAACAAGAAATACTAAGTAAGATTTACATTACGAACTTACCGGTCTGGATTGCAGTTGAGGAAAGACTTCAGGGACTACTATGCTAATTTCCCTTCTCCGCGATCAGAAACATGATCGTAGTCTACATCCACAAATCATCCAATTCTCACATTAAGTCACATAATTGATTCATTCAACAAAATTTAGTCCCTTTTGGGAAAATTACGATTTTACAACATATTTTCCTTTTATTCAATCTAGTCTTTTCATCACAAAGCATACAAAATAACCATTCTCTTACACAACCAACCTCAGCCGAATACTCTAATATGTTTATCCCACCCCTTCACACATTTATTTTCACAAAAATACATGTAATTTCATCATTTTCACTTTTTAGTCCATAAATCCTAATTTCATCAAAAATCTCTTTACAAAAAGATTTAACCAAAGCATCAAACATTCAAATATATCAAAAGCTTTCAATATCAAGCATTTTCAACAATGGCAAGTTTCATAACATTTGATAGATTTACAAATTAGTCCTTACATAAGCTAGATTAAGCTAATACGGACTCAAAAACATAAAAATTACTAAAAATTATCAAGGTTTTCTTACCCAAATCAAAGCTCAAAGTTTCAACAATGGAAACTCTAATTTCCTTAGTCTTGCAAATTTCATTTAATCACACAAGTCCTTAAGTTTATCGATCATCATTCAATACAAGACTCTTATTCAATTTCTTATCTGGCAAAATCTATACATGACAATACTTGTTTTATCAAATAACACAAAATACAATCAATCAACACAAGGATTCTTAAATTCAAATGTCAACTCATTACTAAACACATTTGCTTAATTAGAACATCAAGCAAGCACGCAAGTTTAGTTCAACAAAGAAATCAACAATCCAAAATCAAGCATTTCAAATGTAACATCATCCTAGTACATGCCATATAACCGAGTGATAAATAACTACCATCCAAGCTTCTCGATAGCGTGACTTCTTGAGATGATCCGATCTTCAAGCATCAAAATAGAATCTAAAAAACAACAACAAATTCACTGGTGTTGAACAAATCCGTAAGTCAAACGAGCCAAATCAGAACAATACTTCGGTGATTGATCACCGAATCTTTATTAACTTTCAGATACACTGTTACGTCTCTTTTAACTTGTTAACTAAGTTTTCTATTATAAGATATTTATCCTTTATCTTGAGTTGATTTCATTATCAGATTTAGACAGAAATCTCAAAAATCTTTTAGAAGACAGATCAAGAGACCCATTAACAAACGATACATAGTATCTGAAACAACTCTAATTATGCTATCTGATTTTTCTAGTCCAACCATAATCAATACATCAGTATGATATTTCAATCAATTTATTTCAGTTTACAATTCACTACAGTATCATATAACTTAAGTTAATTTATTTTCAGAATAGTATCATATTTATGAAATGATAGTAAAATCAAATCGACAGAAAAATCACAGTCACGAATTTTCACCAGATAGTTTCGACATATCAGTTCTATCTCAGTGGATTTTGATTCAACATTAATCTCATTGAGTTAGAAATAAACCCCTATCCATTATTAATATAACGCAAGATATATATATATATAAATTAACTCAATCTTAATCAGTGCATACCCAATAAATAATATCGAAAGAGTATACCATACCAAGAATAATAGTTGGCACTGTAATTTCAAATCCATCATTATGTCTTTAATCCCACTCCATTTACCTATACTCAGAGATAGCGATTATAAAGCCACTCTTTGTTTCAAATATTTATGAAACCAATATACTATAACTTACATTAGAATCAGTAATTAGATATTATTATTAACTCCATTAATTTCGTCACGTTCAGATTCAAATAACACCTTTAGAATCTGAAAATGAATAAGATTTAGATCGGATCAATCAATATCACACTATCACAGGTTTATATGGCATGTACTTTCTAAACTTTATTCACACTACACTTAGTCCGAGAATCGACCAAAGTGTAGCTTTGATACCACTAAATGTAACACCCAAAAACTGTAACCATCTTCGATCTAGGGTCTCAGGGTTTACAAAACTTTACGAGTTTTTTTTTTACAAACAATTCAATCATAATCTATACAATTACAAACTAGCAACCTAGAGTACTAGCTTCATTTAATCTTACACATTCATTTACAATCTTTCAATCAATCAAGAATCAAATTCAATCACGCAAGAATTTAGGAGTCACGTACGAATGTTTTCCACCAGGGATCACATGGCTCTGTGTCTTAAACACACAGTTTTCACCACTCGCTAACCAAAATATAACCCAAACATACTCATCATTACATCGCAAGAAGGAATCAATATTCATATCACAAATCATGACATCTATATTCCATATCAACCACAATATCACAATATCATCCAAGCTACATCAAATATTATGTACCCAAACCCAACACCATCGCCGGTTAGGATTTCAAGGTCACATGCATTCATGCCTCAAATCGTTATCTATTAAAATCTTATTTCAACATCTTTCTTGATTTAATAAAATTTATGCATTTATAATTCGTTATTCTTACTTTGTTTATCAACTCAATAAGGGAAAAATGTCATTACCACAATTTTGAGAGACTTATATCGATACCTGTAGACAAGTATCGATAGTTATCAAGTCAGTAACAATTCAGGAAACAGTGTAGACTTCTACCGATACAAGTGAAGCTTCTATCGAAACAAATCATGCTTTTACAGGTACTAAAAACTCCAGAGAGCTAAGATGTCCTACCCTACAGCTTCTATTGATACAAGTATATAAACTAACGATACTCCTATTAGCAGAACTACTGATACATATTATGCAACTACTGATACAACTCAAGTCGGTGGATAACCTCTCTCCTGCCCTGTACTACTACCGATACATGCAGGGGTTCTATTGAAACAAGTATGCAGAATTCATTTAATCATACAAGTCCTCAAGTTTATCGATCATCATTCAATACAAGACTCTTATTCAAATTCTCATCTTGCAAAATCTATACATGACAATACTTGTTTCATCAAATAACACAAAATACAATCAATCAACACAAGGATTCTTAAATTCAAATGTCAACTCATTACTAAAAACATTTTCTTAATTAGAACATCAAGCAAGCATGCAAGTTTAGATCAAAAAAGAAATCGACAATCCAAAATCAAGTATTTCAAGGGTAACATCATCTTAGTACATGCCATATAACCGAGTGATGAATAACTACCATCCAAGCTTCTCGATAGTGTGACTTATTAAGATGATCCGATCTTCAAGCAGCAAAATAGAATCTAAAAAACAACAACAAATTCACTGGTAAGCTTTCATAGCTTAATAAGTTCGCAAGGTTTATCAATTTATCAAATAACATGTGTTGAACAAATCCATAAATTAGACGAGCCAAATCAGAACTATACTTCGGTGATCGATATCTGATTTACTCCCTGTTGACCCAAAGGTCATGCTTACTCCCTGTTGACCCAAAGGTCATGATGCTCATTTTACGCCCTGTTGACCCAAAGGTCATGCCTGTTACCAGTATACGATGCTAGTCTTAGCCATCGATACGGTATATCTGTTCCTTACGATGCTGCTCACATTAAGCTGACGAGAAAATGAAATGAGCATAAATCTCAACCATCGTAGGGCCTGTAATTCATTCTTGGATTCTATTCACCTTACAGTGACTCACGATTCTGTAGAGAATCCGCAACAAATGCAGAATCTCAGCCATCGGACCATTTTCTGTCTTTGGCACAAGGTTGAGAAATTTTCATCTCGTCGTTTCTATCTTTCACATTTCCAATCATCTTTTCTCATTTTCAGAAATCATTAGAAAGGCAGTTATAAACAGTTACTAATAAGAATTTAACATTACGAACTTACCGGACGAAATTACAGTTAAAGTGAACTCCAGGGGCAAATCCGTAATTTTCCTTTTTTCATGATCGGGATACGATCTTGATCTATTGCAATAATTTCATTAAACTATTAAATCAGCATGAATTTTTAATCATTTTATGGAAATAAGCCTTTTTGGCATTTTTACAAAATTTCCCTTAACTTTTCACTTTTATTCAATTTAGTCCTTTAGCTCAAAACTTGCAAATTAATCATTTTTCCTTAAAAACAAGTTCAGCCGAATATTATATTAATCCAATACTTCCCATATTTGTTTTATTTAACAACAAGTCCTTGTACTTTTACTACTTTTATATTTTAGTCTTTTAACATGAAAATTACTAAAAATTACTTTACAAAATAGTCTTATCTAACAACTAAGCTTAATATTTTATCATTAAACTTCAAAAACACACTAAACTCATTAATGACATAAACCAAAATGTTTAAAAATTTTACAAATTAGTACTTGGGTTAGCTAGATCAAGCTAATACGGACTAAAAAAATAAAAATAACTAAAAACGGGCAAGGTTTACTTACCTATATGATGAACCCTAACTAACCGAAGCTTTTTCCTTCCTAAAAATGGCTATTTAGATTGTTGAAGAAGAAGAAGGAAATAAAATGATGAAATTTTAACTTTTGTTTTAATTTAATTACTTAACTTGCATAATTACCTATTTGCCCCTTTTAAATTACATGAAATTTAGCCATATAAGAAGTCAAAACCATCCACATACCTTATAGATGGTCTAATTTCCAATTATGTGCCTTAACTAAACCTCCAATTGATACCTAATACTTTTAATTAGAAAAATTCAATTTTTGCACCTTTTACGATTTAATCCTTTTATTTAATTAACTATCTAAACGATTAAATTTCAAAACCAAATTCTAATACAATACTAATTACCTTGTAAATATTAAATAATTAATATTTTCTATCTAAAATATAGAATTTGTGACCTTATAATCACCATTCTCGATCATACTAAAAATAAACTAATTAGTAAATCCCTATTTTATTAGGATTTAATTGAAATTCACCAAAATCTAAAGAGTTTCACATCATTTCTATTATTAGGCCATTTAAAGATGGTCCAATTTCATAATTGGTCCTTCAATTATATTAAATTTTAATTAAATAAACTTATTTTCAATTTAGTCCTAAATTAATTAGGACTAAAAGAACAAATAACCCAAAAGTTAGTGGATGGTAATCATGTCACCACCGCTTGGACTTTTTGACCTTGATTTAATTACCATTTTTTCCCTTTACTATTTTTAATCTATAGCAATTAACTTTTACCTCTTTTTCAATTTACTCCTTTTTCCTTAATTAAGCAAGTAATTATCAAAATTAACCAACCAAACTTCAATTTACATATAATAAGACTCTGTAAATATTTAATAAAAATATTTACGACTCTTAATTTTAGAAAATGAGGTCCCAGTACGATTTAATCATTTTATTGTAACATCCAAAACCCGAAAAACCATCATTGGCTAGGGTCCCGGTGTCACTTTATTCATTTATCATTGTTCACCTTTAAACTCATGTTAATTTGATTTTACTTTAGGAAAGAAATACACCCAACACATCATATATTATTATTTAATTGTAACCACAATTCAACAAGGGCAAAAAGGTCATTTCCAAGATTTTTGGAGACATCTATCGATACCTATTGGACAAGTATCGGTAGTTATCAAGTCAGTAAATGATTCATGAAACAGTGCAAACTTCTACCGATACTCTTGACAGTTCTACTGATACAAGTGAGGCAACTATCGATACAAATCATACTACTACCGATACAAAAAACTCTAGAGAGCTGAGAAGTCCTACTTTGCAACTTCTACCGATACAAGTACTTAAACTATCGATACCTCAGTGTATTGAACTACTTATACCTGTTATACAACTATCGAAACAACTCAAGTCAATGAACAACCTCTCTCCTACCCTATACTTCTACCGATACAAGCATGAGTTCTACCGAAACAAGTGTACAGAATTCAAGGAATCATGCCTAAACTCAAGTTATCACCCTTTCATCATTCATAACTTAAAAATTTAACATGGAAAAGACATTGTACATAGATTCAACATTTCATACATCTCATATAGTATGTATATCACATTGAACTAACATACAAACTTGAGCAACATTTAACTCAAATTCACAACAAAAGATTCATTCATTCATACAAGTAGAATAAATCATTTCATCCTAGTATATGCCATATAACTGAGTGATGTAAATACTATCGACGAGCTCAAGAAAGTGTGATGTTTTCAAGATGGTCCAATCTTCAAGTCACAAAATGGAATCTACAAAACAACAACAATTTCACAGGAAAGCTTCATAGCTTAATAAGTTCGCAAGATTTATCAATTTACCAAATAGCACGTTTTGAACAAAAACTAAAAATCGATCGAGCCAGGACAAAACTGTACTTTAGTGATCGTTATTCGTTTACTCCTTATTCACCCAAAGGTCATTATGCTCATTTTCTCCATGTTGACCCAAAGGTCTTGCCTGTTACCAGTATACGATGCTATTCTTAGCCATCGATACGGCATATATGTTCCCTACAATACTGCTCATACTAAGCTGACGAGAGTATGCAATCAGGCATAAATCTCAGCCATCGTGTAACACCCCTATACGCGGTTCACACGTATAAACCCGATATAGAAGCATTACATACAGTAGCGGAGATTTTTAACACGAGTATAACAATTTTTTTTTTAAATGATGTGTTTTAAGTTATTCTATTCAAAATACATCATTTCAAGTCATTAACTTGTAGTAATCCAAAACAACCTTTTATAACCATTCACTAAATATATATAACAGTACCATTTGTACATGCCATTTTTTACCAAAAGTAATGTACCTAAATTGAAGACTTCCAATAGTGATGTGATGTGATGAGAGGTCCTTTAACTTGACTTCAACTTCTCGTAGCTTTTGTACCTACGCGTTAAAATAAACGCGTTAAGCCGGTGAAGGCTTAGTAAGCACTACAAAAATAATGAATGATCATTTTAGTAATCATGCATATAAACTTCTTGTCTTACTCACCTGTAACTTGTAAATTATCACAATAGCACAATTTACACTTTTAACCACTTTCTGTAGCTTAGCCCATAGTAGACTATCATAGAACCGTTAAGATATACGGAACAAACAGAGAGTACCAAAGTACTAACAGAGAGCACATAAGCGCTGGGCAACAGAGAGCACACACAGTGCTAAACAGAGAGTACACAAAGTACTAATCAGAGAGCACACAAAGTGCTAATCAGAGAGCACACAAAGTGCTAATCAGAGAGCACGAGACGTGCTAAACAGAGAGCGTGCTAGTGTTCCTTAATGGCATGCCACTAATATCACAATGGTTCTAACTTGTCTACATGGGCATAATATCTTATATAACATCATTTCTCATAATTTCATATATCACATTTACATTTCTCTTCACATATACATAATCATGTATTTCTCACCTTTACTTTCTCAAATAAATCCACAATTTCACCAATTAGTCATATAATCAATAATTATAATTAAACACATAATATTTCATACAATATTTTTCTCACATATTCATCATTATATACCTCTTAACTTTATTTTCACATTAACTTTTCAAAGCTGTCCACTTGCGTTACAGTCACTAAATTATTTATACCTAGAGCTACAGAATTCGAAATTATAATCCGTTTGATGTTTCTGAAACTAGACTCAATCATATTTTTACCATAAAATTTCCAGAATTTTTACTTTAGCCAATTTGTACAGTAAATTCTTTCAAGTTACCCCTTCTCTGCTGTCTGACAGTTTCGACCTTTCTTCACTAAAAATTATATATCTTTTATTAAAGAGATCAAATAATGTTCCGGTCTGTTTCTTTTGAAAATAGGCTCATCAAGGATTTAGACATATAAATTTCAGACTCTAATGATTTTTATACATTTTTATATGATTTTTCAAAATCAGAACAGGGGAACTCGTATCTGTTCTGACCTTGTTACACAAAATCAGTTATAACTCAGAATATACAGATCCATTTAATTCACTGTTTCTTCCATCTGAAACTACACTCAATAAGCTTTAATTACATATATAATTCAACCCTTAAATCATTATATACCATTTTTGGTGAATTTTCGAAGTTAATCCTCTGTTCTGTCCAACACTGTTTTACTAAATCACACTTTAATCCTTTCATTTTATCATTGTAAACATTCCAATTAAGTACCTAATCACAATTTTTATGCTAATAATTCACATTCCATTAGAGAAATTAAACTATAATTCAAAACTCTTGTAGTACTTACAACAAAAAGGTTGATATTCTTCTCTTCTTACTCCTTTCTCTTCTCTTTGCCCTTTTCTTCAATTTGGTCCCTCTCCTTCTTTCCTTTCTCTTCAATTTCATACAAACACATATAAGCTAAAGGCTAAAATTCAATGATTTTCATGCTAAATAACACTAAAATACATGTATGTCATGAGAATTTAACCACTTCTTACCTTAACCCTTGAATTTAAAAGTTCTCAATTTAGTCCCTATGATCTCTAACACCTCAAAATGAATTCTTTAAGAAGTTTGAGGTGTCTACTAACCCCTTCCTATACTTTTCTTTCAGAAATTTCAAAGAAAATAGGAGATTTTAGAGCTTGGAGGGCTTAAAAATGATGGAAGGACTTATTTGGAATAAAATCAAAAGTTGGATGGAAGAGAGAATGGTATGAACGGTTGAACATGAAAAGAGCTGATATTTTTTACCTTTAATTGATTTTTAACCTTTCTCAAATTCTCTAGAAATCTCACTTAAAATATCTACCTTAATAAAAATGGTAAAATTGTACTTTTAGTCCCTAAACCTTCCAACTTTACACTTTGGCCCAAAACTTTGCCTCCAAAAATATCTTCCACCACATTACTCTTTTGCCCCTCCTCAATCAATCTAATTCCCATGATGACTCAAAATTTAATTTGGATAATTCGCTATTTAGTCCTCCATATTTTCTCCCCTTACTATTTAATCCTTAAAATTTTCTAACATTTCTTACTTCAACTAAACATTTCTAATTCTCAATTCTATTTTATTACTCAAATCCGATTTAAGAACGCGGATGTTACAATTCTTCCCTCCTAAAATAAATTTCGTCCTCGAAATTTACCTGCACTAAACAACTGTGGGTATTGTTGTCTCATTGTTTCCTCTCTTTCCCAAGTAGCTTCTTCTGAGTTATGATGTCTCCACAGTACTTTTACCAGAGGAACTCTTTTATTTCTCAATTCTTTCACTTCTCGAGCTAGTATCTTTATTGGTTCCTCTTCATAAGTCAAATCTGGTTGTATTTCAATATTCTCCGGAGTAATCACATGAGATGGATCAGACCGATATCTTCGTAACATGGACACATGAAAGACATTATGAATCTTGTCTAATTCTGGAGGGAGAGCTAATCGATAAGCCACAGGGCCAATTCTTTCCAAAATCTCATATGGCCCGATAAACCTTGAGCTCAATTTCCCCTTTTTACCAAACCGAAGAACCTTCTTCCATGGAGATACTTTCAAGAAAACCTTTTCACCCACATTGAACTCAATATCTTTTCTTTTTAGATCAGCATATGATTTCTGTCTATCTGAAGCAGCTTTTAATCGGTCTCGTATCAACTTTACTTTCTCTTCAGTCTCTTGAATTAGTTTAGGACCCACTAACTTACGTTCACTCAATTCTGTCCAACACACAGGAGTCCTACACTTTCTTCCATACAATGCTTCATACGGTGCCATCTAAATACTTGACTGATAACTGTTATTATAGGTGAATTCAATCAATGGTAAATACTTTTCCCAATTACCTTCAAACTCAACAATACAGCTTCTCAACATGTCTTCTAGAATATGAATCACCCGTTCTGATTGCCCATCTGTCTGAGGATGATATGCTGTACTAAAATTCAATCGAGTACCCAAAGCTTCATGTAATCTTTCCCAAAACTTTGAAGTAAATCTAGGATCCCGATCAGAAATAATAGATACAGGCACACCATGAAGTCTAACTATTTCATCTATATACAATTGTGCATACTTATCCATTGAAAAATCAGTTCTTACCGGAAGAAAATGAGCAGACTTGGTTAATCGATCAACTATCACCCAAATAGCATCTTTCTTCTTTGGTGAAAGTGGCAATCTCGTGACAAAATCCATTGTAATTCTTTCCCATTTCCACTCTGGTATAGTAATGGATTGAAGCAACCCCGATGGCACTTGATGCTCTGCTTTTACCTTCTGACATATCAAGCACTTGGAAACATACTCAACTATATTCCGTTTCATCCCTTTCCACCAATAAAATGGCTTTAAGTCATGATACATCTTGTTACTTCCCGGATGTACAGCAAACGAACTATGATGAGCTTCATCCAAAATTCTTCGTTTCAAATCTTCTTGATTAGGCACACATAACCGATTATGAAATCTTAAACTTCCTTCACTATCAATTTCAAATTCATTACCTTTGCCTTCTTTAAGTTGTTTCTTTCTCTTTATCAACTCTTCATCATCTTTTTGTGCATTTTTCACTTCTTGCAATAGAGTCAGTTTTACTCTGAATTCAACTAATAACTCACTCTCTTGTTGCATTTCCAAACGTGCATTCATTGCCTTTAAAACTGCCACTGACTTTCTGCTCAAAGCATCAGCTACTACATTCGCTTTCCCGGGATGATAATCAATAATGCAATCATAATCCTTAATCAACTCAATCCATCTCCTTTGTCTCAAATTCAGCTCTTTCTGAGTTAGCAGATATTTCAAACTCTTGTGATCTGTATGAATATAACACTTTTCTCCATATAAATAATGTCTCCAAATTTTCAATGCAAACACCACCGCAGCCAATTCAAGATCATGTGTCGGATAATTCTTCTCATGTGGCTTTAATTGCCTTGACACATATGCAACTACCTTTCCATCTTGCATTAATACACAACCCAAACCATTATAAGATGCATCACTGTATATCACAAATTCTTTACCAGATTCTGGTTGTATCAACACTGGAGCTTCAGTTAATACTATCTTTAATCTATCAAAGCTTTGTTGGCACCTTTCATCCCATTCAAACTTCACATCCTTCTGCAACAGTCTCGTTAAAGGCAATGCAATCATAGAGAATCCCTGAACAAATCTTCTGTAATAACCAGCTAAACCAAGGAAACTCCTTACCTCTGTCACATTCCTCGGTGGCTTCCATTCAAGTATAGCTTCAACCTTTTTCGGATCAACACGTATACCGTCAGCCGACACAATATGACCCAGAAAAGTAACTTCTTTTAGCCAAAATTCACATTTGCTCAACTTGGCAAACAATTTTTTCTCTCAAAATCTGCAATACAACTCGGAGATGTTCCTCATGTTCTTCTTGTCCTTTCGAATACACCAAAATATCATCAATGAATACCACCACGAACTGATCCAGATACGGTTGGAAAATTCTATTCATAAGATCCATAAATGCAGCCGGAGCATTAGTCAATCCAAATGGCATAACCAAAAACTCATAATGTCCATATCGAGTCCTAAAAGCAGTCTTTGGTACGTCAGAATCTTTTACCTTCAACTGATAGTAACCCGATCTAAGATCAATCTTTGAAAACATACTTGCTCCCTTCAACTGATCAAATAAATCATCAATTCTAGGCAACAGATACTTATTCTTTATCGTCACTTTATTCAGTTGACGATAATCTATACACAACCTTAAAGACCCATCTTTCTTCTTTACAAACAAGACCGGAGCTCCCCATGGTGATACACTTGGACGTATGAATCCTTTATCTAACAATTCTTGCAACTGAGTCTTCAATTCTTTTAACTCTGTCGGTGCCATTCGATAAGGTGCAATTGAGATCGGTGTTGTACCCGGTACTAAATCAATTCCAAATTCAACTTCCCTTTCAGGAGGTAAACCAGGCAACTCTTTAGGAAACACATCGGGAAACTCTCGTACCACTGGTATCTTCCCAATCTCATTATCTTCTACCCGAGTATCCAAAACATAAGCAAGGAAAGCATTATACCCTTTCTTGATCATCTTGAAAGCTTTAATTGCAGAGACTACATTCGATAAAGCACTGAATTTCTCACCCATTACCACTACTTCTTTTCCGACTGAAGTTCTCAAAGAAATTCTTTTTCTTCTACAATCAACTATGACTCCATGTTCAGATAACCAATCCATTCCCAATATTACATCAAATTCATGAAATGTAAGAGCCATGAGATCTGCTGGAAATTCACAACCCTGAATTTTTAAGGGACATCTCTTACACACTTTATTGACATTTTCACTTTGCCCAAAAGGATTTGTAACAATCACTTCATGTTCAGTGGGTTCTACTACTAATTCTCTCTCTTTCACTAATGAGATACATATGTATGAATGTGTAGAACCAGGATCAATTAATGCAACTACAGAAGAGTCAAATAAAGAAAATTTACCAGTGATTATATCGGGAGCATCTTGTTCTTCTCTCATTCTGATTGCATATGTCCTTGGTCTCCGAGACTCTGATCTATCAGCCTCATTTTTTGTCGATCTCATACCAACATTACCAGAATTTTCGAGCAATCTGCTTCTTTGTGGGGCTGAACTACCTTTTACAGACTGTTCGGTAATATTTTCCATCATTCATGGACAATCTCTTATAAAATGATCTGGAGACCCACATCTAAAACAGACTCGAGTATTCAGTCGACACTCTCCCCAATGAAATCTTCCACAATGTTTACACGGTGATTGCATTTGTGATGATCTTTTTCTCGTACCACTTGTACTAACTATGAAAGTTCCCTGTTGAGTTTGTCGTGTTTGGCTTCGAGATCTCTGACCAGCAGAAAAAGAAGCATATCTAGGATCTCTAAATCCTCTCATTCTTTTCGAAGAAAGGGGAGGTGCAAAACTAATGGCTGTTCTCTTTCCAGCACTTTTCTCTTTCGAACGAATCAATCCCTCCTCTAACCTCTGAGCTCGATCAACTAGGACAGGAAATTCTTGTAGATGTAACGGTAGAAGTGGAACATATATCTCTTCATTCAATCCCCACTCAAATCTTCTACACATATCTGCTTCATTAGTTATCAATTCTTTAGCGTACCTGCTCAGTCTAAGAAACTCACGTTCATACTCAGCCACGGTCATGTTATTTTGTTTCAAGTCTAGAAATTCTCTTTTCTTCTTCTCCAAATATAACTCACTGATATATTTCTTCTTGAATTCAGACACAAAGAAATCCCAGTTGATCCTTTCTGCAGGATGAATATTTAATACTGTAGTCCACCACTGGTATGCTTCACCTTTCAATAGAGACACTGCACATTTTAACTTTTCTTCCCCAGTACATTGTAACTCTTCAAACACTCTCTGACTATTTTCTAGCCATTCTTCAGCTTCTGCTGGATCATCATCCTTCTTTCCTCTAAATTCTTCGGCTCCATGTTTCCTTAATCTCTCCAAAGGAGATCGGTAGCTAGATGCAGAAGGTTGGGGCTGAGGAACACTAGTAGGAGGTGGTGGAGGAACAGTCTGAACATTATTATTTCTTACGACTTGCTGTAACAACTGATTCATCGTTTGCAATAAAGCTACAATCGAAATTTCTTGTTGAGAAGGCATTGATTCACTTGTAGGTTGAGTTCTTTCATCAAACATGGACCCCCTACGATCATCAGAATGTACTAATTCTCGTTGAACTTGGATCCTAGGTGGATATTCTTCTCTAATAGGGTTAGGGACCCTACTTTCAACTTCATCTTCTGACTCTTCACGTCTATTTGACATATCTACTTTCTACAATATTCACAAATTAAACATTTAAAACTAAACATCCTCTCATCACATCAACATATAAAATGGCATGTACAAGTGGACTCATTCTCAGCCCCAAACATCAGAAAACCTTCGCTCTGATACCACCAAATGTAACACCCCTATACCCGATTCACACGTATAAACCCGATATAGAAGCATTACATACAGTAGCGGAGATTTTTAACACGAGTATAACAATTTTTTTTTTTTAAATGATGTGTTTTAAGTTATTCTATTCAAAATACATCATTTCAAGTCATTAACTTGTAGTAATCCAAAACAACCTTTTATAACCATTCACTAAATATATATAACAGTACCATTTGTACATGCCATTTTTTACCAAAAGTAATGTACCTAAATTGAAGACTTCCAATAGTGATGTGATGTGATGAGAGGTCCTTTAACTTGACTTCAACTTCTCGTAGCTTTTGTACCTACGCGTTAAAATAAACGCGTTAAGCCGGTGAAGGCTTAGTAAGCACTACAAAAATAATGAATGATCATTTTAGTAATCATGCATATAAACTTCTTGTCTTACTCACCTGTAACTTGTAAATTATCACAATAGCACAATTTACACTTTTAACCACTTTCTGTAGCTTAGCCCATAGTAGACTATCATAGAACCGTTAAGATATACGGAACAAACAGAGAGTACCAAAGTACTAACAGAGAGCACATAAGCGCTGGGCAACAGAGAGCACACACAGTGCTAAACAGAGAGTACACAAAATACTAATCAGAGAGCACACAAAGTGCTAATCAGAGAGCACACAAAGTGCTAATCAGAGAGCACGAGACGTGCTAAACAGAGAGCGCGCTAGTGTTCCTTAATGGCATGCCACTAATATCACAATGGTTCTAACTTGTCTACATGGGCATAATATCTTATATAACATCATTTCTCATAATTTCATATATCACATTTACATTTCTCTTCACATATACATAATCATGTATTTCTCACCTTTACTTTCTCAAATAAATCCACAATTTCACCAATTAGTCATATAATCAATAATTATAATTAAACACATAATATTTCATACAATATTTTTCTCACATATTCATCATTATATACCTCTTAACTTTATTTTCACATTAACTTTTCAAAGCTGTCCACTTGCGTTACAGTCACTAAATTATTTATACCTAGAGCTACAGAATTCGAAATTATAATCCGTTTGATGTTTCTGAAACTAGACTCAATCATATTTTTACCATAAAATTTCCAGAATTTTTACTTTAGCCAATTTGTACAGTAAATTCTTTCAAGTTACCCCTTCTCTGCTGTCTGACAGTTTCGACCTTTCTTCACTAAAAATTATATATCTTTTATTACAGAGATCAAATAATGTTCCGGTCTGTTTCTTTTGAAAATAGGCTCATCAAGGATTTAGACATATAAATTTCAGACTCTAATGATTTTTATACATTTTTATATGATTTTTCAAAATCAGAACAGGGGAACTCGTATCTGTTCTGACCTTGTTACACAAAATCAGTTATAACTCAGAATATACAGATCCATTTAATTCACTGTTTCTTCCATCTGAAACTACACTCAATAAGCTTTAATTACATATATAATTCAACCCTTAAATCATTATATACCATTTTTGGTGAATTTTCGAAGTTAATCCTCTGTTCTGTCCAACACTGTTTTACTAAATCACACTTTAATCCTTTCATTTTATCATTGTAAACATTCCAATTAAGTACCTAATCACAATTTTTATGCTAATAATTCACATACCATTAGAGAAATTAAACTATAATTCAAAACTCTTGTAGTACTTACAACAAAAAGGTTGATATTCTTCTCTTCTTACTCCTTTCTCTTCTCTTTGCCCTTTTCTTCAATTTGGTCCCTCTCCTTCTTTCCTTTCTCTTCAATTTCATACAAACACATATAAGCTAAAGGCTAAAATTCAATGATTTTCATGCTAAATAACACTAAAATACATGTATGTCATGAGAATTTAACCACTTCTTACCTTAACCCTTGAATTTAAAAGTTCTCAATTTAGTCCCTATGATCTCTAACACCTCAAAATGAATTCTTTAAGAAGTTTGAGGTGTCTACTAACCCCTTCCTATACTTTTCTTTCAGAAATTTCAAAGAAAATAGGAGATTTTAGAGCTTGGAGGGCTTAAAAATGATGGAAGGACTTATTTGGAATAAAATCAAAAGTTGGATGGAAGAGAGAATGGTATGAACGGTTGAACATGAAAAGAGCTGATATTTTTTACCTTTAATTGATTTTTAACCTTTCTCAAATTCTCTAGAAATCTCACTTAAAATATCTACCTTAATAAAAATGGTAAAATTGTACTTTTAGTCCCTAAACCTTCCAACTTTACACTTTGGCCCAAAACTTTGCCTCCAAAAATATCTTCCACCACATTACTCTTTTGCCCCTCCTCAATCAATCTAATTCCCATGATGACTCAAAATTCAATTTGGATAATTCGCTATTTAGTCCTCCATATTTTCTCCCCTTTACTATTTAATCCTTAAAATTTTCTAACATTTCTTACTTCAACTAAACATTTCTAATTCTCAATTCTATTTTATCACTCAAATCCGATTTAAGAACGCGGATGTTACACATCGTAGGGCCTATAATCCATTCTTGGATTCTATTCACTTTATAGTGACTCACCATGCCGTATAAATCCGTAACAAATGAAGGATCTCAGTCATCGGACCATTTAACTTTGGCACAAGGCTGGGTAATCCTTCTTCTGTCGTTTCTATCTTTCACATCTTGAATTTGTTGTTCCAATCATCAAAATCCATAAAGAAGGCAGTTATAAGTAGTTACAAGTAATAATTTAACATTATGAACTTACCGAACTAGATTGCAGTTGTGGTTATACTCTAGGGACTATTCCGCCAATTTCCCTTTCCCACGATCGTAGTCTACATGCACAACCATTCAATTTCTCATATTAAATCACACAATTAAATCACTTAACACATTGTATTCCTTTTGGAAAAATTTACGATTTTACCTCTAACATTTTATGTAACAGCCCGATTTTCAGTGGTGCCGAAAATAATGGTTTCGGGACCACAATTCTGACGAGTCAAGTCATGAATTTAGTAATTATTGAATATTTATGATGTCATTAGTGACATAATAAATTTTAGTTAGGGAATGATATCGATTAGATAGTCAATTAAGTAAAAAGGATTAAATTGAAAAATGTGCAAAAATAGAATTATTTTAATTAGAATGAGCAAATAGGGAAATTAGCCAATAGAGGTTGAGATAGTGGAATATCATGGCATTTAGGTGTTAATGAGATGATTAAATAAAGATAAAAGTGATTAAGCTTGCTTAATTAAGAAAGTTACAAAAATTACAAAATTACCATTACTATATAAATGAATTAAAAGAAAGAAATTGAGAATTTCATCCCGTTTTCTTTCTTCTTTCTTATTCACACGACAAAAAGGGGGGAAAACTTAGGGTTTTCAATTCCAATCTTTGGGCTTTGATTTGGGTAAGCAAACCTTGATCGTTTTTGATAATTTTTATGTTTTTGAGTTCGTATCAGCTTAATCTAACTTATGCAAGGACTAATTTGTGAATATTTCAAATTTTAAAAAACTTTCCATTTTTGAAATTGATTGTTCTTGAATTCTTTTGATGTATTTGAATGTTTAATACTTGGGTTAAATCTTTTTGTAAAGTGATTTTTGATGAAATTAGGGTTTAAGGACTAAAATGTGAAAATGGTGAAATTACATGTATTGTTGTGAACATAAGTGTGTGAATGGGTTGAATGGACAATCAAGAAAATTCGGCTATGGTTGGTTGTGTGAGAAAATGGTTATTTTGCATGTTTTGTGTTGAAAGGACTAGATTGAATAAAAGGAAACTAGTAGGGGTAGAACTATAATTTTTTGAAAAGGACTAAATTGTGTTGAATCACTAAGTTATGTAATTTAATGTGAGAATTGAATGATTTGTGAATGTAGACTATGATCGTGCTACAGACCGCGAATTAGTCCCTAAAGTCTTTCCTAAACTGCAATCCAGCCCGGTAAGTTTGTAGTGTAAATCTTACTTAATATTTCTTGTAAATATATTGTCTATGTACAACAAATCGGAAGCATTCAGTGTTGAAGATGATTGAAGAAATGAAACGCAAGAGATAGTAGGCTTTATGTCATTGAAAGAGTACCGACACGATGGTTGGGGTACTACATGTGTTGCGAGTCCTCGACAGCTCGTGTCAGCAGCATCGTGACTCGAAAAAGAGATATGGATCCTATATGAATTACAGGTCCTACGATGGCTGGGACTTATGCTTTATGCATACCCCCGATAACTCGTGTGAGCTGCATCGTTAGGAAGCAGTTTACAGTATAGATAGACACCGTACCGATGGCTGAGGTGCCACATAGGTTACGAGTCCTCGACAACTCGTGTGAGCAGCATCGAGTACTGGTAACGAAAAGTTATGAACAGGAAGAAGAGTTGTAAACAACTCAAAGAGCAATGGAATTACGTTGGCTCAATGGAGTCATTGTTGTTTATTACCATATTGGTATTTCTTAACTATCGAACTTACTAAGCTATAAAGCTTACCACAGTTATGGTTGTTGTTTTGTATATCGTTTTGCTGACTGAAGATCGGATCATCGTCATCTCCTGAAGTCACACTATCGCTGAGTTTGTCGATAAACTTTGCATCACTTCGTCTTATGGCATGTACTAGGCTGATGTTAACTTTGATGTTGAACTAAAGATGTTGAAAACTTGCTATTTTGATTGTGTAAATGCATAAAGTACAACTTAGATGTTTTAAACTTATGATGCTTGTAAAGACTTAGAAGTTATGTATGTAGTGTGATGACTTAATACATAACTTATGTTTGATATGTTAAACTTGTGTCTTGGCATAACTCTTGAGATTCTACATACTTGTTTCGGTAGAACTTATACAGGTATCGGTAGAAGTACAGGGTAGGAGAGAGGTTGTTCTTTGACTCGGGTTGTATCGGTAGTTGAATTACAAGTATCGGTAGTTTTTAGTACTGATGTATCTGTAGTAGGCATGCTTATATCGGTAGAAGTTACAGGGTGAGAATTTTTGCTCTCTGGAGTTTTTAGTATCGGTAGTTGCATGACTTATATCGGTAAAAATCATACTTGTATTGGTAGAACTAGCACAGGTACCGGTAGAAATCTGCACAGTTTCTAAATTATTCACTAACTTGACTACTACCGATACTTGACCATCAGGTACCGGTAGAAGTCCCCTAGAATGTTAGAAATGCCATTTTTACCCTTGATGAAATTGTGTTATGATTAAATATTGATCTAAAATATGATAGGTGAATTTCGTATTGAATAAATATTAAAATATTTGGATATTTTAAAAGATGAACAGTGTTAAATGAATAGAAACATCGGAATCCTAACCGGCGACGATGTTCGAGATTTGGGTGTTACATTTTACTTTTATTCAATTTAGTCCCTAAACATAAAACATACAAAATAACCCTTCCCTTAAAAGATCAATATCGACCGATATAACCATGTATCTCCAAAAGTCCCTAAAATTTCATTATTTCACACAAAATGCATACAATTTCATCATTTTAACATTTCAATCCTTAAACCCTAAATTCATCCAAAATCACTTTACAAAATCAATGAATCTATTCACCAAGCATACAAATCTATCAAAAACCTTCAAGAACAAGTACTTTAAACAATGGAAACTTTTATAACATTTGACAGATTCACAAGTTGGTCCTTAGATTATCTAGATTAAGTTAATACAGACTCAAAAACATAAAAATGAGTAAAAAAAGCTTACTCAAATCAATGCTCAAAGCTTATAATGAAAACCCTAGCTCCCCCCTTTGTTCTTGTCGAAGAAGATGAAAAAAATAGAAGAAAGTATGTATTTTTCTTCTTTAATTTTCACTTTTATATCCAATGGCATTTTTGTAAATATTTAGACTTTCTTAATTAGCTTTATTAATCACTTAATTAACCTTTAATTAACCCTATTTATATTAATATTTCCCAATATAATCCACCCACTAATATACATTTGGTCCTTCTAACTAATCAACTCAACTTTTGCACCTTTTACGATTTAATCCTTTCTACACAATTAACTATTTAAATGATAAAATCTCCTAAACAAAATTTAATATACCACAAATGACATCACAAACATTAATTATTCAATATTCATGATTTGATTCATCGGAGTTTTGGTTCTGAAACCACTGTTCTCGACACCATTGAAAATCGGGCTGTTACATTTATTTAATAACTATCTAAACGATTAAATTTCATAACCAAATTTTAATACAATACAAATGACCTAGTAAATAATAAATAATTAATATTTACGGTCTGACATATCGAAGTCGTGACCTCAAAATGACCATTCCCGATCATACTAAAAATAAACTAATTAGTAAATCCCCATTTTATTAGGATTTAATTGAAATTTACCAAAATCTAAAGAGTTTCACAACATTTCTATTATTAGTCCATTTAAAGAGGGTCCAATTTCATAATTGGTCCTTCAATTATATTAAATTTCAATTAAACAAACTTACTTTCAATTTAGTCCCAAACTAATTAAGACTAAAAGAACAAATAACCTAAAAGTTAGTGGATGGTAATCATGTCACTGCCACTTAGAATTTTTGACCATGTTTTAATTACCATTTTGGTCCCTTTACTATTTTTAATCTGTAGCAATTCACTTTTACCTTTTTACAATTTACTCCTTTTTCCTTAATTAAGCAATTAATATCAAAATTACCCAACTAAACTTCAATTCACATATAATAAGACTCTGTAAATATTTAATAAAATATTTACTATTCTTAATTTCAGAAACGAGGTCTCGATACCTCATTTTTTAAAACCACTTGACTTTTGAACCAAACTGCTTATACTAACTTTTAATTCAATAATAAAAATTCCTCAGTTCAAAATTTCATATAAAATTAATATTAACTTATTTAATTTAATCACTCGTTAAAAAAATTTCTCATCGGATTTGTGGTCCTAAAACCACTGTTTCCGACACCACTGACAAACGGGCTGTTACAAAATCAGAAGGAGGCTCGTCTAAACAATTAGGCATGTCATGGTCTTCTTTAATTACCTAATATAAATTACCAGCGGACTTACATGGATATTCAACTATATCAGTACTTTGGTTATTACTCCACTAGTGTATTGAGGCTTCACATTGGCTTAGTTCTATCATGAATAGTTTTTTATTTTCCATGATCTCCCAATCTTCATAATATCCATCCTCGTAGATGTCATCGTCGTAATTGTACCTCTCATTTGACTACCTGTAATAGTAATCATCCATGGCGTAACAAAAATGTTATGGGAATGTTGGTTAAAAGTAATTGATCTGAAAAAATAGAGAATTGTTAGTATTGTTAGATCGTAAGTATATCCTAAATTTTTTTCTAATTATTCTAAATCAAAGAAAGAATAAACTTTAAAAAAACATCGCCTCCTCGGAAATAACGCCAAAAACTTGACCGTCTCCAAATGTACTCCCGTTCGGCAAAGATTTAGGCTTTCCGCAAGTATATGCGTCAGGTTGTAAATATAGTGTCTACAACAAAACACTTGATAGTATTCCGAGGATCGTATCCAAAAGAGGTGTAAAGCGCTAGTCGCATTGTTGTTAGGTCTTTGTCCTCCTCTTATAATTCACCAATGATTTTGTCCTAAAATTTATTCTATAGTTATGTAAAGGGCTTAAATCATTCCCCGTCTTCAAGTTTTAATATTTAATGATTGATGATATATAATATTATAACTTTCGTTATATTTATCACAAATGATTAAAAATGATTTAGTATATAATAATATTTTTAATAAATTTAAATTTTAAATCATATATTTTTAATAAAAAAATTATAACAATATAAATTAGAAAACTTAAAAGCTATTTTCATAATTAAATAATAAAATCAAAATAAAATATATTAATAAAAATATTTTAAAATTGATAAAGTCATATAAAACAAATATATAAATCCAATTCTTAATATAATTACATAAAACTAAGCCATCCTAATTCCAATTCCCGAATTCCAAGTATAAGCAACATTCGATATTTGAACGTAGAAGCACAATTTAAAAAATTATAAGTCTTGTAAATAATTTTTTAAATAATTTTGTATATTAGAAAGCAACTATTGAAAAAATAAATTATTAATATATTATATGATATGATATAGCATCATATAATATAGTAGGATGACTAACTTTCAAATATACAAAAACATATAGAGACTTAGAGCATATTTCAACTAGTCTAATAATAAACAATAATAGTATTATTAAGTAATATATAATGTACTACTATTATATATAATTATTATAATATTGATTATAATTAAAGATATAGTATTACATGATAATATAATGTTTAATTATACATAACCTATTAATATATTATATGATATGATATAGCATTATATAATATAGTAGGAAGGTTAACTTCAAATGTATGGAAGGTATAGGGGCTTAGAGCATATTTCAACTAGTATAATAATAAACAATAATATATAAAAACTAAATCATTAATTTTAGATATAGTATAAGGACCAAAATATAATTTAACCTATTGTAAACTAAAGATAGAAAATACAAGTTATCATGAATTTTAGGTATAGTATAAGGACCAAAATATAATATAACCTATAGTAAACTAAAGATAGAAAATACAAGTTACCATGAATTTTAGATAAAGTATAAGGACCAAAATATAATTTGACCTATTGTAAACTAAAGATAGAAAATACAAGTTATCAAGAATTTTAGATATAGTAGAAGGACCAAAATATAATATAACCTATAGTAAACTAAAGCTATAAAATACAAGTTAATTATCATGAATTTTAGATAAAGTATAAGGACCAAAATATAATTTGACCTATTGTAAACTAAAGATAGAAAATACAAGTTATCAAGAATTTTAGATATAGTAGAAGGACCAAAATATAATATAACCTATAGTAAACTAAAGCTATAAAATACAAGTTAATTATCATGAATTTTAGATAAAGTATAAGGACCAAAATATAATTTGACCTATTGTAAACTAAAGATAGAAAATACAAGTTATATTTGGCAAATTAAAATAGTATATAAATATAAGCCTTACATTTCAAGTCTAAAGTTAGCGAACCTCTGATTATATAAAGCAGCAAACATTTGGAGAAGTAAAGCAAGAACCTACCATCCTATTCGCCCCTCAATATAATCTCTTTTCCTACATCTCCATCAACATTGCCTATGCAGCCTTGAGGCTTCCAAGGTGAACAATAAAATGGCAAGTCGTCAAAGTTTTGCCTTTGGCAACTTAACTTTTTTCTTTTTTATTTTATTTTTTTTATACACACCCACTTTCTCATTAACCGACCTCGAAGAATCTTACATCGTTCGTCGTCAACTACTAACACTCCCTGAGAATGGTGAACTCCCCAACGGGTATGAACATACGGTGAAAACGATAGAGAAATTCGAGAATGAAAGGCTTAGGAAGGCTTTCATTGCTCTTCAAGCATGGAAGAAGGCTGTGTACTCTGACCCCATGAACACCACGAGGAATTGGTTTGGGCCTAATGTGTGTGATTACAAAGGCGTGTATTGTGCTCAAGCAATGGATGATCCTAAATTGAAAGTTGTGGCTGGTGTTGATCTTAATCATGCTGACATCGCCGGTTACCTTCCAGCGGAGTTGGGGTTGCTGACCGATGTTGCATTGATCCATTTAAACACCAATAGGTTTTGTGGGATCCTCCCTGCGAGCTTATCTAAGCTTACACTTATGCATGAATTTGATGTTAGCAACAATCGGTTCGTGGGGAATTTCCCAAAAGTTGTATTGTCATGGCCAACCGTCAAGTATATTGATCTCCGATTCAATAACTTTGAAGGTTGTTTACCAGCTGAGCTCTTTGATAAGGAATTGGATGCATTATTTTTGAACGATAATCGTTTCACTTGCAACATCCCTGAAACAATCGGTAAATCGACTGTCACTGTTGTGACATTAGCCAACAACAAGTTTGAAGGATGTATTCCACGTAGCATTGGAAATATGCCGAACTTGGACGAGATCATTTGCTCAAACAATAAACTCAGTGGTTGTTTCCCTCAAGAAATTGGATTGCTTTGTAATATTACTATTTTCGATGTTAGCAAGAATTCATTCATGGGTAGCTTACCGGTAAACTTTTCTAGCTTTAAGAAGGTTGACATTTTGGATATTTCAAGAAACAAATTGACGGGAAGTGTGCCGGAGGATATTTGCAAGTTGCCGAGCTTGTCTAGTTTCACCTGTTCTTATAACTACTTCAGTGAGGTGCCTACGGCTTGTATAAAGCCTGAAAGGAAGAACATTATGGTGGATGATACAGGTAATTGTGTAGCTGGTCGGATGAAGCAGAAGACAGAAAGTGAGTGCAAACAAGTGGTGAGCAACCCGGTTGATTGTAGCAAGGACAAATGTAGTGGAGGGTCTCCATTTAAGCATACCACACCTACGCCACTTCGTGTATCTCCAATGGCACCTACCAAGCTAGCAACAGCACCAACACCAGTACCTGATAAAATTGAACTATCTTCAAAGGTTCCTATTCGCCCACAAAAAACCACCTCCAACATCGACTCAATCTCCACCCACACCAATGCATCCAACACCACCACATGTCCACTCCCCACCACTACCAATGTATTCACCACCACCACTTGTCCACTCTCCACCCCTACCTGTGCACTCACCACCACCACTCGTCCACTCCTCACCCCCACTAGTGCACTCACCACCACTATCCGCCCACTCCCCACCCTCAATAGTCCACTCACCAACACCATCCGTCCACTTGCCACCCCAATCAGAACATACACCATCAACACCCGTCCACTCCTTAACCTCACCAGTTGACTCACCACCACTACCCGTCCACTCCACACCCTCGCAAGTGGACTCACCACCACCAACTGTTCACTCTTCACCCTCAACAATGGACTCACCACCACCACCCGTACACTCTACACCCTCACCAGTAGACTCACTACCATCACCCGTACACTCTACACCCTCACCAGTGGACTCACCACCATCACTCGTCCACTCCTCACCCACACAAGTGGACTCAACACCACCACTCGTTCACTCCACACCCACACAAGTAGACTCACCACCATCACTCGACCACTCATCACCCTCACTAGTGGACTCACCACCATTACCCATCCACTCTCCAACCCCACCAGAGCACTCACCACCATCACTTGTCCACTTTCCAGCCCCACCAAAGCACTCACCACCATCACCCGTCCACACATTACCTTCAAAAGTGGGCTCACCACAATCACCCATCCATTCCTCACCCTTACCAGAGCACTCCCAAACACTATCCCTCCACTCTCAACCCCCACTAGTACACTCACCACCACCTGTCCACTCCCCACCTGAATCAGGGCACTCACCATCACCACTCGTCCACTCACAACCACAACCTGTCCATTCCTCACCCCCACTAGCGCAGTCACCACCACTACCTGTCCACTCCTCACCCTTACCAGTGACTACACCACCACCACCCGTCCACTCTCCACCCCTACTAATGCAGTCACCACCACTACCTGTCCACTCTTCACCCTCACCAGTGGACTCACCACCATCACTCGTCCACTCTCCACCCCCACTAACGCACTCACCACCACTACCTGTCCACTCCTCACCCTCACAAATAGACTCACCACCACCACCCATCCACTCCACACCCTCACCAGTGCACTCACAACCACCACTTGGCCACTCCACATCATCACCAGTGCACTCACAACTACCACCCGTCCACTTGTCACCCACACCAGTACATTCACCACCATCACTCGTCCACTCTTCATCTACTCCAGAACATTCACAACCACCAATCGTCTACTCATTACCCCCACCAATGAACTCACAACCACCACCAGACCACTCCTCACAAAAATCAGTGCATTCACCATCACTACCCGTCCACTCTTCACCCCCACTAGAGCACTCACAACCATCACTAGTCTACTCCTCACCCCCGCCAATGCACTCACAACCACCACCAGACCACTCATCACCAACACCAGTACATTCACCATCACCACCTGTCCACTCTTCACCCCTACTAGAGCACTCACAACCACCACTAGTCTACTCCCCACCCCCACCAATGCACTCACAACCACTACCAGACCATTCCTCACCAACACCAGCGTATTCACCGTCACCACCAGTCCACTCCTCACCCCTACTGGAGCACTCACAACCGCCACTCGTCTATTCCTCACCTCCACTACTGCATTCACAACCACCACCCGTCCACTCCTCACCCTCATCAGTGCACTCACAACCACCACTCATCCACTCCTTAACCACATCAGTACACTCACAACCACCACCTGTCCACTCATCACCCCCACCAGTGCACTCAACACCACCATCCGTCCACTCCCCACCCCCACCCGTGCACTCACCACCACCACCCGTCCATTTCTCACCCCCTCATGCATTCACCATCACCGCTCGTGCACTCACCACCATCACCCGTGCACTCACTACCACCACCAGTGCACTTACCATCACAACCACTCGTACACTCCTCACCCCCACTTGAGCATTCGTTACCACCACCCGTCCACTCCTTACCTTCACCCGTCCACTCTCAACCACTACCCATCCACTCACCACTACCACCCATCTACTCTCCACCCCCGTCAGTACACTCACCACCACCACCCGTCCAATCCCCACCTCCGCCAGCGCACTCACCACCACCACCCGTCCACTCTCCACCACCACCAGTCTACTCTCCACCCCCACCAGTGCACTCTCCACCACCACCCGTCCACTCTCCACCCCCCCAGTGCACTCTCCACCACCACCGTCCACTCTCCACCCCCACCAGTGCACTCTCCACCCCCACCAGTGTACTCTCCACCACCACCCGTCCACTCCCCACCCCCACCAGTGCACTCACCACCACCACCCGTCCACTCCCCACCCCCACCAGTGCACTCACCACCACCACTCGTCCACTCTCCACCCCCACCAGTGCACTCTCCACCACCACCCGTCCACTCCCCACCCCCACCAGTGTACTCACCACCACCACCCGTCCACTCCCCACCCCCACCAGTGTACTCACCACCACCACCCGTCCACTCTCCACCCCACCAGTGCACTCACCACCACCACCCGTCCACTCTCCACCCCCACCAGTGCACTCACCACCACCACCCGTCCACTCTCCACCCCCACCAATGCACTCACCACCACCCCCGTCCACTCCCCACCTCTATCAGTGTACTCACCATCCCCATCCTTCCACTCCTTACCCCCACCAGTGCACTCAGCTCCACTACCCGTACACTCTCCATCCCCACCAATGCACTCACCACCAGCACCCGTCCATTCACCAACTCCAACCATCAAGTCTCTACCACCACCAATACAATCCCAACCTCCACCAACTCTATCACCAGTACCCATCCATTCACCAACCCCAACCATCAAGTCTCAACCACCACCAATACAATCTCGACCTTTACCAACTCTATCACCTCCACCCGTCAAGTCTTTACCTCTACCAGAACAATCCCAACCTCCACCAACTCTATCAACTCCACCTGTCAGGTCTCTACCACCACCAATTCAATCTCGACATCCACCAACTCTATCACCTCCACCCGTCAGGTCTCTACCACCACCAGTACAATCCCGACATCCACCAACTCTGTCACCTCCAGCCGTCAGGTCTCTATCACCACCAGTACAATCTCGACCTTCATCAACTCTATCACCTCCTCCTGTTTTGTCTACACCACCACCTACCAAAGATATTGTCCTCCCACCAAACTTAGGATTCCAATACCAATCGCCACCTCCACCAATGTTTCCAGGCTATTAAATAGTATTACATAGCTTTGACATCTTTATTTGGTATATTATCCCTCTCGAGTATTAAAAAAATAACAAAAAAGTTCATAAATAACAATTTATGTTGTTACCTTTTTCTTTATTTAAGTTTCCTCTTGTAACATGATTGCCAAAGCTCTTATCTTTATATATGAATCTCAATTACTAGTAGCTTTCATCTATTTCCTCCTTCTCTTTTGTTAATATTAGGAAAATAAATATTCTAATAATGATGAAATCTTTTCATTATTAACTGTACAATTAAAAAATTTTAAGATTTGAACCTA
The DNA here is from genome assembly GCA_005610355.1 of Gossypioides kirkii. Taxonomy (NCBI): domain Eukaryota; kingdom Viridiplantae; phylum Streptophyta; class Magnoliopsida; order Malvales; family Malvaceae; genus Gossypioides; species Gossypioides kirkii. Next base: position 2,470,180 of record CP032255.1, read on the forward strand.
TGTGTTGGCTTGATGATCAGGATGTTCACTATCCCAAGTGTAGTTTAGGTTCATCACGCTAGTCATATTATTGCTAGGTCTTTATCCTCCTCTTATAATTCACCAAAAATTTTAAGTCCTAAAATCTATTCTATAGCTATGTAAAAGGCTTAAATCATTCCCCATCTTCAAATTTTAATATTTAATGATTGATGATATATAATATTATAACTTTGGTTATATTTATAACAAATGATTAAAAATGATTTATTATATAATAATATTTTTAATAAATTTAAATTTTGACTCATATATTTTTAATAAAAAATTATAACAATATAAATTAGAAACTTTAAAAGTTTTTTTAATAATTAAAAGAATAAAATCCAAATAAAATATATTAATAAAAAATACTTCAAAATTGATAAACATCTTAAGTCCAATTCTGGAATTCCAAGTATGAGCAACATCCGAAATTTTAACGTAGAAACACAATTTTAAAAATTATAAGTCTTGTAAATAATTTTTTAAAGAAATTTGTATATAGAAAGCAACTATTTAAAAAATTTATTATTAATATATTATATGATATGATATAGCATCATATAATATGGTAGGATGATTAACTGTCAAATGTACAAAAACGCATGGAGACTTAGAGCATATTTCAACTAGTATAATAATAAACAATAATAGTATTATTAAGTAATATATAATGTACTACTATTATAGATAACTATTATAATATAGATTATAATAAAAGATATAATATTACATGATAATATAATGTTTAATTATACATAACCTATTAGTATATTATATGATATGATATAACATTATTTAATATAGTAGAAAGACTAATTTTCAAATGTATGGAAAGTATAAGAACTTAGAGCATATTTCAACTAGTATAATAATAAACAATAATATATAATAATAAGTAACAATTAATGTACTACTATTATATATGTCTATTGTTATAATATAGATTATAATAAAAGATATAATATTACATGGTATTATAATGTTTAATTATATATATAAACTATTAATATATGATATGATATAATTTTATATAATATAGTAAGAGGGTCAACTTTCAAGTTTACGAAAAGTATTGGGATTTAAAGCATATAGAATATATTAATATTATATATAACTATTATAGTATAGATTATAATAAAAGATATAGTATTACATAATATTATAATGTTTGATCATTGAAGCATATATATATATATATACATATAAACTATTAATATATGATATAATATTATATAGTACTGAAGAAGGATTAACTTTCAAATATATAGAAAGTATAAGAACTTAAAGCATATTTCAACTAATATAAAAATAAACAATAATATATGATAATAATTAATAATGCTACTAGTATAGTATGTGATATATATATTACATAATCAAATAATACATTTTATAAGTATTAACATATATAACTATTATTATATTCTAGATTTTAATAAAAGATATAGCATTAATAGTTATGGATAATTTTGTATATTAAACTAAATGTTTATAGTTAGCAATACATAAAATATTATTAAAAACTTAATATCGTAATAAATTATTATTTTTATTAAATTAGATTTTTAACTTTTATGAATTGTATTTGGGTATTAAGTTTAATTTTTTTATTTCGGACTTGAGGTTTGGGCTATAATTAGTTTATTTTGAGTTTGGGTAATAATGACAAGAATATTATGTTATAAGTATAAGAGCTTGGGCTACAATTAGTTGACAGATTCGTGGTTTATTTTAAAAGGGTCTTAGAGAATATTTTGATGCAAGTCAATGAGCTAATCTTTCCTGTAACACGTCGAACTAGACCCTATAATAGGAACCGAGTATGATGTGTCACTATACACGTCAAACTCGACCTTATAATCAGGCTAACTTATAGCAAAACAATTTGGCGGAAGCTTTATAAAATTTACAAGTTATAGATATAAAATGTGCGATCGTTGATGCTTTACAAAAGTTTAAATGAAATCATTAACAATTTAAAATAACGTTCAAGCCATTTGGCGTATAAGTTCAAATATAAAAACTTCATTAAAGAGAATATAATACTTCAAGTCCAAACATTGATATTTAATAAAAATCTGGTAAAAACAGAGTCTTGTTAAAAATGAAAATATTTGTACAAATCATTTTCAAAATACATTTATACGCCACCCCCAACAGTCATGCATGATACAGAACAAAACAGTCAGCTTACAATAGCAGAAACACTTTGGCATAGTCCTTCTAACAAATTTCTTCCTTCAGTCAGCAAACCTGAGAAGGAAAAGGTAACAAAGTAAGTTCCTACGAACTTAGTGAGTTCCGAAGAGAAAATCATACATAACATTACTTACAGTACAACTAAACCTTTTTGAGGAACTGACACACATTAAACATATTATGCCCAATGGTGTGTACAGAACACACACAGACTTAGTACGCCAAATTACTTATCACTTGGGCGTATATTGTACGCCAACTAAACATAACTCAAACAACCCATCTTCATGCCAACCACGTACCCAGAATTTAGAATCAGAAGCATATCATACAGTCTCATTCACATACGTTCTCCCTTTAAGTCCTCATTTCATTTTCATTTAGAATAGCATGTTTTATTGTGATCTGCTAGTTCGATTTGCAATATAATTGCCCTACAGGAGGCTACAAAAACATATCTCCTTTTCTCCATCACCACAAATTAGATCATATTTCACATATTAGAAGCATATAATAATGGCTTAAGCATGAAGGATGGTACTTACTTCATATCATAGACTAACTAAACTCAGATTGATGACTCTGGATAGCCATTATCCACACATACACTTTTCATCCATTACAGAGGAAGAATACTTACCTTACACATTATAAAATAAAGAAACTTACAACACATGGAAGTAAGAAGGAACTCACCATAAAATCTAGCACAAGCTACAAAGCAAGTCTTTTGCCTTTATCGCTTGGACCCTCATTAGCTTCTTAAGCTAAAAAAGATAATTACACATATCAGATCACCAATCTATCAATTCTTAACACGCATGCAAGAATCGATAACACTTAATCCAAAATCAGAAAATTTCCTTCCTCACAGACCATTTTAATATCTATGCATGCAGTACGAGAAACATGTAAATAACTTTGATAATAACCTAAGGGTTCATCAGTAATTATCATTGAGTTGGTACTAACGTAGAATTTAGTTGAATACTGCGAACCTTCACTTTGATGAAGTTTTCTAACCTTGTGTTTTTAGAGACTTTCAGAGGAAATCAAGAAAGAAGAAAAAGATGTAAAGGTGTTCAAAAAGACCAACACTATCCTTGTATAATTAAGCATGGAGATAATGATTAGTGAAAAAATTAGATAATTCCACTAACACTCTTGATTCCCGTGATTAAGTGCAGTTAACATAATTTAGGTATTATCATCTAAAGTAGTTTATTTTGTTCTAACTAAATATTAATTTGATTAACCAAATCACCATATTAAAATAATAAACAAATATAATCAACTGTGAACTTAACGAGTTCGCCCAAAACATTTGAGGTGGGCAGATACTTAACAGAAGAGTCCACCAAACCACAAAACTTATTTATACTCTAAGAGTGATTATAAATGATATGAGATAAGTTATGGTATGTGATGAATCTAGGTTATTATACCTTAGGGTGAATCAATTTAAATAGATGTGTTTATGATTATTGTTAGATATTGTAGAACTTTTTTATTTAATATGTTATAGTTTTGTTCTAGTATGTTTATTTTTTTAATATTATCGTGAATTGAATAAAAATTATGTTAGAACCACTAATTTATCAATGCTTAGCATGTGAATGTGTTTGTTCCATGATTTGTCGTAATTTGATACGTCAAAATAGTCTCCATTACACTTGAAGAGCTTATTCTCGAGCAATTTGGATGTCTTTTTTATGTTTTTATTTAGTTTTAGTTTTTCACTTGAATAAGTGATTTGGTGCAATTTATGCTATTTTTTAGACCTGAGTTGGCCAAATACGACATTGGGTACCTAATGAGTTGATTGAGTGTTGTAGGGAATTGATGGTGACCCGAACGTGAAGAAAAGATCATCTAGAAGGGGGTATCACAATATCAAAGCATGAAAGTCATGATAGTTGTAATATCCTTGACATTGTTGAAACGAAGAGAATTGAGGTAATCTTCAGTGGTATCACGATACCAACCATGGGTATCGCCATACCGAGACATCCAAGGATCCCCCATTTCAGGACTGTCGTGGGTATCGCAATACCGAAACCTGGGTATCATGAAACCCCTGTCGAGTGGAGACAAAAGATTACTACAAAAGTAGTCCTTGTCCAACCTCAACACCAATCAAAATTTGACAATGAAAGGCATTTTGGTCACAAAAATTGGATTGTAATCAACTAAAAAGCTACCTTTTGGCTAGAAAAAAAATAGAATTTCACATTCTTCAACTTTTATCATCTTTTTAGTTTAGGGTTTAGTTACTTTCTTTATCTTTTTAGGGTATAGGCTTTAACTTTTTTTTATTTTTGGTTAAGTAGTTAGTTAGTTAGTTAAGTTTAATGTAGTGCGGTGCTAATTATTATTTAGTACTTTAAACTTTCTTTGTATTTGCACTTTAATCCTTAGTTTTAATATAACTCAAACTTGCTTTATTGTACTTGTTAAAAATCTTATCTTTTGTGTTTTTACTTGCTACCTTTGTTGCCATTGTTGTTTTCTTCAAGCTTTTGTAAGAAAGTTTAACTTTTTCTTCTTAACTTTCCTTTGGGTTTTACTTTGATGCATATTTTGTTGGAATGTTGGACGTTTAATTGGTTAGAAGTGAATATGAGTAGCTAAATCCTAGGTGATTGGTTGATGAATATGTTGTTTAGTTAATTTTGAGTTTAATGATTAAATCGCAAAATATAAACTAAATCGAATAAACTTCAAAACTTAAGATTGACGCCGCTAAGGAAAAATTTAGATGAGTAAGACTGAGAGCAGATCTCACTGAGCACCAATTCAATAGACCCGGATTAATTTGGTGAGGTCGAGTGATAAATCAAATTAATTTGTCTAACTTGGTAAAACTGAGACCGAGAGGTAAAATTGTAACACCCTTCACTCGATCCGGTCGTCGGACCCGGGCAAGTGGACGTTACAACAAACATTGTACATTTTGGAAACAATTTAAAATCCTTAATTTTTTTTAAATGTTGGGAAAAATCAACTTTTAAAATTACCTTGAATTAACTCGATTTAAATTGAGTTTTTTTTTTAAAAGTTTGAGGGACTTCTACCGAAACTTAAGTGGACAAGTATTAGTAGAACTCAAGATGGAAAAACCTTGAAAAGCTACTGAATTCTACCGATAGAACTGGGAGTTCTACTGATACAAATCTAGGTTCTACCAATACAACCTAGACTTCTATCGATATAACAAACTCAAGTGAGCAAAGTATTTTTGGCCTAGGACTTCTACCGATACTTTGGTACCAACTACCGAAACAAGTCAAGTCATTAATAAAAAACTACTTAAGATATACATCAATATATACATCTCATACTTCTAATAACTTAAAACATATCCACTAAGCTTATAACACATATAGACAACATCATAATTATATGCCACTTATAACCGGATCAAAGTAAACAGTTAGTTACCGGATAGTGTGACCTCTAAGAGTAACCCAATCGACAACTCGTATTTGACGATCTGCAAGGAAGAAATGTCAAACGAGATAAGTTTGCTTAAAGCTTAGTAAGTTCGTGATAAACTTTAACTTTAACTTACCGAAAAGGATGAAAGAAAACATTTTTACAAGATAACACAATATCCTGATTCATGAGTCCAATAATTACCTATACACATTCCAAGTCTCACACAGTTAGTGAGTTCATATATAAAACATGTAACTTTATCATGTTTCCAAATACATTTACCCATAAACACATTTGGTACATGGCTCAGCCATCATATAATCTCCTAATAATATTTATCTTTATTTCAAGTATTCATTTCAATTATCCCTTTTCACATATTTATAGTTCTACAAATATTTCGTATAAATACTTCATGTAACCATTTCAAATATCTAATTCCATGTAAACATTTCGTATAGTCGTTTCTTAGAACTATTTCAAAATGTTAACCTTAACACAACATGATTCAAAATTTCAAGTCAGTAAACATTTACATATACGGATATTCGGAATTTATAGCTTATTTATTTCAATAAAATAATTCTATATCAAACAACCTTTATTCTTCCGATGAATCTTTGTAAAAGTATTCAATACATAAGTTCGGAAACAAATGATGCTTGTAATGGCTAATCAGATACAGAGTAACTGTGTCAGGTTACCCGTCTGGGCTAAACTAATGACAACACAGAAAAATAACCTGGCCAGGGCTATGTATACATATAAGGTTACCAGTCTTGGCTAAACCTTTAAAACGACAACGGATTACTAGTTCAAGCTAAATCCGAGTCACATATATATTCAAGTCTACAACACATGCTGGAGCTCGATCCAGAACAGAAATTTAGTCAAAAATCTCATGTATGAAATTTTTATTCGATTTATCAAAATTATTTCAGAAATTCAGTATATTTCACAAGTATAACCATATAACTTTATCAAGACATAAAATTTATAAGTAAACACACATATAACCTCAATTCACCTATCAGATGTTCATTTACCACACTTCACAAATCTTTTTTGTTTTCAATTTCATGTCCTACTTCAATTAATCAGGTTAACTATAATATATACACAAACACCTTTATAATTGAATTCAAATCATTATAAACACATTATTTCATCACAAGAATTCATTTATATAACCTTTAACTTAATTAACATTTCAACTTAATCCATTTCATTCCCTACAATTTATTAATTAATTGAACTCAATCACAACATACATATATATAGATATTAAAGCACAAAAACAACAGTTTAACTAAATTAAATTAATTTACGAACTTACCTAAAAAAATGGTTACGAACGTAACACCGATGATTACTCTGCTAACTTTCCTTTCATTGATTCGTTTCTTGATCTCAAAATAATAATTTAATTCCATTATTCAATTCAGATATTTTTAAATGCTAAAACTCACATATTTGACATTTTATCAATATTTTACATTTTTACCTTTTTACCTTTTATTCAATTTTATTCCTTAAACCAAAACTTTCAATTCAATCACAATTTAATCCAAGAAAGGCCAATCGAATTTTCTATAGCCCCCTTACAACCCATAATTTCATATTTTTACAAAGGTTTCATGTAACTTTACTATTTTAACATCTTAGTCCATAAACTTTAAAATTAACCAAAATCACTTTACAAAATAGTCATATTTAAGGACCAAGCTTAAATATCTATCAATAAACTTCAAAAACAATTCTAACCCATCAATGGAAAAATAAAAAAATGTTCAACGATTTTACAAAATAACCATTGGGTCAACTAGATCAAGCTCCCGAAATTTCAAAAACATAAAAATTACAAAAAAAAAATTAAATTAAACATACCAATTGAAGCTTTAAACTTTCCAGCCCCTAACGTGGTTCTCCCTATTTTTCCTTTTCCCCTGCTTCGATGGTTTGAGGGTGGAAGAAACAATCTGCTTCTTTCCCACCAACCCCCACCATTTAACCATATTTTCTACTTTCTTTTTATTTTTCTTTTTAACTAAAATAAATACCTTATAACTTATAATTATATATAGGGGTGAGCGTTCGATCGAATCGAATAAAAAAATTTCGAGTTGACGAATCGTATTTTATCATCCTAACTCAATTTGAAATTTTTTTTTAATCGAGTCAAATGTGATGGAATTCGAATCGAATCGGATATATTTGTTTGAGTTAAATTTTTAAAAAAAAATAACTTTGGATCATTATAACCACTGTCACCCATCATAATCAAATTTGTTATTAACTTTCATCACCTCATAATTTATTTATTAATCTTTTATATAGGGTTAGCTTCTTTGCTTGCTTAGTTGCTTCAATTATCTTCAAATTCTTGTTATTAAGTATTTTGAAATTAAAAAATATATTAAATGTAAAAATGTGATTTTTTTAATAAAAGTTATTTTAAAGATAAAATGTGAAATTGATACCAACATAAAATTTTATGGTATAATTAATAATTCAATTTTAATATAAATATTTAATATTATTAAAAAAATTCAATAATATAAATAGTACAAAATGTGAATTTTAATTTAATAATATAAATATTAGTTATAAATAAAATTATTACTATTTAGGTTTAAGGATTTTTTTTGGATGATTTTGATTTTTTATTTTGGGATAAAATGTGAGAAGTAAAAGTTTAGGGGAAAATAAAAAGTTTTGGAGGTTTTGGGAAGTAAAATTTTGAGGAAAAGTAAATAATGAAATAAAATTTTGGAGGGGAAATATTAAAAAAAAATTGGAGGGGGCAGGGGAATGAGTTTGGGGTATATGGGAGGTGAGATGAGAGGAGAATAAAAGTTTTAGGAGGAAAGTGAGAGAGAGTAAAAATGTTGGGAGAAAATAAAAAAATTGTGAGGGTTTTTGGGGAAAATAGATGGGAGGAGTAAAATTTTTTAGGGAAAATATTAAAAGAAAAGGGGGGGAAATAGGTTTAGGGTTGATGGGGGTGAGATGAGAGGGAGGTAAAAGTTTCGGGGGAAAAGTGGGAAAGAGTAAAAGTTTTTGGGAAAAAATGTAAAATATTATAGTTTAATATTCGGTTTATTCGAATTATTCGAGTTATACGAATTCGAAAACTCAACTCGATTCGAATTCGAAATTCGAAAAAAATTCGAGTTGACTCGAATAATTCGAAATTCAAATTTTTTTCGATTTTTTCGAGTCAAATCGAATTTTACTCACCCCTAATTATATATATTAAACAACCAATAAAATCTTTAGTGGTTAATTGACACTTTAATCTCTCTTATTTAATTTCAACTACAATCCTTTTATAAATTGCACTTTTATATCCTATGCAATTTAGTCCCTGTGCTTAATTTAAACACTATGTATACGAAATTAGCTAACCAAAATTTAATTTGCTTAAAAAATAAATTCGTAATTATTTTTATTATTAACTTACGAGATCGATTTACGAAAATAGGGTCCCGAAATCTCAATTTCCAATATCACTAACTCAAGAACCGATGCACTTGTACTTTTACTAATTGTTCAATTAGAAAATTTATCCGATCAAAATTTACTATAAAATTTTAATAATCTCAAAAATATTATTTAATAATATTTACTAACTCGGTTTGTAGAAATGGGATTTCGGAATCGTAATTTTCAACTCCACTGACTTTAGTATTATCCTTGTACCTTAATTTACTATCAATTAAGCAAAATTACTAGACCAACTTTAATATGCTTCTATACTAGTTTCATAAATATTAAAAATTAATATCTAAGAACATATTTTAAGAAAATGGCATTTGAGAACCGTAATTTTTGACCTACTAGAAATCGGGTCGTTATAGATCTCAAAACCTCATTTTCCAAAACCACTTAACTTTAAGGGACAACCACTTGAACATAACTATTCATTCAAATAATATAAATTATCAAATTAATATTTATCGTTATACTATATATGACTTGTAAATATTAAATAATAATATTTACAGACTCACTCGTCGGATTTGTGACCTCGAAACCATTATTGGCACCACTAAAAAAATGGATTGTTACAAAAATTAAGCCAATTTAGGAGTGCAAGTGATTTAGATCCCTAATTCCAAGGTTAATTAACAACATGGAAGTCAACCAACTATTGTATGTTATTGATTAGTTAATTTAGTACTTTTGTTTGTTTCACAATTTAGTTCTTGCTCGTAATTGGGAAATTAATTAGCACAATTAACCTCAATAATGGCATGCCATAATATGACACTTAGTGAGTAGTTAGCTAGGCACATCAATTGTTTAGGGATCACTTAATCCCTAACTCGTGTGAGTTCGATCCTTGAAAAAAACTCGAGGTGTTCTATTGAACATTACAAATATTAAAATTGACATGTCACACTTGCAACATACCACATTATATTTGATTGTTTAGTGTTGATTCTCCGCCCCGTTGTTCACACGCCGATGACGGAAGCAATCATTTCATGCACAAGTACTGAATAGATCCAAGATTAGTTTAAGAAACTCTAAAGCATCCAAAGCTCAGTGACTCAACTCAGCAAGTGTTTATATTCCTTTTAAACCTAAGTAGTAGGTGGAATGTACCTAGAAAGAATTATGAGTCTTATGTGTTATTTTGGTCATTTGATATATTATGGTATCTTTTGGACCCATAAGGGTCCTCATGTTGAAATTTGAAACATAATTATGATGGTTATATGCATGTTTCCATAAGTTTAATCCCTCGCTCTTTATGTCAAGGCATGATGCAATAAATGCAATGTTTTCGAATGTTTCAGATGTATATATATCTTGAGTTTAAAATTGCCTACTTTCTTATGTTTAGATCAAATGCATTAGATGTCGCAAATTTACTGCACGTTTGGTTGGATTGAATAGCTATTCCATACAGGTTCGGTTATGATTTCTACAGTCAAACTCTCCAAATAAGATGTTTGGTTGGGCTGAATTCAATTACGGGCGGAATTGTTTAACCATCCGAGTCAGGTATGAAATGCCATACATTCAACATATAATATATTTTTCTGAAAAAAGAACCCTTCAAACCCATGATTAAACTTCATTGAAACTAATGACCAGAGTTTAAAGTCCATTATTTCCATACACACTCAAATTGAATTACAACCAAAGGGAAAAAGAACAAAAACAAAAAGTGCAAACCTCAAAGTTTTCAAACTTAAGAAGGAATCGTCAGTTTGTTTATCCAATAGAAAAAAGAAGTAAATTTAAGGAAGAAACCCAACAAATGGAACCGAAGGAGCAGCATGAGAGCGGCTAGGCATGGACATAATGACGGGCCGGTTACTATCATTTTGTTGAATGACAATCCCAACAGCTTCAGCCACAACGATGACAAACTCTATCACTAGTTTCACCATCTCCACGCATATCTCTAATCTCTGCAGCACCATTGTCGGAAAAGCTCTTTTCTTGTTTTCTTTCTGCGTCGCTAATTCTATTTTTCTCGTCGCTATTTATATCTGCAAGCAAGAAATAGAGTCGCTAACTAGGAATAAAAAAAGGGTTGTTTAAAGGATAGATAAATACGGCCTCTGGGACACCCAAAGGTCGTTCTTTTGTCATTGGTTACTTATTTCTTCGAAATTTCGATTAATTCAAAATTCATTTTATTTACCCACATGTCTTCTAGTTGGTACTAATTATTGGCTTATCCTGTTGAAAGTTTTTGTCAACAAGATCATAGCTTTATTGGCCTACTTTTTGCCATTTAAGTTAGTAAAAGTTCATAGATTAAGTTTTAGTTCGAATGATATGAATATTTTATTGATACAATAAAATGTGAGTTCGAATACGTTAAAATATATTATTTTTTTATTTATAAATTAAAAAAATTATAAATAATTTTAAATCTTAAAATTATTTTATGTATTATTACACTCAAAATTACAGGTGAGTGAATGTAGCCCATAAACACGTCTAGTTAAAGTTTGATGGTGACTGGTCTCGCCCATCATGAATGCACGACAAACATTATTAATTATTGAAAGAGAGGGGAAATGGCTAAACCAATGGTGTTTAAACAACCATGCAAATCTTGACCCAGAATTATATAAAAAAACATGCCAATCAAGCGCCAATAATCTTACGTGGCAGATTATGGTTTTAGGCAACTCATTCTGAAATATCATAATTAATTGAAATGTACGTGACTTTTGTTGGTTTAAAAAGGGCTTAATATACTAATTAGTATTTAGTCTAATTTTAATATTCAATTTGATATTTAAATTTTTTTCTCAATTTTAACTTGAATTTTTTCAATTTGACACTTGATTTTTCTTTTATGTCAATCAAACATTTAAGTTTGACTTTAATATTAATTTGGTACTTAAAGTTTTTTTAAAATTCTAATTAAATACTAATGTTTTATTTATTAGAGCACATATACTAAATATTGAAACCAAATTAAAATGAATAAATTTAAGTGTTAAATTGAATATTAAAACTAAACTAAAATATCAAATAATATATAATTAATCTTTTAAAAATATTCCACTTGGCAGGGCAATCAATGCAATTTTAAAATATATAATAAGTTGGATTCGGGGATCATATTGAGATTTTAATACTATGGACTGCATGCTAATCACAAAATACAGTCATATTCAATTATACTAGTTTCTTAGCGTATGCATGTTGAATTTAAGTATAATCTATACAATAATTTAAACCCTCTATGATTATATTTATATTATTTATTACGTAGAGATATCTCAACATTTATCCGTATTGCTTTTCTGCATCCCTTTAAAATTAGTATAATTATTATGATATGATGCTTTGGTGGTAAACACAATCAAATTTCCTGCAGCTTTTCATAGTTTTTTAGTGCTTAACCAAAACTTTGAGGCATACTCTTTTTTCACTTGAAGATACTCGGTAATTGAATTCTTAAATATCGTTAATGAATGAATACTTTAATGTTAGTATGTTCCAATACTCTAACTCACCAGCAGGCCAATAAAATGACGGATTATATTATCATAGTACGTTAAAATAGTTTATGGAGTATTTGGTTGAAAAGAATGAAGTTTAGAGGAGTTTATATAAAATAAATTATGATTGTTGGAGACCTACTAACCGTTGAAAAAGTTATTGTTTGAATAGTTACCGTTGAACGAAAAACGCGTCCTACAGAATGTGTGATCATGAATTACAAGGTTTTGGAGTAAAATGAAATTGTATTATAGAATAAGATTGGGACCCTCATTTCATATTGGATTCCTTTTTAATGTTAAATTTTGATTATTTATAAACTTAATAATATAGTGATTTATTTATTATAAATTGTGTTGAGTAATTTTATCTCATGTCTCATTAAAGGGAACATTCGGATATTTATACATATTATCACTGTTCATAATTTAACTCCATTGTTCATGGACTTGACCTCACTATTCATAGCACTGACATTTTGAGCAAGCCTTGGGCATGGTCACCTGATAGACCTCGTGTCTCCCCATATGTGAACTACTTGAGTATATGCGAACTGAGATAGCGAGTAGCCCTCGATTCGTGCGAGCTGATGTTGTGAGCTCTTCTTACTGTACTTTCGCTGTACACTTTGTGCACATCCATCTGGTGGAACCTGACTGGGTCACGGGTAGACGACCTAAACCTTATCTAAATTTCAAGTTGATAATAATTAATGTATAACAAATTGAATGTTGAAAGAAAAACTCTCTTAAAAGTAATAAGAAAATCAAAGATACCATATTGTCTAAAACAAAACATAATGTTAAATTATTTGAAAGAGGAGAAAACAATTTTTTTTTTGTCTCTTTTTTCTATTATCACATTACAAGTGTTAAGAACATTGATGGAAATTCCCATGCAAGTAGTGGGAAACTTATTATCAATAACTCCTTCAAATCTATATATTATAAGTGGGAAGATGACACCTGCCCATGGGCAAAATTGTCATTTTAATGATTTCTTTGTTAAGAAGTTCATAGATACTCTACGGGTTAAAAGATGACATTTTCAAGTGATTACTTTCTTCTTTCTAAATCCCATCTGCTACCACTCCGGCCGCCGTCAACGGTGTCAAAATATTCAAAAATACCCTCATTATACCTCTCTGAACCTCCTAATAACATGCACCATCTTAGATTCTATAAAATCTTAATGATGAAGTGCAGATTTAGGTTTCAAACAGAGATTTTCTATCACTATTCTGATGCTTTTTAACGACTTTCAACCACCAAAATCCCGTGTCCTTGAGTGTCTGGCTTTTATTATTATTATTTTTGGGCCGTATCCTGATGTGTTCCGGCGTGTCGGCACCGGTACGAGGACTTTCCAGCAAGTCCGTGGCTTTAAATACAGCAAAGGAGGAATTTTAAGACCAAAAGGATTAAGCTGATATTTCAGAACAGAATTATCCGATATGATTTTATATTTATTAATTCATTTGTTTTTTGATGATGATGAAAAGAAGAAAAATGATTTTTCTCTTAATATTATTAAATTTGAATTACGAATTTATTATTATTATTTTATTTTAAAATAATATATATAAAACGAATTATTTTTGGTAAATATAAAAGAATTATTTGATACAAGATTATATATATATGAGGTGAGATTCTTGTAGGGTTTCGATTTCTTCCCACCAAAAGAGAAATCCTTTGTGATTACCTCCAACCGATCATCAAGGGCGATCTTCCCATACCTTCTGGAGTGATGATGGCGTGCGATATTTATGGTCGCGAGCCTTGGAATATTTTCGACCAAGATTCGGTAGACTTTTTCTAGGTTATCACGAAGTTGAAGAAAAAGAGCAAAACAAGAATCGAAAGAACTGCCGGAGAAGGGTGTTGGCTCGGACGTAAAATCAAAGATGTGAAGAACAAGGACGGTGTAGTCATAGGGTACGATAAATACTTCACGTACGCCAGCAACAAAGGCAAGAAGTCAAATGGTCAATGGATCATGCATGAGTTCTCTTTGAAAGAGCAAGAAGCTACTGGTTCGACTGATTTCGTTATCTGTTAGATTAAGAATAAAGATAATGAAGAAAGTGGAGGAGAAATCAAGAAGAACAAGAAACGGAAGTTGATGGAGATGCCGTCGGATTCAACAAATGATACGGCTCCTCCAGAAGCACCGTCACCACCCTTCACTGCATGTTTAAACCAACAACCAAACCCTTGGACGTCGGCAGGTTTAGGCGACAATCTTGGAGTGCCTGATCATAATTTTCACCATCTGGAACCATCCTAACCCTAACCCTTGGTATTGATTTGTATATTGAGGAAGAAGCTAGTGAGGATAACAATTGGTATTGATTTGTATCAGGGATTTAAATTACGGTTGTGGTCGCGTTGCATTTATCGCAGTTGCGGACATAACGGATGCTATTGCAGTCACTGCGATATCGTTAGATAAAATCATATAATTTAAATTATATTATATTTTTAATTTTATTGTAAATGAACAATAGTGGGAATAGCGGCCCGCTATTACCGCAATTGACCGTTACCCGTTAAATTGCAGCCGTGATCCATCGTTATTGATGTGATTCTGCTTCACACCGCTATTGATGTGATTCTGCTTCACACAGCTATTTTCAACAATAACAATTTCGAATGGTGCCGTTACCGCTATATAACGGCCGCTATTCCACTATATGATCGCTATTTAAATCCCTAATTTGTATATTCTGGAAGAAGCCAGTGAGGATGGCGACCCCAATCTTTTCTTCACATAGCAAGAAATCGACAACATTTTGAACTCCGATTAGAGTTCATGTAAATGCCTCATGTAATTGTACCGTACATATGAATCTTAATGATAATTTTTTGCCGTGGTTTTTTTTCTATTCTAAAATTCGGAAAGATTTTTTCACGTAAATTTGGTGCTTTTTTTTGCTTGCTTTTATTTATTTTAATATATTAATACACTAATTTAAAAATATATTTTAAAACTAAAATTGATTTAAATATTTTGAAAAGTTTGAGGACTAAACGTGCATTTTGATCAAAATCTGAGTGCTTGTTTAGGTTATAAATTGGATGAAATGGACTTTCTGACTTGCTAAATTCAAACAGTCTGCACACCTGCAGTGGATTCCTGTGATACTTTAGAAATATAATTCAATTTTAAAAATAGAAAATGTATCATAAATAAAATAATTAAAACTAATAACTTAATTTTTAATATAAGAATTAAAATTTTAAACTTATCAACCTTTAATATCTCCATATTTTCTATTGCAAAATTTTCAAATTGAGTGTTGAAAGAAAACTATAAATTTTTGGGTAAACTACAAATATAATCACCTAACTGTATTTTTAGTTTTATTTTGGTCCCTCAATTATTTCCTTTTCAATTTAGTCACTCAATTTTTTAAAATTAAATATTTTGATCACTTTCCTATTAATTATCGATAGATGAATGACAAAAAGCTGACGTAGACCTTTTTATTGGCCTAATAATAAATTTAGACTTCCAATGTTTATACATTTTATTAATTTGATCTTAAACTTAAAAATATAAACAAATTTAGCCCTTAATGTTTACAAACCTTGTCATTTTAGTTCTAGTTCTAAAAAATTCAATAAATTTAGCCCTTAACATTTACAAAATTTTCAATTTAGTTCAAATTCTAAAAATTTCCGAAAAAGGGAAACTATTTTTTTAAAAAATTCATTTTTGGATAAAAATTATAAAATTAATTTAAAATTCTAAAAAATATAAATAAATTATAAATAAAAACCATAATATATGCATTAAAATTTTTTAAAAGAAAAAATCAAATTCAAAAAGAAATGAACATGAAATAGATTGATGAGTATTTGAGAGAGATGAAGTTGGTCATTCTCATGAGACATGGAAACGATAAAGTTATCTCCCTTGGTTTAATTCAACTCATGTTTTCAATTTATGAACTAAGTTTTTTGAAATTTTGGTCATTTGGCCGACATACTTAGACTACCCAAGTTTTGAAGTTATTGATAACATGTTCAAGTCAGAAAAAGAACAAGACAAAAAAAAAAACTTTTCAAAGTTTTTCGTTTCATGAAAGATTTTACATTACATTATTTTCTCTACTCGAAGATTAGATCTCGGTATATTTTTCAAATAAGAAAAAATTAAGCGAAGAGACCTACCACTTGTTATAATTTTAATATTCAGAGGTTATTTGATTAAATTTATATGATAAAATCAAGGTGTAAAAATTTTGAATTTCTTAAGTTAATATAATTTTATGAAAATTTTAAAACTAAAAGATGTTAAGTAAATTTGTACAAAACAAAATTCTATAACAAAGATTACATTTCATAAATTAAATATCTGAATATTACATTATAACCAAATGAATCAAACATGATAATCGTAGACTATTGTAATTTTACATTAAATCGGGTTAATATTTTCCTATATGTTTTTTCTCTAATTCATCCTATATAGATATATTCATGGGTTAGGTTATTTGTCTATACTTAAAGGTTCACCCGAAATTTGGGAAGATTTAGAGAAAACATTAGGCTCGAAAAATAGACTTAGAGAAAAAAAACCTAATTAAAATATAGATCAAACTCGAGCTTGAACATTCGAGGTCTAGACTGGTCCAACTTGACCCATTTTTAAATTTTGTAATGTTTTATATTATATAATTTATAATATATATTTAAATATATAGTAATATGCAATACTACTATAATGTAAACATTAAAAAATTAAGATAATTATAAATAAAATTATGTTATAATAAATAAAAATATATAAAATTACTATTTATTAAATAAAATAAATATAAATATATTTTTTAGTTGTAGGGTGCTACGGTGAAAAGGTTCTGTTAAATTTCGCACGTGCTCATCTGAGTTTCTCCACGTCACACAGTTGCACGGAGTTTTCACATGCCCTCAAGGTAACATTAACAAACAAAAGAAAAGCCCTTCTCAGATTCTAGGGTTTTAGGATTTGATTTGGGTTCTCTAATATTCCAACCATCATCCTTTCTTCTTTTTTCCTGTTTTTGGATTTTGGGGTGCAGAATTTTGTTGGAAAAATGAGCACTGCTACTTTTAATTCAATTTGTTTCAATCAAGGTTATTTGCGGACGGTACGTTTGTTTTCAACCGAAGGCTTTCTGTTTGTTGCCAGAGAAAATGTTGGGGGAAAACACACACACACGCACAAAATTGAAGTTCATTAGTTTCAAGATATCTTCTTTTTTCTTTTTCTTTTACCGCAAAATCTAACTTTGGGTGTTCAAAATTTTAGAGGGAAGTGAAGATTTCAAAAGTGAAGAATAGAGATCAAAGAGTTAAGTTTTATGTAGGAGGAGCCTCAGTATTATCAACAAAATGCATGCAATCTTCAGAAAAGAACAAAAAGGAAGTCCGCATTGGTCTCCTTGGTGCTAGTGGTTATACTGGAGCTGAGGTTTGAGTTTATATACAATGTGTTGTTTAGTTGTATGTTAATTGTTAAGTGTTACAATGAAGTTGATTCTATTTTATTTTCTCACAGATTGTTCGGCTTCTAGCTAACCATCCATACTTTGGTATTACATTGATGACTGCTGATAGAAAAGCTGGCCAATCTATGGGTTCAGTGTTTCCTCATTTGATAACACAAGTAAGCAAACACATTGTTCCGAAACTAAAAATTCGAGTTTGGGGCATGAATGAATTTTCCTACCATAACAATAATTGATTGTAAATGCTGAAGTATGTCATTGTTGTGCTTTCTTTAGGGTAATTGTTGAGTCCATTGGTTTTTCGCAGGATCTGCCGACCATGGTTTCAGTTAAGGATGCAGACTTTTCCAGTGTGGATGCTGTGTTCTGTTGTTTGCCTCATGGAACTACACAGGTGCTCTGTAATTTCATTACCTGACAGCTTTTCTTCTTTGCAATGAACGTAGTAGAGTCATTCTTATCAATTATCATGACAAGATTTGTTTATTTTGATATCTTTTAGGAAATCATCAAAGGCCTCCCTCGCCATTTGAAGATTGTTGATCTATCTGCAGTATGCTTTTTCAATTAACTTATGTTTCTGTTCTTCTAAAAATCTGTTTACATGTCTGGTGCAAAGTTTGCTGATTATGTAATGTTAATGAAATGGTTTTCAGGACATTATGTAATGTTAATGAAATGGTTTTCAGGACTTTCGGCTAAGAGATATCGCTGAGTATGAGGAATGGTATGGTCAAACACATAGCGCTTCAGAATTGCAGGTTCTTCTTTTTTATCGTTATATATAAATTCTAGATAATTTCTTTACTTATTACAGTCTACAGAAGTTACTGCACCTAATCCTTATATGTCACTGCAAGTTCCATTTGAAAGAATTCTCTTTAACCCCTGAGATTCCCTATGGTTACTCTGTTTGCATTTTTGGATGGTTTTCTTGTTTCTTTTCTAAGAAGTGGTGCCAAATGATATGGTCTTTTCCATTTCCGTCCTTGAAAGTTTCTTCTGTTTTGCTTTTTGCTATTTTATTCTTTATGTTGACTAGTTAGTTTTCCCCATAATCCAGAAAGAAGCTGTATATGGCTTGACAGAGATTTCAAGAGAGGATGTAAAAAATGCACGCCTAGTTGCTAATCCTGGTTGTTATCCAACATCAATTCAGCTTCCGCTCGTTCCCTTGATAAAGGTTAATGTCCTTGTATTGTGTTTTAAGTTGTTTCATGTCACAGTTTATTGACTTGAGGAGACAATGTTTTCATTCTTCAATGATCTAGATGCTATATTAATGTTGCTTTTAATATCTCAACCATATTGAAAATCTTGTTGCATGATTGCTATAGTGCCAATGCTATACCATTTAAATCTATCCTTATCGACTTGCAGTGTTTTACTTTTTTGCCTTCGACTTTCAGGCTAAACTCATTGAACACAGAAATATCATTATCGACTCAAAATCTGGTGTCAGTGGAGCTGGTTGGCTTTCTTCATTGGCTTCTACATATACATGCAAATTTTATAAGCTTTTTCTCTATCTTGCCGCATTTCTTTATTTTTTTCTGATCTAGGTTACTTTTTCAGGACGTGGAGCCAAAGAAGCAAATTTATACTCTGAAATAGCTGAAGGCATATATTCTTATGGTGTTACAAAACATCGCCATGGTGAGTATGTGGACTCAAATGCATTCTTGACTTTGGGGTGTTCATAGTTGTCTACATCTTGTGATAACGTAAACAGATCCTGGCGTCTCTGAAATTGTTGTGCTTATATTTGTTCTATTCTTTATACCCAATTTAGAACTGTTAATTTAAATTATTTTATGTAACTATGATAGCTTTGGTAGTGGAATATTTAGTTTTAATTCAACTATTGAGGCCTAAAGTTTATAATGTTATTATCCTCTTCAATGAAACCTGAGGCTGTGGTATTTGTTCTGTTTTGCATTGCAGTTCCAGAAATTGAACAGGGACTATCTGATGCTGCTCAGTCAAAAATAACTGTTAGTTTCACACCGCACCTAATGCCAATGGTGAGATGTCTAATCAAACTGCATACCTGTGTTAATAATCAGTGTGTTCCTTTTCCTTTCGAAAGAACTGAGAAAGTGGGACTCTCTTTTCCTTAATTGTCATACCAGATCCGTGGAATGCAATCAACAATATACGTCGAAATGTCTTCAGGAGTTACGATTGAGGATTTATACCAGCAACTAAGAAAAAATTATGAGGTACATCTTATTTGAGGGTTCTCAATGGCTATAGTTTTTTTGTATTTGGTTCAATCAATGGCTGTAGTTTGCATGTGCCTAAATACTTGTTTTACTTTTTCTTTTCTTTTTTTTTTTCTCAGGATGAAGAATTTGTAAAACTGTTAGACAAGGGAGTTGTACCGCGTACTCACAATGTTCGCGGTTCCAACTACTGTTTTATGAATGTCTTTCCTGATCGAATACCTGGAAGAGCAATAATCATTTCAGTTGTATGTATTAAATGCACGATATTTCAATGTGCTCTCCTCATTGTTTTCTGAGCTCTTAAAAATACCCGTTCTGCAGATTGATAATCTTGTGAAGGGAGCTTCGGGTCAAGCACTACAAAATCTTAATATAATGCTTGGTTATCCAGAAAATACAGGGCTTCTCTACCAGCCCTTGTTTCCATGACTCACTCTTCCTTCATCTTCTTCACCCTTCCAAGTAAGTTCATTGCTTCAGTGCCCATATACACATGTATATATTGTGACCATGTGACTATGCTAGAAAACTACATATGCATATGCATATATGTTGTGACTATTTGGGCATCAACTTCATAGTTATTGCAGGTGGTAGAGAAGTGGAACTGGAATTACTAATTTTGAGAAGGCCTGCAAGATGGTTAGAAATGGGTAGAGTTAGATGCTAAGATGGGCTAAATTTCCTTTGTTGTGTTATCTTAAATGGGAATCAATGATTGTGTTTGAAATAATTTAAAAATGAAAACTTGATTTGCCACAGCTTAAGATAATTTAATAACAATTTGTACTATCCCGTATAGCATTTACACGTGGGAGCCATCAAAATGCCATGTCCTCAAGATCACAAGGATTTTGGAATTTTGTGCATATTTTTTTGTATGGTAGAAATGGAATGTGGCAGACCATTGAATTTGAAATGATGGCAAGACTGTCTGAGAGAAAACTAATGCCTGCCTGCAATTTTCACTTTTATATTTTCTTTTGGATGTACACAAATATAATAATAATTATTAAGTCAGTTGGTATTGATATTATTTTCAATGTAGAAATATTTGAGTTTAAGTATGTTGAAATGCGTTTATCTTTTTATTCAAGGATTATTATGGGTAGTTTTAAGTAGGGGCGAAGCCAACTAATTTTTTTAAGAGAATTGAAATTAACTTTTAATTTTTTTAGTGAATAATAAAGCAAAGTCTGAACAATAAGTGTGATTAAAGTAACTTGAAATTATTTTTTAATTTTTAATAGTTTATATCTTTATAATTTTTAAAGTATTAAATTAAATTTTTATTATTTTTAAAAGATTAAAGTGTAATTTTATTTTTATTAATTTAAAATTTTAAAATTTTTAAAGGACTTAAATAGGTAAGTTCTCATTTTAGAGAGATCGGATTTCTGTCAGCTCTACACTAATGATTCTAAGTATTATATCAACTTAAATATTTTTATAATTGAATTAGATTTCAATAAAAAATAGAATAAATAACAAAAAAAAAATTAAGGGAAAAGAAGAGAATCTAATTTTGAAGCATGGGACCCATGGAATTGGATGAAAGTGGTCCAAATGTATAAAGCACCGCCGTTCAAATGCGGCGAACCGATTCTTCTACCTACGTTTTGTACACGACACTCCGATGGACTTCTTGCTTGGGAAATTATTACATCAAGGGGTCAATAATTTCTGGTTAAATTCTTTGTTTGATCCCTTTATTATGTTCTATTTCGGATTTAGTTCTCACATCTTAATTTTTCATAATTTAATCCTTTTACTTTTATAATATTATTAATTTGTTCAAATCATTGACACCATTAATTGTTTCATCTAAAATAGTGATGTGGATTTTTAAAAAATAAAAACACCTTTTGATACGTCAAATTGACACAATTAAAAGTATAAAAACTAGAACTCTATGTGTTGGTCTGATGGTCAGGGTATTCACCGCTCCAAATGTGGCCTAGGTTCGAGTCACACTAATCGTGTTTCTGTTGAGATTTTATCCTATTGTAAGTCACTAAAAAGGAAGTACAAAAACTAAATCGCAAATTTAAGTATAATTGAGAGACTAATACCATACATTCAAACATTGTCCCATACTTTTTTAATACTCTTTTTTAAGGAAAAAAGTGAAGAAGTATGTGAAACTTTTTTTTTTTTTTTTGCTAGCTATCATGAAAAGCTATAAGTAATTGCTATGATGATCTCTTGCACGCTTATTTCAATGGAGTTGTTTTACTTACAATTATATCAATAATTTTAATTAAAACTAATTATTTTAAGTATTAAATTAAATAAATAATTAATTAATCAAATAATTTTTCCAAAAAACTCATGTAATTATAATTTATTTCCATCTATATATATATATATAAATCTTATAAACATAATACTGTAGTTTTTATATTTAAAAAATTAATATAATTTATCAATTTGACATGATAATTAAGTGAAATTACATATGACTTATAGAAATTCTGATGAAAAATTCTAACAATGTTAAATGATTGAATTAGAATTTTTAAAATTTGAAAAATGAAAGATTCAACTTTTAAAATTTTAAATATAAGATTACTATATTTAAAAACTTATCAAAATACAAGGACTAACAATAAATTTGACGATGGGAACATTAAAATTCAATAAATGTATGTAGTATTCACTATTGAAGATAGGATTGAAATTAGTCAAATCATGAAAAGGAATTTTGACATAGCCAATCTATTGTGTAGTGTAAGATAAAGTATCTTTTGATCCTCTTGCAAAGCATATTATATGATTTTTGGTTGAAAATTTTGAAATTGGGCCACACAAAAGAAAAAGAAAAAAATATTTTAAATAAATTAAATATAAATTGTACCACTCAACCACTCTTTTAAAAGTAGACCAAGACCCTTATTCGACAAAAACAACCTTAAAAATGGTATATATATTATTTCACTTTTGGAAGGGTATTTATCTCCGGTAGAATGTGTTTAGTTTTTTTTATTTTACGTTATAATATTTAATTTTATCGTCATCAATATTTTTATATTAATTACGTGAAAATATGAGATTCTAGCATTTAGATTTATATAAATTCTGTTTATTTTTAAAATGTTTTAATTTAAATTTAAAAATTTTTGTATCGTATGAACATCTTAAGTATGACTTGTTAAATTTAACATGGAATGTATTTCAAAAATGCGGATCAAATGTTAAACATGTTTTTACTTATTGTATGAACACCTTAAGTATGACTTGTTAAATTTAACACGTTTGATTTAGACTTGATCATGGATTGGATTGGGATCGATGCAGAATTTTAAGCTTGTTTTTTAGGCTCAGATTTGACCCGACTCAAAAAATGGGTCTAAATTTTTATCCAAGTCCGACCCATAATAAAAATGCTAAATTTGGGCCTGACTCGGCCCGACCATAATAATTTTTTTAGATTTTTTTATATAAAAACAAACTTGAAAAATACAATACATCAAATATACTAAAAATATTTAAATAAATATTTCTCAACAAATTGAAAATACAAAAAAAAAGGTATAGGCATGTGATTTGGGTCGGATCTAAGCAAAAAAATCTGTCCAAGGCTTGATCTATTTAGAAAACGGGTCTTATTTTTTTTGTCTGAACTCGTTTTTTAGGTTTATATTTTTGTCCAAATTTTTTCATTTTTTGGACGAATCTTTTAGGGATGTGGAATAGAAAAAACAAGGAAGGAAGTGGAGAGCTAGATCCTTAAAAAATGATAAAAAATTTATTTGACATTTTAAAAATTATAATAATATAAATTATTAAAATAATAAAATTATACAATTTATTTCGATCCCGACAAAAATTTCAGATTTCACGACTGAAGAAAGGATTAATAATAGAAGGTGTAAGGATGGGGACAAAAAGATACCCGACGAAGAGAAATCACAAAAACATGGGACTTGTCATCACGTGAAAGATGCTTTTTGATAAGGAATTTAACTCTGTCTTCTTCCATAATCCCTCTTCAATAAGGTGTCTTTGTCTTCTCTGGATTCATTTCTTCCCTTTGAGAGGATGGTGAAACAAGCTGAAATGATGGCCTCTCTCATTCACTGAATCTAAACCAATAGCTTCATTATTTTTTAATCCCGTGGTGGTGACGGTGGTTGTGGATGAAGTAGATCTTTATATCATAAAAAACGAAATAAAAACATAATTTTCTTTTTATCTTATATTACAGTATTTAATTTTATTGTCATCATTATTTTTACACTAATCGCAGATAAACACACCGCTTATCCGAAGATAGAATGAGTTGGCTTGGGGGATAGAAAGAAAAGAGAATAGAAGAATAGCACCGTCGCTGCATAAAAAGCCAATTCAAATATATTCCTTTTTCACGAATATAATATGGAAGTGTTGGTATTAAATTTTCAGACTTACAGCTTTACAGATACCATTTTTCTTTCCCTTGGATTCTTCCTTCAAATACTGTATCCTTTGAGTCTGTGATCCTCTTTCTCTCTCTACTTTTCTTACAAATATTAACTTAATAATCAAAGTCAAAAATTTAGAATTTAATTTCTCTATTTTATTAATTTAAATTTTAATTTTAATTTTAACTGTCGATTTTTTTTTGTTAAATTCAAGTTCATTACGATGTCATTTTTTTAGAATTACAAGGCTAGGAAATGAGTATTTTTTTTTATTTCAAATGTCATACCAACAAATTTAACGGTATTGAAAGTTGAATTTAAATTTTGAAATCTAAAAAATAAATGAATTAAATTCTTAAGAATGAAAATACATAAACTAAATTCCAAAACTAAAATTTTCATCACCCACCATGTGGATGAGAAAACAAACTTTCTTAACATTAGATTATTGTACACATGAAAAATTTATATAAACAATATGTTTATTAAAAGTTTATGTAAGAATTAAATAAAATTTAGGTTAATTTGATAAAGTCGAAGGTTTAAAATCATGGTGTCTTTAGGTTTATATTTCATCATGTATAGAACTTTATTGATTTTATATAAAAATATTTTAAAAGGATAAAAACATCAATATACTCGTATGGTTATTTTTTTCTAATAGATTAAAGTCATATCAACAGTTTTATTTTAAATTTCAAGATTTTTATTTGGATTTGATTTTTTTAAAATGAAAATACTGATGTATCATTAAACTATTGAAGAAAAGATATAAACGACGTAACGTTACTGTTTCATATAATTCTTTTCCACTCACACACTATTTTTTAAAGAATAAATTTCCAAGAGTTAATTATGAAATTTTGCTTATACAATTTAAACATGCAACATGACTTCCACCCACCCTACACAAAATTAAGGGTTTTTTTATTAAATAAAATATTAAAATTATTCAAACCAATCGATTTTTTTCCAATTAATTTAGTAGAAATATTACTTAACTCGAGTTAAATGATTTTTATTTTTCTCATTGAATGATTTTATAGTGAGAATAATTTTAATAAAATTTATTAATTATTTTACTTCGTATGGAACGATATTTAAAATGTTTATCATATATTTATTTGGTATGAATTCAAATCGTGATACTTTTATTTTTAACTCTTAATATTTTATAAAAAAAACCAAAATTAATTAATTGGAAAATAAAGTTGATAAAACTAAAAGAAGACAATAGTGGTAACATAAAAAACAAGACATAAGTAGATTCTTTGGTTACAACAACTTACAAGTATCCGACAGAACGAATGATTATATATTTTCATTGTTTTTGAGATATAATAATTGAAAAAAAAAACAAAAAAAAATCTATAAAATTTATTTAATTATTATATATTTGAAATATGGGTGTAATAAAAAAATTTGATTTGAAAGATTAAAAAAATTATTTATAGAAAATTTTTAAAGAATAATCTTTAAGAAAAGAACATAAATATTTATTGAAAAAAATATATATGAAAGTTCATATGAATAAATAAGGTATATAATTTGATTATATTTATTTTTCAGTCAACTTTAGTTTTACCCTCTATTGTTACTTTTTTATTTATAAAAATAATAGTCTTAAAGTACGAAGTACAACTTTTACTAAATTAATTTATCTTGTAATAAAAAAAATTGGTGTTGTAATAAACTTAAAATTAACAAAAAAAATTAACTGTGTTCACAATTTGATTTAAATTTTGAAAATTTAAAAAATAAAGAGACTAAATTCTTTAAAATAAAAAGTAAAAAACTAAATTTTAAATATACGAAAAGTACATAGAATAAAAAGCATATTTTTATATATTGTGTAAATGAATAATTGTTACTAAAAAGATAAATACTTGAATAATTTTAAGTTTATGACTTTAATAAACTTTAATATAATATTTTAAATTAAATCAAGGACGTTTAGAAATGATAAAGTTGTTGAAAATTAGCATAAAAAAAGTCAAAATTAAAACCCAATGAAATCTATCCTATCTCCAATTTTATAATCATAAAAATTTAACAATACTTTATCTTTTGACCTAAGGCAAGGACTATATCTTTATATTCGTTATAGATATAAAAATATATAAATAGGGTCGATCGAGTTTTAGTTCGATTGGCATAAATATTATTATTAATACATGAAAATATGAGTTTGAATGTGTTGAAGCGCATTATCCTCTTATTTATGGGTCGGGAAAGAGTTATGGATAATTTTAAGCATTATATCAAAAATAGCAGATATGATCAGAATCTATAATAAAATGATTTATATATATATAAAAGAGATCCAATAAAACCATAAACATAGGAGAATAATTAAATGTGATTAATTGATAATTAAAAGAATAAATAAATAAAGAGATTCTTAATTCTAAGGAAGAGAACGGAATCTAAAAGGCTGTAAAAGCTTGTCCTTTTAGGTAGAGAAATTTAAAAAAGAAAGGACTAAAAGTAGCATCTTGCTTGGCTTGGGTTGATGCAATGTTTATTCTCAACTCAAACTCATATCTATCACATTTTCGACATTTGGGTCCCAATCATCCCTAAGATTCCTTATCTTTAGGTTTCCCTTCTTCTTCCTTTTCTTTTTAATTTAATGTTGTACTTTTCTTCAAAGGGAAGTGTTCAAACACCCTCCAATCATGGCAAATACGTCAATCTTTGTGTTTTTAGGGTGTGTTTGAGTGAACGGTGCGCTTAGTTTATTTTCATCTCATGCTACAGTTTTTTAATCTTACCGTCACCGTTGTTTTTACACTAATCGTAAGTAAACGCACTGTCTATCCAAACCCACCTTTAAGCTCTTTCATCCAATAAAAATGTCATACTTGTTAGGATGTTTTAATTTTTTTTTTTACAATATCTTTTCATTCCTAAAATGAAAGAAATTACACACTTAAACATGTTTGGATCCATATCTTACAAGATATTCCAACAATAACGATATTAACTAAGTTAAAACATTCTTAACTCACTAATAAAAGCATTATTTTTATATATGAGAATTTTGGGTTAATCACAATTAATCCTATTCCGCTTCTCAAATTATAAAAAATTATCGAAATCAATTAATAAACATGGGTGTTAGAATGTAATGATTTATATTAGAAAAATTATACCCAAAAAGGATTTTGAAAATTGAAACATGACCAATTCTATTAGAAATTAATATTTATGTAACAAGTCATAGCTGGCTTATAAACCCTAGGATTTGAAAGAAAAAAAGGTTAGATTCTCATTCAAACATCTCTTTTTGAAGCAATCATAATCCTAGTTGAATTTGTTTATATATTATAGATTACAGCAATTTCTTCTTTTCATATTGGTGGAGAAAAGTTATTTATTTGTTTATTTATTCCAAAAGCATAGGGTACTAGATCTAGTAAATTGAAATGTGACATGGTTACATCTTATAGTGTAATACAAAACAATAATATATTTACATATGTAAAACTTAAAAACACAATTACAAGATAGTAAAACTATATCAACATTTCAATAAATTTTTTCATGTCATTGACACTTAATTTTGGTAATTCTTTTATCTTGAACTCAAAATTTAGAATTTTGAATCCTAAATCTTGAACCCTAAACTCTGAATCTTAACCTTAAACCCTAATTTCCGAACCCCAAACTTAAATATTGAACCTTGAACTTTGAACCTAAACTCAGTGTTTGAGTTTAAGATTTGTTATTTAGGGTTTGAGATTTCGAGTTTATGATTTAAAGTTTAAGGTTCAAGATTCGAATTTGGAGTCCAGAGTTCAAGTGTGTCGATGACATAAAAAAATTTACTGAAATATTATTAAATAATTTAAAAGGGACCACGAATGATATAATAAAAAGAATCCATAAAATAATTTCTCCATGTTATGAGTCTCGAATAAAAAATTATTAAAAATATGAATAATTACATAGAAAATGGTTATTTCCCCCTGTTTTTTTTTGTTGTTGTTGTCGTGGAAACAACTGGCTTATTCTAAGAAAGGTGTAGGTGGGGACCATTAAGGGGAAAGACAACTATGAATTAGAGTTTTTGAAATAAACAAAATGATAAAAGTTTTTATCATTATTTTTACATAAACTGTAAATAAACATATCATTCATTTAAAGAAATCGTAAATAGAGTTTGAAAATGGGGATTCCGCACTTTGAAACATGAGAAAAAACAAAAAGGGAATGTGAAGTTCAACAATGGTAAATAGCCTTTTAATTAATATTAAATAATAATGGTGAAAAACAAAGAAGAAAATTAAAATTGGAGTAAGGTTTGAAATTCCACATTGGCTGGCTTTTGTTCCTCACACAAACCAAAATGATTCTTTCATTTTTTGGAGTATTTGACCAATCTCTCCTCTCATCAAAAGTTGTGATTTAATTTATTTGCCATAGTTTGATTATTATATCCCTCACTTTTTAATATTTCCTTGTGCTTAAAGTCAATCTCACCAACTCAATCTCTTAATGCTATAAGATTTTGTTTAAAATAAAATCAACTTTTAGGGAAAAAAAACAATTGGGAGATATTAATTTGATTCAGGGTTCGGGTTTGAGATTTGAGTTTGAGATTTGGGGTTCAAGATAAAAAAAATTATTAAAATTATGTGTTAATGACTTGAAAAATTTAGTGAAATGTCATCAAATAATTGAAAAGGAACCATGGATGATGTAGTGAGAAATGTCCATAAAATAATTTCTCATTTAATAGGGTGTTTTCTTTCTCTTAACCTAACGTTTTTTCAGGTACAATAAAATTTGAAGATAAAATGCTCACAGAAAACAATAACAAACATATTGAAAGATTCGTCAGCTCCGAACAGATAAAATTTCATAGACTTCTCTTGAAAAAATTGAAAACCTTCAACAAATACATATAAATTTATAATCAATTTAAATGAATTTACAAATATAACATAATAATAAATGTTTGAATAACTAAAGCCAAATCAATATAAAACATAACTAAATTAATAAAATAAAATATATTTAATTTTAAACCAAAATAAATCTTAATAAATCAAGAAATCAAATTTCCATATATATTTTTTTATTTCTCATGGTATCTACTGGAGCGAAATCAGTAATTAATCTTTCGTATTCTATAGGTCCATTAAAGAGTGGATGTTGACCACGAGTTTTAAAACTATTCCATACCCAAAACGAAGATTGAACCCTCAATCACTGATTAAGGTAAATTTCCATATTTATTAATGCTCATAAAGATATTTGGATGGAATGATTTAGTAGAAGGGAATGATATTTTCGTGTATAATGATTAAATCCTATTTGAATAGACTTATTGTCTTTATTGAATGAGAAAGATGTTTGAAAATTCACATAAGAGATGGATGAGATTTTTTTGTTATTTCTTCACTTGATTTATTCTATAATTTTAAATAAATAATGTAATATAAAATATAATTAATTATCAATAAAAATATGTATTTTATTAAATTATATACATTGTAATATAAACTCAATAGATTAAAGGTGGGTTTGGATGGTTGGTGGATTACGTTTAGCTTGCTTTTTATCTCATGCTACAGTATTGTTACAATATTTAATCTTATCATCACCACTGTTTTTACATTAACCGTAAGTAAACGCACCGCCCAGCTAAACCCATCCTAAATTTCTTCTATTAACAAAATCATAAAAATTCTAACCTAATAATATTAATAATTAATTTTCAATTCATCAGATCAACTCTAAAGTCGGAATTAAATATTAAAAAGTTAACACTGATACTTTTAATATTGAGTATCAAAATATATAATTTTTTGTAAAAAATAGATAAAAAGAATACATGTACCAAATTAAAATAAAGTCAAACTCAAAGTACTAAATTAGGTATTAAATGAGAAAATAAAAATAAAACGGACCGTTTTGAGAGAGGTGAGTGAACTCGATCAAAAGGGCGAGTCATAATGAAATTCGCGAGGAGCCGAAAGTGACTTCTTATAACCCAAATTTAACCCAAACCGTAAACAAAATCATGATCTTCCAAAGAAAATTATCTAATTTTCCCACTCACCATGAAAACAAAAGATTTATACTTTTCTTTAATTTTCTCGGTTTCCAAACAAAAAGAAATTACTTTCTCTCTCACTCAACACTTACATTATTTATAAATAAATAAACAAATCTCTTTGCCTTTCATCTCTCTATATATTTCATTTTAAGATCTCACCGTTTGCCTCCCTCCTCATTTCACCTTCCATTTTTATCATCTTCAACAGAAAAAGAAAAAAAAAACAAAGGAAGGAAAAGGGGAAGGATTTGAGAGAAAAAAAGGAAAGGATCGAAAATGGGTTTGGTTCCACCAGAACTAAGCTTGGATTTTAGGCCAAATTTCGCACCGAAAACGATCACTAATTTTCTCAGGGAGGTTTCACTGATCGGAAATGTTTCCGATAAGGTCTCGAAACTCGATGCATTTGTGAAAGGATTGGAAGAAGAAATGAAAAAGATCGATGCTTTTAAACGTGAACTTCCTCTTTGCATGCTCCTTTTGAATGATGGTTTGTTTCTACAATCTAATTCACATAACCTTTTTTTTTTTTTTAAATTCTTTCCTGGGAAAAAATACCCAGGGTTTGATTTCGATTTTTTTAGTCTTCAGCTTGGGTTTTTTGGTTAGAATAGCTAGTGCTTTAACTTGGGTTTTGGTTAATTTCATGCAAAATTTTTATTGCAGCGATTTTAGTATTGAAAGAGGAATCAACGCAATGCATGGCAAGAAATGTTGAACCAGTTTTGGAAGAATTTATTCCATTGAAGAACAAGGAAGAAGATAATCACAGTGAAGAAGATGGTTCATTAATCACCACCAAAAAGGAAGAAGATTGTAACAACGACTGCAATAATAATAAGGAGAAGAAAAATTGGATGAGTTCAGTTCAGCTTTGGAACATTGATGATGATTATTGCTCCTCTGATCACAAATTAGATACTAAGGTAACCTTAAAGAAAAATGAAGACACTGCATTTAAGCTAATGAAATGGATTTTTGCTAAATTTGAACTGTTTTTTGTTGGTGTTTCAACAGAGAAATGATGAAGATCCATGTAAAAGCAGGGGAGGAGGAGGGAGAGGGTTTATGCCATTTAAGGCAAATTTGGGTTTTGCAGTGAGGAAAGAAGAGAAACAGGAGATACCGGTTCATGGACTAACGCTTTCAACACCCGGAATCAAGAATCTGAAGGAGGAATCCAGTTCTACAGGGTCAAGGAGCAGCTGTAGCAGAGCGATTCCTTATTCTGCCACCAATGCTCGGTCGAGTTTTCGGTCTGCACCACCGGTGGGGCTGTCGAATCACCTTCAGCAACATCAGCAGCAGCAGACTGGTAGGAAGCAAAGGAGGTGCTGGTCGCCTGAGTTGCATCGCCGGTTCGTCAATGCTTTGCAGCAGTTAGGAGGTTCCCAAGGTGAGGAACAAAAGGCAACTTAGACAAGTACTTAGCTGGTTTCAAATTTTATTTTGCTGTTTTTGGATTGTTTATTATCCTGCTAGATTAGAATTAAGAGGTTTGGTCAATGGGAAGATTGGATTTGCACTTGATCTGATGGAAAATATAGATTAGAGTCCAACAAATGGTTCTCAATATGTGTATGAATTATACATGTATAACTAGTTTTGTTCGAAACATGGATGATAATATATTTGAAACTGGGATTCCATAGATCGGTTGGGAATTGAGATCATAGGATTGTTTTGTTCTATGACAATTCATTCATTGATCCTTTTAGTTTAAAGTTTCTGAGTCAAAATTGTCTGAAATTTTTTTGCAGTGGCCACTCCAAAGCAGATTAGGGAACTTATGCAAGTAGATGGCTTAACCAATGATGAAGTTAAGAGTCATTTGCAGGTGAGGGTTCTTTCTTGTTATTAATCGTTTTCTTTTCAAGTTTTGGTATCGAGTATTGATGTAAGAACTTCCCTGATTTCCAGAAATACCGACTACACACACGAAGACTTCCGGCTACTACAACAACAACAACCCCTGCAAATCAATCTGGCCTTGTTTTGGGTGGTGGTCATGCATGGATGTGTCAAGATCAGTTCGGAGAATCCTCGAAAGGGAGCAGTTCGCAGTCGGGATCCCCTCAAGGTCCTCTCCAGTTAGCCACAAACACCGGAGGGACCTCCACTACAGGGTGTGAGAGCATGGAAGACGAAGATGCAAAATCCGAGTGCTATAGTTGGAAAAGCCATGTTCAGAAACCCAGAAAACACAATGTATAGAGTTTACCCACCATGATTTTTGCAGATAAAAAAAGAGAAAAAGAAAGTATACATGGGAGGAATTCATTTATCTTATACAATCACTGTATTTATACATATAAAAGGAGAAGGATCTTGAGAATTGAGAGAGAGATGTAAAATTTTTGCAGGATTTAGCTTTCCTTGGATATTGTTTTATTGCACTAGTAAAAGAATTCCTGATATCATCAATTTGGAGACTTTGGCTGGAGGATTGAGGGACTGCAATTATTGTTTATAGTGGTATTTTGGCAAATAGGTAGAAGATGAAGGGCATGTGGATAGTAAGCAAGATGAGAACAAACATTTGTCAATATTGAAGAAATAGATTTGGATGAGTGACGGTGCTTTGGGTGTATTAGGAAGAAGACAGCAGAAGATCCACACTTATCCTAGAATAAAGAGTGTAGAGTTCTTATTCCCTTGTGTGTCTTTTATGTATGCACAATCTCTATTATTCTCTCGTGCACTTTTCCTTTTATACGTACATTTCTTTTTGGTCTTTGGCCCTCAGCTATTCCAAACTCTAAAGTCGGATTTCATTCACAATTATGTGGTCTCTTGAGAAAGGATTGTATGAAATACGATCATAATATCATCTTATATCATTTTCTAGTTATTTGATGACATTTCAATAAATTTTTTCATGTCATTGATACGCAATTTTGATAATTTTTTTACTCTGAACCTTAAATCCTAAACTCAAATTTGAATAAGTTTTAAGGTTTGGGGTCGAGTTTGGGTTAGGCGTTATGGTCGTGGTTTAGGGTTCGTGGCTTGTGATTTAGGATTTTAAATTTGAGGTTTGAGTTCACGTTTAGGATTCGAGGTTCAAGTTCAAGGTAAAAAAAAAAATTATGGTTGTGTTTAGGTCTATGGTTGTGGTTTATGGTTGAGGTTTAGGATTCGAGATTCGAAATTTAGGATTGAGATTTAGGGTTAAGAATTTGAGGTCGGGGTTTATGGTTTGGGGTTCGAGCTTTAAGTTTAAGATAAAAAATTATCAAAATTATGCATAAATAAAATAGAAAAAATTACTGAAATATTATTAAGTAATTGAAAAGATATAGAAGATAGCATGATTGCCCTTGTTTCATAGAATCTTTTCTGGTGGTCTCGTAAATTTAAATAAAGTCAAATTGATTTAAAACACCAAAGGATTTATCCTTTCCAACCTAACCCAAGTCATATCCCACTAAAACCCATCAATTGTAATGCTCATAATTCATATGGGAGCATGACAAAACAGTCACTCTCACAACCATAATAATGGAGGGGAATCTTGTAGGCAAGACAAGTTATAATTAAGGAGCCTACTCATATTTCATATCTTTAGATTGGTTTGGTGAATGAATGAGTAACAATGATGGAACCTCTCCTACATTTCCTTTCCAAAAAAAGGTTTCATTGCTCATTCAATTTTATTTTATTTGAAATCCAAACCGAACTAAATCGAGATTAAACTTGAAATAAAAAAAACAAACTCAAACTTGAAAATGCATATTTATTTTCAAATAAATTAAAAGATAGCATGGATTTGTAAAAAACTAAAAAAAGAGAATTATTTTCGAGTAATTATTTGATATATTATTTTAGAGTTTTTTAATATTATATACAAGGTAATTATATATACCTAAATAATTTAAATGTTAATATTTTTTGAATTTTTTGGATTAATCACATTTCCGGTTGGAATTGAATATTTTATAAAAATATTTTTTGATAGAAATTTTTTTGGACTGATTGGTAATAGATCTCTCTATTTTTTGTGTTGAAGGAAAATAAAAGCAAATAATAAATAAAAAGAGCTTAAAAGGAAATTAACCAAAATTTAAAATTTGGTGCTGCCACAGGCGACACCCTTTGATACTTTTTCAGCTGCTAATAAAAATGAAAAAATTGAATCTCAAGTCCCTCAATGTTTTATTAAATAAAAAAAAGAAATTGTCAGAATTTTAAAATGGTGCCGTCTATCTAGAAGGCACTACTATCTCAATGTACCATTTTGGTAAATAATGGGAGAATGTATTATTTTGATATTTAATTTTTTTATATTATTATTGAAAAAAATCCACCTCTCCTACATTTCCTTTCCAAAAAAGGTTTCATTGCTCATTCAATTTTATTTTATATTTAAACCCAGCATTCAATTGATTTTAAATATTCTTTCTTTTTTAAATAATAAACATTACTTGTCATTTTATATCAAAACAAAAAAAACAAAAAAAACCCAGAATAAGCCCCAAAGATTAAAGATGGGATAATGTGGCAAAGTATACTCATCAAAGTAAATGATGAAAAGAGGGACACAATGAATGTTGATCCAGCTAGCATTTGTTTATTGTTCATGGTATGTTTGGTTTGTACTTGTGTAATTGTGTTGTAACCCATCAATGCTAAGACTATTTGCCTTTGCATATGGTCAAGACCAACAATATTGAGTTTAATGATTGATGAAACCCAATTTACTTTTTTCTTTCAAATCATAGAGTTGAATTGCATGCCTATGATTCATAACTTGTTAGCTGTCAATCACTAAATACCCAAAATGGTATTATTAGGGGAAATTGTTTTTGAAGTTTCGTCTTTTCAATAGGCGATTCAAACCTCAAACAGTTTGTGTGAAGAGAATTTAAAAGATTCATAGAGTTTATCGAGAACGTCTAAGATTCACTAAGAAAATATTTTATCCTTCGGCTTTGATGGGGTTCGAATCAACCCCTTAAAGGGTTTTAATGGATAAAAACACTACCATTTAACTAGGCCATTTCAAAAATCTCTCACAACAAGAAAGTTGATTATATACTAAATAATTAATAGTTTTAAGTATTTTTTTTTATAAACTCACATGCTAAAGTTATTATATTTTATAATATTAAAATTAAATGTTTTACATGGTATCTTTTGTATAAATAAAAATTATTGCTAAATTAACTTTAAATAATAAAATAATAACTTATAAAATGTATTTTTTTAAAAATTATTGACAAATTTATTAAAAGAATAAAAAAATTAAATTGAATTTTCAAAATCAAATTTCATTTTTTTTCTATTTATAGAAGCCCAAATGAATTGATTACTTCTATAACTGTTTTTGTCCCATTCTAAAATAGTAAAAAATAATTGCAAAATCTATTCACATATTTTTTTTGATATAAAAAGTATTTATTTTAATAGTTAATTTTTAATTCTTCCATAACTTTTACACAATATAGCAAATTTGTTTATGAGTCAGGTTATTCATTCAGATTTGAAGTTTCGTTCGAAATTTGAGAGGTTTAGATAAAAATATTAGGCCTGAAAAATGAGTTTAAAAAATTAGGTCCATTTAAAATTTGGGTCAGACTTAGGCTTGAACATTCAAGGTCCGAGCCTGACATGACTTGTTTTTAAGTTTATAATATTTTATATTATGTAATTTATACTGTATTAAAAAACTAAATCTATACTAAATATATAATACTACTCTAATGTAAATATTAAAATAATGTTAAGATGATTATATAAAAATTCCAACAAATAAAAAATATTAAATATTAAATTAGAATAATTTAAATATTTTTTAAAAATTTAAAAATAATATGAACAGACTTAAAATGGGTCTGGATTAATTTTTTGTAAATATGAGTGGGCTTAGACAAAATTTTAGGCTCATATTTTGAATCGATCCGAACTTGAACAAACATAAAATATATTAGTATCATGCTTAGGCTTAGCGCATGAGCACCTCTACAACATAGTATGTGCATCTTGTTTATTAATTTATTTTATTGTATCATAAGTATTTTATATTTATCTAAATTTCAATTAGATAAACAAGTAACTCTATGGTGGGTTTTTATATTGTAAGCCGAAGATAAAATTAGTTTATCTATTATAAAATTAAGTAGAGGCGAAGCTAAAATTTTTTTGTAGGAGTCGAAATTAAATTGTAATTTTTTTATAGTAAAAATATAATTTTTAAAAGATTAAATCAAAATTTTATCATTTCTAGAGGGGTCAAAATATAATTTTACTTTTACTAATTTTAAAAATTTTAAAAGATTTAAAAATAAAAATTTTCATTTTAGGGGGCCAAGACCCTGCCAGCCCCTAAATTCGCCCGTATAATTAAGTAAATTATTTATTTCTATTTAATTTTGGAAAGAAAATAGGTAAAATTTAAAGTTACCTAAAAAGTTAAGATTGTGAAGTTATTCAATTTTAAAGTGATGCTAACAAGGAGAAAAGCTAATATGGTAACAAAATTTCCTTAAATTATTGCACTTTATTTAAATAAGCTTTTAAATTATTTTTGTAATTAAATAAATTATGATTTTTACTCGAAAAAGTCTTTGATTTTAATATTAAAGTAGATATATTTTGAATTTCAAGCTCTTTATCTTTATTTCTTGTTGATAGAATAGAAATTATATATACTTTAACATAACATCAAATTTAAAAGAGTAATAAAAATTTTCAAATGAATAATTAATTAAAGGTCTTTTAAGAAACTTTAATATTTTTACTTTAATATTAAAATCAAGAGCTTTCACGGGTGAAAACAATCGATTAAGATTTATTTTTTAAGAAACTTTAATATTTTTACTTTAATATTAAAATCAAGAGCTTTCACGGGTGAAAACAATCGATTTATTTAACCACAAAAATAGTATGAGAGCTTATTCGAATAAAGTATAATAATCTAAGGGCTTTTTTAGCATATTAACCAAGAAAATTAGCATTTTTAAAGGAAAAAAGTGATGTAATTACTATTTTGCCCACGTCAATTAAAAAGTGAATTATACAACATGTTCTTAACTTTATTTATAATAAAAATGTAAAACATTATCAGTAGTTTTCATTTTTCCTCCAAGAAACGTGGAAAGTTAGGCCCAAATCTAGGCAAAGCTATTGACTTTCTTTAGGCCTTTAAGGTATCGAAACAATTAGGGCTTTTGACTTTCAATTATCTAATAATCTGATTATTATCGGATAAATATTAAAATTATATATAAATTTTGGTTTAATGTGTACTTGTATGCATGAATTTTAATTTGGTGTAATTATATACATAAAACTCTAATTGTAATTCAAACGTATACTTGAAACTTTAATTTGATTTAATCATACACATTGAAAGAGATAAATATATAAAATTATTTTTATATTGGATAAATATAATTATTTATGAATGCAATATATAAACATAAAATGATGTTATATCAATAATTGTGTTAATAATTTACAAGAATTGTAAGAATTGTGTCAAATCAAAATTTCATGTATAAAATTACACAAAATCAAATATGTATACAATTGCACATTAAATCATAATTCATGTATAATTTTAGGATTTATTCCTATTTGAAAAGGGTTAAAATATTAGGTATGAAAAATACATTTAGATAAAAAAATAAAAGTTGGGGATAAGCTTATTTTTTTATTATATGAAAATTAAATATAAAATACAATATGCAAATATTAAAAAATATATAAATAAATTTAGTAAGTAGTAAATAAAAATGAAATATATATTTTTTTATAAAAAAATTAAATATATTATGGGCAAGTTTAAATGGATTTGGTTAGCCATTTATAAATATAGACGAACTTGAATAAAAATTGCAATTCATATTTTAAATTAGATTTAATTTAACAATTATCCATGATATTAATCTAGAGAATGGATTGTATGAAATTGTGATTCCATGCCATCCCTATCCCTTTTCAATACGGGAATGACAATCCCTTCTCTATCAATCTATATCTATAAAGGAAAATATTTGGTTGTCAGTAGAGTTTTTAGAATTCACGAGTAGGATTAAAGAGTTTAATTGTCAGTGAAATTTTTAGACTTCACGAGTAGAATTAACGAGTTGATAAGTATCTTATAGTGTTATAATAAAATATTAAAAATATTAAAATTTTTCAAATCATATGTATTACATTTCAATAATGAGGTCAACATTCGTTAATAAAATTAACATAAGACAATTATGATATATTTTGCATTGAAATTGGATATAAGTAAGACGTATGATGGGATCAAATGACATTTTTTTGGAGAAGATGATGACTAAATTGGGTTTTGACTCGAATTGGATTTCATTTGTTATGCACTGTGTCACAACAATTTCTTATACTATAATGAAGAACAGACAGGCCATGGGGAGCTACGACAAGGGGACCTTTTACGCCCATATTTGTTTCTCATTTGTGATAAGGGATTTTCCACTCTGTTTTGTATGGCGCAAGTGAAGGGACAGTCTTGAGGGGGGGCAAGTGTGTCGAGGAAGTCCATGGGTTACTCATTTGTTTTCTACATATGATAGTATTATGTATGGGGACACATTTGAGGCAAGGGTAAGTGTAGTTCAGGATATTATTAAAGAGTACGATGTCTGCTCGGTACAACTGGTTAATTTTAAGAAATCTATGATATATTTTAGTTAGAATGTTGATAATGACATTAGGAATGTGGTCTTATCATTATTAAGGATATTATTAAGGTGTTCGATTATTATCGAAGGGAGGTAAAGAAATTTTTATAAAAGTCATTCTACAAACTATACCTACTTATACCATGTCATGCTTCTTGTTACCATCAAAACTATGTAAGCAATTGGAAGGCATAATTAATATTTTTTGGTGGCAGCATTCTAAGTTGAAATGAGGGTATTTATTGGTGTAAATGATCTAAATTGTCTAAACTTGAGGAGGATGAGACATGGGATTCAAGATTTTGGGTAAATTCAATGTTACTTTACTTGTTTGGCAAGGATAGCGTATGTTGACTAGGCGATGTTTGTTAATT
Organism: Gossypioides kirkii; assembly: GCA_005610355.1. Classification (NCBI taxonomy): domain Eukaryota; kingdom Viridiplantae; phylum Streptophyta; class Magnoliopsida; order Malvales; family Malvaceae; genus Gossypioides; species Gossypioides kirkii. Next base: position 2,510,045 of record CP032255.1, read on the forward strand.
TCGAGAATATTGAGAGCGAAATATTTCCCTATCACAAATTTTATGCATTTAGAGTTAGGTTTTTACCCATCACTCATATGGAGAAGTATCTAGAGTGAGAGAGGGTTTTTGGAAATGGGAGTGACTGGTGGATTGGTAACAGTGAGACAATGTTGATCTAACAGGATAGATGGTTGTTGGGGCCACAACATTATAAAATACAAGAATATGTTGTTAAAATGAATATTTGTTAACTGTCAAATTGATTAATGTGCAAAATAAATCCTGGAATGAAAATCTTATTAATTCAATTTTTACCTTGGATGAAGCTTGGCAAATTCGAAGGATCCCTCTTTCATCTACAACAATTTAGGATACTCTTATCTGGTTGGGGGAGCAAACTGATGAATATGCAATCTGTAGTAGTTATAAAATCTTGGTCTCAGAGGGTCTTAAATGGATTGCCCTTGTTTTGTCTACTTCGTAATACAATTTTTTTTTTTACAATAAACTATGGAAGATACAATGTCCACTAAAGCAGAATGTTGAGAACTTAATGAGCCCAACACGCTCACTACAGAAGATCTAAGACTTACAACTAATGTTGCACCAATTCTCTAAAATCGGTTAACCTTTTATTTTCTAATTTTTTAGTGTACTATATCATTCAGGCGGCAGAGCCGACCACATATAAAAGCTAACCCAAGTGCATTAAGTACTTAAAAACATAAGCCTTAATCGAGACTTACAATTACAAGAGAAGAGAACAATTTTATTAATATACAATTACAATATGACAAACATTTCTCTCTTGCTTCATTACAAGAATAAAAGCTCCTATCCATATTTATAGAGTTTAGTGGTCATTGGATTGTTGACACATGTCAACATCCTTGCCATTAATTTTACAAATATCTAATAACTAGAATGTTCATCTAAAATATTTAGTTTTCTAAATAATATCCTATTTTTTTTATTTTATATTCTAAAATCTTCCAAATAAAATATCTCAGAATAAGTTTGAAATTTATCTAGAAGTTGCATTGGCTATCGACACATAAAATTATGTTGCGGAGAATTTACAAGGGCTATGTGTATACCATGTATAGCCTATACAATAAACGAGTGGCAACTAATCCCCAATGTCCTTGTTGTGAGGCTTCTGTGGAGACAATTCATCATGCGATGGTGGGATGTGAGTTACCAATGGAAGTTTGGGCCACATTTAGCATTAATTGGGATGTGAGTTACCAATAATTTCCAGGATCAAACTCTACAGTTTGTGCTTCAGAACTCAATGGAAAAATGCAAGTTGCTAGTTACCATTTGTTGGGCTCTTTGGCATGCTAGGAATAAATGGTTACATCAACGAAAGAAGGAAACGACACAAGGTATATCGGGGTTCACACCGTCTTACATAGCTGAATCAGTGAGGGCTGAAGGGTGTTTACCTGAGAATCGAAGCTGATACCCTGTCCGACGGGAACCATCGGTGGAAGGGATGGTTAAGGTTAATTGTGATGTGGGGTTCAGAGCCACAACCAGCACATCCACTTCAGCAGTAATTGGGAGGGATCGAAATGGCCTGATTTTAGGGACATGCATGCATGTATTCATACAAATAGACCCTTTTACTATTTAAGTTATATAGCCTGTGTGCATGGCTTGTTTTATATTTTAAAAATGTAGTACGTGACATGTGTATTTATCTATAATTTGTTAAAATATTATTGATGAATGACTTTTTCGGGAAAAAAGTGCAAAAAGGAGTGTCAAAATGGGGCAAGGAAAATTGGAGAGTGAAGGTGGAAAAGAGAAGGGGTCAAACCCCAAAGCGAAAGGGGGCATCCCATTTATATATATGTTTAAAATTTTATAGGAAGAAAATCCATTCTCTCTCCATAGTTGGGCGCCAATCGTGGATTCATCCTTATCGAAAACAATACCTTTGCGGTTACTAAAGTTTAGGAGAGATTATATCAAAATCTTCCAACTTTCAATTTCAAATTTAACCAAATATCCAAACAAAGTGGAGAGATATAGTGTGTGTGTGTGTGTGTGTGTGTGAGGGAGATCATAATAATCATAATAGTAATAATTAAGAAAACCAATAATGGCACAAGCACAAGAGCAACCCCAAGACAAGTTTCAAATGAAAGATGCCGTGGTTGCAGCAGCTTCAGCAAAAACAAGCGGTGGCAGCAATGGTGTGACGTTCAAATTCAATGCACATGCGCCGGAATTTGTCCCCAGTTCTCACACCCAATTCCCCATTTCGGGTTACTATTACCCTTGTTTCCATTATCTCGGTGGTGGTGGTGGGGGCATTGGCGCTGGTGTAGGCTCCGATTGGTTCTTCGTTGGTGAACAAGAACCTGCTGCTGCTTATATGTTCTCTAATCAAAATCTCTCCTTCCCTAGTTTTTCTTACAAGAATGTTCTCAACGATGATCTCCGCCAAAAGATTATCAAACAGGTAATCATCATTTCATATATATATATCTAACGCTTCATTGAGAAATTGATCGACCCATGGTTACTGATTATGTTACACATACATGAGTATGTATTTGACACAGATTTTTTAGATTTTTCCATACAGATAGAGGATCTTTCGAGGTTACATTGCTTTTATCTTTACATATTGTGAGAATGATATGATCCTAATACTGTATGTATCAAACAGGTGGAGTACCAGTTCAGTGACATGAGTCTTATAGCAAATGAATCTTTCTCCAAGCAAATAAGTAAAGATCCTGAAGGTTTTGGTAAGGAAACTTGAATGTTCTGGCTCTTCTTGTTCTTATGTTTTCCAATCATTACAGTTTTTAAACACATAATGCATCGCCTTTTGCTTTAGTGCCCATATCTTTTATTGCTTCTACAAAGAAAATCAAGGCTCTCATTACAAACCACCAGCTATTGGCTCAAGCACTTAGGTCCTCTTCAAAGCTTGTAAGTTCTTTAGTTTCCTAGCATTCTCTTCGGTTTGCTTTCATATGTATTAAACCAATATCTTGAAAGGTTGTGAGCGACGACGGCAAGAAGGTTCAACGTAAACACCCTTTCACCGAGAAAGACAGAGAGGAAGTGCAGGTAAGATAGTGTGGAATTTCTCAAGACATGTTTATTTCCTTTCAGTGTTTTGGGTCACTTGTGTATGATGCAGCATTCTTTCTTATTCTTACGCAGTCCCGTACTGTCGTTGTTGAGAATTTGCCTGAAGATCACTCTCATCAGAACCTTGACAAGATTTTCGATGTTGTCGGAAGGTTGATCTTTTATTATTTCTAGTGGATTTATGTTTAGAATGAATTTGTTTGCAGCAAATTCTAATGGTGTTCTTGTACAGTGTGAAGAACATTCGAATATGCCATCCCCAGGAATCCAATTCTTCCCGCTCTAAGAGCGATTTCTTTATGTCTAACAAGGTACGAACGTCGGAATCAAAACCAGTTTTCGCATTTGATTCAAGAGATTACTAGACAACTTTGCTGATCATTTCAAGAGATTACTAGACAACTTTGCTGATCATTCACATTTCTTTCTATTTTCATGAAGCTACATGCACTCGTGGAGTATGATTCGAAAGAGATTGCAGAGAAAGCGGTATGTTAATACAGTAATGCTCTGCTATTGCTACAACTTGTTATGCTTTTGCAATGCCATTCAAGGCTTACTTATTTGCTTCAGGTTGATAAGTTAAACGACGAAAGGAATTGGAGAAAGGGGCTTCGAGTAAGGTTGCTGCTTAGACTCTCGGTATGTCTAATCACATGCACATCAGATTATATGCTTATGTTCAATCGAATCTGTTCACAACTTTTATATGAAATGAACATGCAGCCAAAGTCTGTTCTGAAAACTAGAAAATCAGATTTAGATGGCGTATTAGACGATGACGATTCGATCCTCACTGATTACTACGAAGATTCCTCTCAGCCAAACAATGTTGAATCCATCGAGAACAATGTAAGCTTCAATTTTCATCAACACTCTAGCTATACATCAAGATAACTTCATGTTTGAACCATATTTCTATTCTGCAAAGGCTGAGGATAATACTGTGGGATCGAAAAGGGGATGGGCTAAAGGGCGTGGGAAAGGCCGAGGGCGTGTTCCAAGCCACAGTGGACGCAGCTTGCTTGCTCCATCCCAACCTGGCAATGCAGTCCAATCTGAAGGACCTATGAAACAGATTGCCAAGGGTCCAAGAATGCCGGACGGAACCAGGGGCTTCACCATGGGACGAGGCAAGCCGGTAAGTTCGCCGTTGGACTGATAGACGATACATTCATGTTTTTTCCCCTGGTCGCTCCGATCCATATTAACTAGAATGGCTCCTGCATTTCTTGAAAGTAGCATGAAATGATTTAGTAGCCATATGCATGGTCTAGCCTTTAATATGTTATCAATAAGTCAAGGTTGTATAGTTTTAGTACTGTTTTTTCCTAGCCTATTTTGTTAGCAATTTTCTCCTTGCACACCACTTTTTTTTCTGGATTATGTTATTATTTGGGATTCAGTATTTTTTTGTTATAAATTTTGTCACCTATAAGAATAATGCAATTGAAAGGTTACATATTATTCTCTTTTTCTCTATTGTAATTTCTTGTATAAAATTACAAAAAAATTAAATCTCATATATAACATTGCAGATTGCACGAAAATTTAAGTGTAAATTTGAGATTTATTCTTAAAATATAAATACGATTTCTTTTTTAGATGTGTAAATTCTTAGCCCAAACCCAAAAAATCGATTTGATCAAATAAACTCAAATCCAAACTCGATCTAATTTAATTATAAAATGTAGTGATATAAATAGTTTAGCTTTGAATAAATGCGGATATCTGACTTGCTTTTTGAGGATTTGGATACTGTAGATTCGGATGATATTTAAATTCGGATAGCAAATTCATTAGTTCTCTAATATCCAAGATGGCTTGAACTAGTAATGGCCCACCTAAAAATCCTAGACTCAAACCACCTGAGTCCAAAACAACTCAAACACAAAATTGATCCAAACCCTTCTCCAAGTAGTGCAGATTTGAATATTTGCAAATATCTAACTATTTTTTTTGAGGATTTGGATATTCTAATTATTGTTGCCAGTAGATTTGAAGTGGATATTAGCCCTCGAATATCCAAAATGGCTTGTTCATATGAGGAAATTTTATCGATAGTCTCTCTTATGTATTAATCATTTAATTTAAACCTTACTCATTTGAATAAATAAAAATTTTGTATTTTTTATCCCTCTTAAAATTTGTATTATAATCTTCCCTTTTAATTTTTTTTTTAACTTCGACCCCAAAAAATTTAGAATTTTATCTCACTCCCTAAACAATTTCTAGCTTCATCCCAAGGTATTACAATAGTTCATGTTCCTATTTATTGAACATGATTGAATATGGTGTCTAGGCAGGGCTCTTGGGTCCCTTGGTTAAATGGTCTAATTTCACATTTAGTTTCTCTTAAAAATTTATAGTTCAATTTAATTTTTTTAACTTTGGTCGTATGAAAATTTTTCAGTTTTAGTCCTTTTAAAATATTATTTATTAAATTTAGTCCATTATAATACAATTTTTTTTGGATTTGACCCGTGCAAATTTTTTATTTTATCTTAACCTTTCTACATAAAATTTCTTACTTTATCCTTATATGCTGGCACCTTACAACAATGATACGAGGATTGTGCATTTGTGCAGTTCCATAATTGTTCTTGTCAATGTATAGAAAAACCAGCTACGAATCTGTTACCTCATGGTTGTCCGAGTTTTATAACTTAAAGAGTTAATACATACGGAGGTACTTAAACTTAGCAACTTATACTTGGTATTTATACTTTTTTTTGACCTAATAGATACCTAAACTTAAAAATTTTAAGCCAACTTGCTCCATTTTTTCCCAAACCCTAGGTATTTAATCCAACTTTTCCCAAATGAATTAGGATTATGTTTTCTCTTCAAATCCAAATAGGACTTTCCTTCTTTCCTCTTCTCTTTTCTTCTCTCTTTTCTTTTCTTTCCTCTCTTTTCTTTTCTTTCCTCTCTTTTACACCGAATTCTACATCTTTGCTGTTGATAATTATTGTGTTTTCCAAATCGAATCATCTTCCATTTCGTTGTGTTTCTATCAGTTTAGCAAATTGCCGTCGACTCCATCTTTAACCTTGCCAAGAATTAGTAAGTGCCTTCGTTTCGTTAATCAAATTTTGTATCTTGTAATATCATTGTCACAACACCAATCTTTCAATCAATTAATCAATCTTTTACGATTTCTTGTCAAAATTCTCAGTAATCTTGATAGATATTGAAAAACAAACCTTAATCCGTGTATAAATATCGTTTGTAAAACCCGTTACAGGTGTACCGTACCAAATTTAAGAGCAAGGAACAACATTCAAGATCCTAGAGACGTGTGTGTTCTTTTACAAGCAAATCAGGGCAAATAATGCCTCGGGATAATGCCACACGACCAGCCACGTGAGCGTGTGGGCCACACGGTCCCCTCACACCGTAATGTTCCCCCTGAAACCCTAGGAAATTCGATTCTCACATAGCCTAGGACCCTCCACACGTTCTGCCACACAGTCGTGTCTCCTTTGTACCTTGATTTTGCAAATTTCCACATGGCCTCAATCTGGCCATACAACCGTGTAACCTTTCCACACGGCTTAAGACATTGCACATGGCTTGGCCACACGATCGTGTGCCCCTTTTTTACAATTTTGCCCAAAATTTTTGTAAACTATTCAATTTAGTCCCTACATATCCTCGAACTATTTTTTAGTATTTTATCTCTTTCAATTGAAGTCCCTAATATTATGAATAATGTTGGAACCCATGATTTGATTGATTAAATTATTACTAGATATGTATGATTTGTAATTAGTACATGCCTTCTATGATTGGATTACTGATAAATTGTTACTGATACTCGAATCACTATATTCCTAATTGCATGAACAACATGTTTAGTGTTATTGATAAATCAAAAACATGACACACATATCTACTGCTATTGTTAATATGATTATATGCTGAGCATGTCTATTGTTTTTGTATCGTACTGTTAATAACATGTCACACTACATTGCATGGGGTGAGACGCTTTGATAGGAGGAAGTATTGGTAGTATCTGCAAATACCGATGGTTTATCCACAAACCTACTGATAGCTTTTATCTGCAAACCCGTTGTGCATTCACAATCTATAGGCAACATATTAACCTACAGACACTGGTGGTTTATCCACAATTTTTACTGAGCTTTTATCTGCAAACTCGTTGTGTATTCACAACTATTGGCAGCGTATTAACCTGCAACACTTGTGGTTCATCCACAAATTAGAGTGTCTGGGATATAAGAGTTCTGGGGAACTCTTACTGTGAAGTGTAGCAGTAGGGTAGGACCTTTCTTTACTATTAAACTGAAATTGCATTACGTCGACACTCATAAGCATGTTCGAATGAACTGTGAATTTCTGCTATGTTATTTGATTGTTACTGTACTAAACACTATTATTATATGCTTGATTTATTACTTTTTACTGATTTTCTTGTGATGAAACTCACACTAAGCGTCATAGCTCACTCCCCCATTAATTCTCATCCTTACAAATAACCCATTAAGTTAGGACACGGACATTAATTTAAAATTATTTTAGGCATTAGTTGATTTATTTCATTATTCAAAAATTGTATTATTTATTTAGAACTGTGGCATGAGACATAAGATTTGGGTTTATACTTTTGTTTTTATATTGCATGACGTTTAATTTGATTCTAGGACAACGAATTATGAATAATTAAATAGTTATGCATGAACCCCGATTTTTATTGAAAACTTAAATAGATATCACTTTTCTGTTGCTATTATTTCGATGACTAATGTAATCTTCCGAATTTGGATCTATCGTCTAGGCCGGGTTGAGGACGTTACATAAAATATGTTAAAAACATATTACAATTTTTTAATTAAATGTTTAAAAATTTAAACATGATATTTTCAAATTATTTAAAACTATTTATATTTAAAACTATTTTTTCAAAAATTTAATTTAAATTTAAAAATCTATATAAAATTCATTTAAAATATTATGCAAATATTATATTTGGAATAAAATTCAAGCCGTTTATATATTATTTATATAAACATTTTAATTATTAAAAAATCAAATTAATACCTATTTAAAATATTATTATAAAAAATTACAAAATGATTAAATATTATTTTGATTCATACATATATAATTAACCCGTGCATTTCATGGGTATATATATATATATATGAGTTGTCTTCATAACAATACGATTAGCGCGACTTGAACTCAAGTCACATTTGGGATGATACAAAACTAGTATATAATTAACAGTATCCACCTTTTCTGTGTTTTCTGCAACTCTTTCCAAGTTTGGATTGCTTAAAACTAGGTTAACGTCACGATTTGAGATTTGAATTATGCTTATTTTTTATTTTTATATTTAAAAATATTAATTACCATAAAAAATTATTAGTATGATACAAAAATTCTAAATAATCAATAAAAATTAAAATCAAATCATTGTATGTAATATTTTTCTATACAATATCCACCTTTTTTTAGAATAAATCATATTATTACTTGACTCGTAGGCACCTTTAATTTTTGAAAACTCTTAAATGAAACTTTAAAATTAAATTTATGACACACATCATAATACAGGTAAAAAAGAATTATGTAACAAATATTTATTAAAATTTCACATAAAAATTAATTAATGTTTCGATTATAATAGTAAAATTAATTGTTTAAAATTCATAAAAAATTAATTGATGCATTGGTTATAATGATAAAATTAAATATTTATCATGTATGGTGTTCTGATTTCAAATCTCATTAAGATTAATATTTTATTGATTTATTATATATAAAAATAAAAATACAATTATATATAAAATTTATTTAATAATAAAAATTATAATAATATTTTGTAATTTTAACAACTTTTAATTAATTGTTGTCGTGGCATACGCGTTAATTGTCACATCGAAAAAGTTAACAAACATTAATTTTTTCATCCATTTCGGGATATTTTGATAAAAAAATGCTATTTTAAGGACTAAAAAAATAAAAATAAAATAAATGAAGAGCTGAAACAATTTTTTTCATAAAATTGAATAGTTAAATAAATCATTATAAAAATATAAATTTTAAATACTTTTTAAGTAATTAATATAAAACGTTTATAAATTTAATTTGAAAATATAACATATATTTATAACTTATAGTTAAATATTAACATAAATAATGGAAAAATTTATAGATTTAACAATCAAACGGATTTAGAACCCAACGAGTGGTTTCAGTGGTAAAGAGGATATTGTTCATCTTAAGAGATCCGGGTTCAAGTACTTGTGTGTGTAAGGTGTGTGTTCGTTGTCAAAGAGTTAAGAAAATATGAACAGATACTACAATGTAATCACCTCAGACGGATTTCGACGATCCAAAAGTTAGAATATTCAAGTTTTTTTTATTTGGTTAAAAAAATCATTTTGAAAATTTGGTCTAACTCGAAAAGTTATTTGTTTATCATTATTTTTTATTTGAAATTATTTTTTTAATAGAAAGAAACAACATATTACGATTACAGAAAAATAAAGATACTAAAGCAAAGCAGCGACAACATTAATTTGATCATCAAACAAGAATCTCAGAATCAAACTCAGAGGATCCTCAAATATTTGCACTTTATTGCTACAGTCATTTACAATCTTTGTCATATGATCAACAACTTTATTTTGGGACTGAGGGATATGACGAATTCACACCTTCAATTTACGACATAAGAGCTGATGAATTAGTCACAATTCCTACAATCTGCTAGTGGCCGCTCCTCCAACTAGGAGAGTCTTGAAATATAATGCTGAACAATACCTTAATTCAAGTCTAACGTGACTTGAAGACGCATTGAATTTACACAAAAAATATCAAATGTTATATAATAAGACATATTATACTTTTTAGAGATTTTAGAGAATTCTTATGTTCAAACTTTGAAGATAATATTATTGTGATTCAACAATAAGTTTTAAAATAATTAATATTTTTTTGTGAATTACAAGAGGAAGATAAAATCTTAATAATAATATGAATAGAGCGACTCAAATTCAAATTATATTTAAAACAGTGAATATCTTGATTATTAGGTCAATATACCAGATTCAAAAATAATTAATATTCATGTAATATAAAATGAACAAAAGATACTTTGTAAAAAAAAAAAAAAAAAACACATCCCAAATTCAATGGACAACACCGAACAACACGGAACGGAACTCCTTCACACACTATTTTGCCTTTTTCCCTCACCTTTTCTTCTTTTTGCCTTTTTGTCCATCTTCTTTGAACACCTTTTTTTCTCTCTCTTAAACCCTTTAAATAAACCCATTAATTTTTTTAATAATTTTTTTTTTCATTTTCATGATCCAATTAAAGCTTGTTAGAGAAAACCAAAACCCCATTTCTCCAATCACTAAAGAAAAAAAAATCCTTCAAAATATTCTAATATTTCAAAGAAAGCTCCTTTTCTTTTTCCTTCTTTTGGTGATGTCTACACCATTAGAACAGCAGCAGCCACCACTGGTGGGAACGATCCAAGAAGCTTACACGGCCCATGCGGGTCACGGGTCTATCGGATCCGTCATAGCCGTAGTAGCAGTGATCACTATCCTGGGTATCATAGCTGGCATGATAGGGAGACTCTGTTCCGGGAGACCCATCATGGGTCATGGTCACTACGATTTTGAAGGTTGGGTTGAGAGGAAATGCTCTTCTTGCCTTGATGGTATGGTGGTAGACCCGCCTCCGTCGCGTCCGGCGGATGAGGAGGAGGAGCACGCGGCTGTGCCTGCAGAGGAGACCCAACAAGAGATCAAAGATGAACATGGAAGTAGCAGTAAATCTTGATTATTATTTCTTCTTCTTTTTTATTTTTTATTTTTTTACCTTCATGGTTATACTCTCTCATTGTACGTGGAAAAAGAAAATGGATTCTCGTTTATTTTTCATTGGTTTTTCAATGTTAATGTCAATTTTTTCCTGAGCTTTTTCCTTTATGAGAATAATCAGATTCTGAAAAGAAACATTTTCTTCAAAAAAAAAAAAAAACCAAACGACCGTGGCTTCTACAATTTAGGACTAAAATTAATGAATTCGAAAATTACAGATGATGAAATTAAAGTACATAGACTAAGTCTATAATTTTTACAAAATGCAGGGACTAATAACAGAATTTAACCTCTTATATAATGTATTTGGTTTAATTGTTTCAGTTTAGATACTCTTTTAAATTTTTTAAATTCTTTTACTTTTAATTTTATGAATTTAACCTTCCTATTTGTTTGATTTAAAAATTCAAATCCAATTAATTATATGCGATTGAATTTTAGCTTTTAAATCAAATTTTTTAATATTAAAATGTCATGTATTCAAATTTAAATATATTTCATTAATAATGTTATTAATTAAAATTTAATGTCACGTTTTGGTAAAGAAACTCTCAGATCCCATGAATTTTGCTGTAAGGCTAGTGAGTGATCGGCTCTTTTTGGTAATATCTGCTGGCAGTTGTGGATTAGGAGGAATAACTATGGCTTTAATGCTGAGTTTATTGAAACTGAGAGTATCTTGATATGAAGCTGCCGGATGAGTAACAACTATCTTAAGGAAAAACATGGAATGAATTATAGTTCATGCTGACTCACGGAAATTCATAAAATGGAATCGCATGAAGATGGATGGATAAAGGTAAATATAAATGGTGTTGTGTGTCTGAATTTTGGGATTGCTGCTGCAAGTGAAGTTGTCCATGATCATGCTGGATATTAGATTGTGGGGTTCACAAGGAATATTAGGCGCTGCTCAGCGACCATGGCAGAGCTAGAGAATATACTAGATGGGCTTCGAATTGTATGGAGTCTTAATATGAAGAATGTGATCCTTGAAACAGATAGTAAAGAAGCTATTTAAGAAATTCAAGCAATTGGAGAGAAGCAAGATTGCTTAGTAGTGATACACACTATTAAGGACCTATTTTAGCAAGATTGAAGGATACGATTAACACATGTGTTCAGAGAGGGCAATAGGGTAGTGAATGGTTTGACTAAGATGACGTTTTGGTAAAAATATATTCAAGCAACCACCGAATGAAATCTTTCAAGTACTACATGAAATATTTCCTAGTGTAATGTAATCTTTTATAGATTTACATTGTTTTAATATCTCTTTTATAAAAAAATTTAAATTAAAGAAATAAAATGATTAATTTTTGAAGTTAAATCTGAAAATTTCGAAAAATACAAGAATAGAACATAATTAAACCTAGTAAATTTATAATGAAGAGTAAATGGGTTTTAAAGATATTTAAAATATGTTAAACTAACCATAAATGTTACATTAAATACATATTGATAATCAATTTAATTTTTTTTAATATATTTGTGTGATTACAGGTAGTATTTGCTCATATTTTCTTAATTTTTTAACAACGTACACATACCTCGCACACACAGGTGCTCGAACCCGAGTCTCCTAAAAAGTTTAAATATTATTTTTCTTTATATGAAATTATTTAAATATTTCATATATCATTATATTAGATTATTTAAATATTATTTACAAATATCATTATAGTAAATTATTTAAATATTATTTATTATTATATTTTAATTTTTAAAATGTTTCATGTATCATTAAATTTATAAATATTTTATTAATTGCTTAAAAATATTTAATATATATTTCATGTATAGTTATATTAAATTATTTAAATTTATTTATTTATTAAAATAAATATTCTAACTTTCAATTGCAATTTTTGTAATGTAAAATATTAGAAATTAACAAAGCTTTACAAATGCAACGTCAAATATATTTGTGAGATTAGTGTTGTTGAGTAATATTATTTCATATGTCTTATTAATGGGAGTATTTGAGTATTTATACATGCTATTGCAGCTCATGATATGACTTTACTATTTTGTCTTAACTCCACTGTCTCTTGTACTGGCATTCTCTGTGGACTCCAAGTTTGTTGGACACGTGCCTGGGTGGCCTACGGAGCATGTGCTCCTTTTTGTTCTTGGGGTTGACATTCTAAGCGGGCTCCGGACTTGTTGGACACGTACCTGGGTGGCCTATGGAGCATGCAGTCCTTTCTGTGAGCTCATTGGGTAAATGCGAATTGAGACCATAGCCTTCTCTTTGTTCATGCGAGCTAGATCTACGAGCTCGGTCCGCGAACTTCCCTCGCGAGCCGAGTTTGTAACTCGCCTTGTTGTCTTCTCACAGTTCGTCTCGCACTCAATCGTTTAACGGTACGTATCTGAGTCACGGGTAGATAATCCGAATCCTATCTAAGACTTAGGTTGATGATTGTGGATGTATAACAAGTGTCGATTAAAATATTTTATTTGCACATTCAAATTTATATAAATCCCTAAACATTGACAAGTCTAATTTTTAATTAAGTTCATTTTTTTGGAGTCCCTATTTTCATTTAAACCTTTCAAATGTAAAACGAAGCTTTAGACATGAACAAATTTTAATAAATTCATGAATTTATTTATAAATTTTTTAAACATGTAAATTATTATACAATTTATACTATCTATGAAAATTTAATTTTCTTTTATTAAATCCAAGCTTTTGGAACATAAAACAAGCTGGTTAAAAATGGTTAAATTACTACTTGGGACCTAAACTTGATAATTATTTTCATATTGGGGTTTAACTTTTGTTTTCTTTCAAGTTAAACCTAAATTTGGCAATTGTCTCATATTTTGTGGCCTGAACTAGGAAACTATTTCTATATTGAGGCTTGAACTTTTGTATTTGTCCAAGTTAGTCCCTAAACTTGATAAATTTTTTTATATTGAGGCTTGAACTTTGGGTTTTCAAGAAAATATCAAGTTTAGGGCTTAAATTGGAGAAAAAAAATTAGGCCCTAATGTGAGAATGATTACTAAGTTCAAGGTCTAACTTTAACTAAAAAAATTTAAATCTCAATATAAAAATAATTAACAAATTTAAGCCAAGAAGTAATTTAACCCCAAAAAACACAAAACAAGTGGGACATGTTTTCTTGAAGGAGGATAAAAAACAATGCATGAGAGATGATAATAATTAGGGTAAATTACATAAACGATCACTCTTAAATAATATCATTTTTATTTGATCATTCTAATTAAGATAATTGCTTGAATTGATCATTGATGTTAAAAATTTCATTAATTCATTAATCGATTGTCAACATGACACTTGTTGGACTTTTAACTAAAGATAAAGACCTCTTTATAATTAGTTCAAAATATATTTTTTGATTTATTTGCAGCATAAAAACTATCAATCCTCATCACTGCCCATATTCTGCTTCTCATCTCTATCGCTCCTCACTTTGCTGCATTCGCACCGTAAGAACCACATGCTTCTCCAACATAAGTGATGGGTGTATTGTTTCTTGTTCAGTTTTATAGCTTTTGTTATTTTATTAGATATGGAAGGTTATAAGGATAGATGGCTCTTATGGTTGGTGTTGGATAGTGACGAGAATTGATGGTTCTTATATTATAAATTAATCAAAAAAATTGTTTTGAAATAATTATAAAGAGATCTCTAACTATAATAAAAAATAAAAAAAAATATCACGTTAACAATCTATTAATAAATTTAATAAAATTTTTAACGACAGTTATCAATTCGAACAATTATCTTAATTATAGTTTACCATTATAATTAATAAATTGTGTTTTCATATGCAATTTTGCATGCCCTCTTTCTTCCTAGTCAATTTTTTGTAGAAAGAAAAGAAATAATGGGAAAATTGACTTGCAAAAAACCCAATTTGTAGGATGGGCAGTACTTGAATGTAGCATCACGTGACCACCAAAAAAAAAAAAAAGCATGTGATTTGGGCAGCTTTTGTCTCAGCTACTACAATCTCCATTATTATTTATTAACTATCTATTCAATGGTCTCAAAGGTGAAGTCTCTCTCATTCACTTTCCATCCTTACCTCAATTGATAAGGAGTTTTTATCATTTTGAATTTAAATTTTATTAATAAAATAATTTTTACAGAATTTTGCTCTCAATTAAAAAATTATTTTAGTGTGTGTTCGGATGAACAGTGCGATACATTTAGCTTATTTTTAATATAATTTGATCCTGAATTATATATAACATTTGAATGCCCTAAAGTCTTAGAAACTGATATGTGATTTCTCATTTCTTTTAAGTTTGTGTTTCTCTTTTTATTATTTATAAGATAATGATCAATTTTCAATTTGGGCCCCTAAACTATGCTGAAATTCATGATTTAATCTGTATGCTTTAATTTTTACATAATTTGAAGCCTATACTTTTATAATATCATTAGTTAATCTAAATAGTTACATTATTGTTAGCTATTAATTCATTCAAAATGTTGATATTAATTTTTCTTAAAACACTATTCCAACAAAAAAAACCATCATGGCAAATTCGAATAAGTGTTTTTAATAAAAAATCCTAATCAATAATTTTCAACATTATTTTTAATATTACATGACTACCAAGTGTATTTTTTTTATAAAAAAATTCAAACTATCACACCAAAGAATTTTAACGGTGGGAACAATTGAATCTAAAATTTTAAATTCTAAAACTAAAGAGACTAAATTTTTGAAAGAAAAATAAGAGATTAAATTGTAAATATACAAAAACGTCACAACCCCTTAAGCCTTCCATAAAACTTTCATTTTTATTCTAAATAGGTCTTTCCACCATTTTTGAGCCATTCCAAGCTTAAATCCTTACATTTCTTTGATGTTTTCCTAATAAAAACAATAGAGAAGACTAGTAGACACCTTAATTTCATGAGAAGAGTTTCTATAGATGTGTTGGAGGAGAGAAGAAGTAAGAATTAGGTTTTGATTTTAAGAGACTAAGGTAAGAGATGATGAAATCTTCATGAATTCATGTTTCTTTCAATAAAATAGTATAAAACTATTATTTGACTGATTTTAACATATAAATGTTATGTGTTTTGATATGGAATTGAAAAAAAGAGAGAGAAAAGATAAGGATCAAATTGAAGACAAAGGAAAAGAGGTGATCAAGGAGTAAAGAGAAAGAAAAACATATCATCCGAGCTTTGGTTGTAAGTACTTCAAGAATTTTACCTTGTCTAATTTCAATTTAGTTATAAATTATGTTAATTAAATAGTTTAAGTACTAATCTATTAATGTCATGTGTAGGATTCATTAATGAATATTAATGGATGTGATTCAAATTCTAGTTTATGTTTGAAATTGTAGTAATTTATGATGATAGTGGAAAAAGGGACTAAATTGTAAAGTAAACAAAATATATTATGATATTTTGAAATATTGAGAAGAGGGCTTAAATGAATAATATTAAAGATATGATGTTATGAACATCAAATGTGTAATGAAATTTACAAATTATAGTGTATTTATGGAAATGAGGACTAAACTGTGAAAGGTGAAAAGTTTTATCATATTTGTTGATTGAGTAAATGTTATGGTCCGATTGCCTATGTAGACAAGATATGAATCATTAGGATATAGGTGGCATGCCATCAATGGAAATATAGCAAGCCTTCCATTCTGTATTACACTACGGTTCCTGAAAGACTAATTGGGCAAATTATCCCTTAAATTTCAAACTTAAACACGGTTCCTGAAATCCACAATGACCAGCCACACGGTCATGTGACCCACATAGGCTAACCACATAGTCATGTAGATACTAGAAGAAAATATTTTTGAACCACACAATCACAGAGATCTACACGGTCTAGGGACGCAACCATGTCCCCTTGTTTTCACAATAGCCCTTATTTCACTTTATACTATTCTAAATGCAAGAACGGTTGAAAAAAATTATCTCATCTTATCACGAATACTAATAATTAATATTCTAAAATAATGAAATCAATATGTGAAAAATATAATGCTATATTTATTTAGATATTACTATTAGAGTTTTTGACAATTAATGTAGCATTTCTATACTTGATCCGATAGTCGAGCCTAATATAGGGGTGTTACAATTGGAAAGTTCGAACAAAAGCTTAATTAGAAAGAACATGCAAGTGTCACGAGGTTAGAACTTTAGTCTGGCAAATTGCACGGCCTTAGGTGATTCCTTTGTTTCAAATCCGTCTAAGTTAGCTTATCTCTCAAAAAGACGAGATTTCTCAACGGAAATTCTTTAAGGTACCGAAATAAAACGGAAGTAAACACTCAAATGAAAAGCAAAAACGAACTAAACAATCACAAGAAAATTAAGCACACCAAATGTTTGAGTAAATGCTCTAAAAAAGTATTTCTATTAATTTTGAAGAATTACAACAGATTGATTTCGAATGAGGGGAGGACTTTTATTTATAATTGAGTTTCCCAAATCCAACAATAAGTTTAAATTATATTGATGGTCGATATTAAAGCCTATCTAGAAGATGAAAGTCTAGTTTATAAAATATTCATCATGTCTAGTTTTATTGGAATATTTCATTGGACCACCAAGACTAAAAGTAGATGAGTTTCTCCATATGTTCCACCAATTAGGTCAATTCAAGTGGGTTAAATAAACCCATTTAATCAGTTGACCTCAATGAAACATTCTGTATACATTCATCACAGTCTTCAATCCATAGCTCGTGATACAAGGCTCTCAAAGGCTAGACCTTAGATAACAGGCTCATAGGGGGGCATCAATTTGATTGTTGATTTAATGCTTGAGAATTGAGACCATTAGAAGAGATTAAAGGAGAAGGGTTTTTTTGAATGCCCTAGAATGTGGAGCTCATACTCACTATGTCAATGATGAAATTATAAAATCAGAGAAACTAAGAAATTAAAGGACAAAAATAGATCAAATTTCAGAACAGTAAAGAGACTAAATGGAGTGATATATTGCTGCAATATGAACAGCAGCTGTTGGCAGCTTGACAGCAGCTGTTGGCAGCTTGGAAAGTGGATTGTTAGGGAAAAGCAAGCCTGAAATGCCACCACCAATGTTAAAATAAACGATGTGGAACCAAGATGTTCATCTCAAGGCATTGGATGCTGGTACCTACTGACTCATAACAGTTGTTGGTTTCAACATGGAAAAGAATAGGATATGAGGGGCATGCAAGTTTTGAATCAAACAAAATTTCCTAATATATCAGCCTGGAGAGCAGTAAGTACATCAGAAAAGCCAATTTGCAACAACTTGGTCATCCTTCTGTTGACGAGTGAGGTGGAATTCATAGATGGGGGGGGGGGGGGGGGTTTGATGCATGTTCTTCAATCTAAACCCATTTTATTTGATGAATCTTGGAAATCTTGAAATGCCAATGAAAGTGGAAACTTGACTGTCATCCCCTCCACTCTCTTGTAAAAGGCAATATGCATGTTGGAGTCAAGCTTACGTGGACTCAATATTCACATCCATAACATAGGCCATATCATCATTCATAAGTGGGCAACCAGCACCATGCACCTACCTAATTGCAAATCGGGTTAGCCTTTGTTTTTTTGTTTTTTGCCTTTGAAAGCCCCCACAATTCCACCTTGGATGGCCTTCCCATTCAATTGCATTCCACTACATGTACTTTTGACAATACGATTAGGTTAAACCATGGCCGGTAGAATCAAGTAAGTTGAAAATTGGTCAGTATATTAGTTCGAATAAAAGGTTGAATCGAGATAAAAATCGACAGTTGAATCAATTGAATCGATTTTTATAATTTTTTATATTTTAATAATTTATTTAATTGAAATCAGATTAATGTTCAAATCTAGAATCAATGATTTAATTGGTTGAATCACTTGTTCAATTTTTAAAACCATGGATTAAACTAGCACGGTATCCCATGTTTCGCATTAAGTTACTTTTTTTTTAAGTAAAAAGTTGAAAGTTAAAATAGGTTTCAAATCTTTATATTCTTGGTACATTTGGAATTTGGGCATTTATATTTTTATTTTCAAAAATTTAGCCATTTAACTTTTAGATTTAAAAATTTAGGCTTAGTTTCTAACATTATTAGTTAAAAAAAATACCAAACTTTTTATGAAATCACAAGACAAATGATCGTGTTAGACATAGATTGTTTAAGGTCAAATTATGGTCATGATCCCACTAATATGTTTAGATTTAGGATTTAGTATCTATATGACCACGAAAAATTAAAATGTTAATTTTTAAGAAAAATTTCTCTTCATTATTTTAACAGAAATAATTGGAGATAATAGCTATTTGAACATTTTAGTGCCATTACAGAAGTAGAATATTAAATTAGGTTAAATTAAATTAATTATAACAGTTTAGATCATATTAAGTTTGTATTATCTAAAGTTTAAGTCATTTGTGATCAAAAGTAGAGGTAGAGATTTTATTGAAACCTCCACCTTTGGGGTATATAAAGTTAAACACGGATGTGGCGATATTCTCAAATTCGGGGTTTGTTTCGGCTGCAATAGTGGCAAGAGATGATGTGGGTAGATGGCTTGGAGGAGTTGAGAGGAACATTGACAGGTGTAATGTCGAGCAGGTTGAATTTTGGGTAATTTATGATGGCTTTATTTTGATTTGGGATGCGAAATAAAATAATATTATTGTTTAAACGGATTATGCTCAAGCTCTTACGATAATTTCAGACAAAATTTGTGAAAAATCGAATAGAGACTTAGTTATAAGAATTCAAGAGCTTTGTAGAAGAAATTGACGAGTACTCATACAAAAAATTTCAAGAAAAACCAATGTTACAACTCATACTTTAATTGATATAATACGAAATCTCTCGTATGTACTAAAATGTTCAAAAAGATTTTGATAAAAATTATTAAGCAACTTCGAATAAATGATCAACTTGTTTGTAGTGAAATTGATTTGTCTTTATTATTGATATTTATATTTCCAATCAATTACAAGTTGATTGTCTGAAGCTGACAATTTTGGTGTAGGGTTTGATGAATTAAAAATCTACCAACAAAATCAAGAACAAAATCCCAAGATTTGTCTTTGCGTACAAAGTACAATACAAAGCAGGATCTCTCAATCATGCTGACATCTCTCCGTATGCAGCCTGTCCTATAAGGTGTAAAAACAATCAAATCATTTATGAAAGCTAATCAATGCCTCTTTCAACGGGATTAATCAATGAAATAACAAAGTACAATGTATTTTATTGTTCAATTATTTTATATAAAAAAAAAAAACAGTGAGAGAGAGAGAAGGGGGAGCAGCAGACCAGTGCCTCACCGAAACTTCAAAGAGTCACAGACCCCAATTTTTTTAAATGGATAAGAAATAAATTAAAAAAGAGAAAATAGTGGGATTAGGGTTTTACAGACGGAAGTCTCTAGAGAGAAAGAGTAGGTAATTTTTATTATTTATATATGTGTATGTATGTATAGGTACAAAGAGAGGAAGAAAGGAAAGAAAAGGGAGATTATTATAGTATGAGTACGATGAGGAGGCAACGATGTTATTTGGATATAAGCATTGGAGAAGAGATTGAAGGAAGGATAATAGTGGAACTGTTCAATGATGTAGTACCCAAAACTGCAGAGAATTTCAGGGCTCTTTGCACTGGTGAAAAGGGCATTGGCCCTAACACTGCTGTTCCTCTCCACTATAAGGTCCCTTCTTCTTCTCTTTCTCTCCCTTTTTCTTTTACCTTATTCTAAGGGTTTTGCTTATGGTTGTATGAAATGGCTTTTGTGTCTTTGAACTTGTCCAAAGTCATGGGATTTTCTTTCTTTGTATTCTTGGAATGAAAGATCGATTCTTTTCCTGATGTTGTATATAAGTAATTCATGCTGATTATTTGTTGTCAGCTTGAATCTTGGTGTTGTTGTTACTTGTTACTTGATTTTGCTGATGGATCTTTTGAACAAGAATATCTGGAATCACTTGGAATTTTGTTTTGGTTGTTTACTTGTGTCCATCTCCAAGATTTTTGAGGTTTTTCTGTGATTGTTTCTTCATTCTATACTAAAAGCTTCAATCTTTTTTATCATCCTCAACATTCCTTGACATCAGTTTCTGGCAACCAGCATGTCATTAAGGATTCAATTGTTCTCATCTTTTTTGCTTTATTCAGATGGAAGAAAGTAGAGATGACATCTAACTGTTTGTGATGCTACCAATGGTTTGTCTATGAAAGGCTCTTACGCTGTAGTGCTGGTTTTGAGACCTAGAAATAGAAAAACTTAGGGGGTACTTGCTTTGGCTTAAATCATATACATGATCTTGATTTTAATTCCCATTTTCCAGAAAAGTTCTTCCATATTCATTCTTTGACTCAAACAATATGATATAAGCCTGTACTTGTGATCTTCAAACATTGGATATGTCATTGTAATGCAAGTAACATATTGCATAAAACTTTGGATGGGAATCTTATTTTTGTTGGGATTGAACGATATATGTCAGGGAGGTCGTTTTCATCGGGTTATTAAAGGATTTATGGTACAAGGTGGAGATATATCTGCTGGAGATGGTACTGGAGGAGAGTCAATTTACGGTTTGAAATTCGAAGATGAAAATTTTGATATGAAACATGAAAGGAAAGGGATGTTATCAATGGCGAATGCTGGTCCTAACACAAACGGTTCTCAGTTCTTCATCACTACAACTCGCACTTCTCATTTGGATGGGAAACATGTTGTATTTGGCAAGGTTGTCAAAGGAATGGGAGTTGTTCGTTCGATTGAACATGTAACTACTGGTGAAGCTGATTGTCCCACCGTCGATGTTACAATTGTCGATTGTGGAGAAATCCCAGATGGGGCAGATGATGGGATATCCAACTTTTTCAATGATGGTGATGCTTATGCCGATTGGCCAGCTGACCTCGATGAGAGCCCTAATGAGCTCTCTTGGTGGATGACTGCTGTAGATTCTATCAAGGCTTTTGGAAATGAACATTATAAGGTAATGGGATTATGCATGTTTATTATTGCAGTAAATCGAAATTTCAAGATGGTCTCTTTTTGTGCTAATCGATGTCCTTTAATAGAAACAAGACTACAAGATGGCACTCAGAAAATACCGAAAGGCTCTACGCTACTTAGATATCTGCTGGGAGAAAGACGGGATCGATGAAGGTGATGTCTATTTTCTTTTGCTCTACATGGTATCATCTTCCACTTATTAAGTAGTATGAATCCTAACGCACCATGGTCGGTCTATGTATACTATGTTGTGGCTTTGCAGAGAAGACTTCAAGTTTGCGGAAGACGAAATCTCAGATATTCACAAATAGCTCTGTAAGCTTCATTCTTCACTCTTTGACTGGATCCATCAACTTGTAATTTGGACTGATGGTAGTCGTCTTACATTTTCCTTTCTAATACTTGGTAAGTTATGTTGCTTTAGGCTTGTAAACTGAAACTAGGGGATCTTAAAGGTGCACTGTTGGACACAGAGTTTGCTATGCGTGATGGAGAAAACAATGTGAAAGCCTTGTTTCGCCAAGGCCAGGTTTGCTACTTGGTTATGTTCTTTATGCTCTTCACTTTTGGTCCACTCAAGCACATTACGATCCTGATGATTTCCGATACTTACTGCAGGCAAACATGGCACTTAATGATGTTGATGCTGCTGCTGAAAGCTTCAAGAAAGCTTTGCAATTGGAGCCAAACGATGGTTAGTGGTGAACCAATCGTATCATTACCCTTTTTTTTAATGCGAAATGGGATTGACTAGATCAAGGCAGCTTGTACCGCAGTATTTTTGATGTTGTTAATTTGTGGAACTTCTTGAGACTTTTTTATGACTTGTGCAATATATTGTGTTTCAGGTGGTATAAAGAAAGAGCTTGCTGCTGCTATGAAAAAGGTTAGCTAATAAAATTGAATTATTCCTATCTTGTAGCATTACATATTTTACCAAACAAATCTGTTTATGCGATGAAACTCGGTGAGCAGATCAATGATCGGCACAATGAGGAGAGGAGGCGATACCGTAAGATGTTCCAATCAGACAGCACCGGTACGTTGTCTGTCGGCTTTTTGGCATGCTTTTACTCTTTTCATGTCTTGAGATGGATACCTGATGTTATCTGGGAATGTGCAATGCAGGTGCAGATAACCAATGATAGTTAAGAGCTTCAAATGTCTTTTTTGCCATTTCGTATTGAGATAGTGTTGCTTGGTTCAGGCTTTCTTGATTAGGATCTCTTTACCTAGGTATGAGTTTTCCAGCTAATGAAAATCGCAGACAAATAATGAAACCGTAACCCTTTATCCTAGGTGTCATGAAGAATTCCAGCAAAACTCAAATTGTACAAAACTCCGAGGCTTGAACCAATTCTTGATTCTAATGAGGATTTTCATACACCGGAAATTTAGACCCAGACTGATCAATTCCTTTTGTCTTTCTTACAGAATTTGGTATAAAATGTAGAATCTTGACTTGGTATGAAAATTTTATAAAGCCTGCCTTTCTTTTAGCACTTGTTGGCCATGAATTGTATAGAGCCTGCTTCTATTCTTTTAGCACTTATTCAGGTCATTTGGGTTAAGGACCATTTTGGATCTGAGCTGGCCTCCGATTATATTTAGGGTTATTTCAAGTTCAAGTTAGACGAGTTTGGGCAGATTGATAACACACACCTTGGATAATAATGAACATTTAAGACATTATATAAAACTAGGAATACTAATATAATCATACAAGGTGGAAAAGCAGCTTGCCTACTAACAACATTTCCATATACACTTCTACATACATGTACCATAACAATGAAAACAGCTGCCACACAAAATGCAACACGAATAGTGCCCCCTTTAGATACATACATACATGCTACTCAATCATATCCACAGTCAGAAGTCTGAAATCACATTCCTCTTCTGTACAAAACCTAGTGTAGCCTTCTTCACACATGATTCATATTTACAGCTATTTTCAGTAACGGCAAGGGGAAGGACATAAACATATGTTACCAATCATAGAAACTGGGTTCCTTCCTGTAAAAGTTCCACGGTTGCTACCTGCCTCACACGTCGCATAAGTCGCCTTCTGCGATAGATGCCGACCAAACGCAGGATGAGTACCAGAGTAATAGCGGAAAAATCAAACACTCTTCCGATTCCAACACCCCCTGCAAACATCATATCCTAATATTACAATAATCATCAAATTGTCTACTTGGGTGATAAATGTCTCGATTTTAAAAGAGGATACCTGTTGGAAGGAAATCAAAAGGTGTGGCTCTGTAGATGATACTTAATACCATCTGCAAACATAATAGATAGAAGAAAGAGTTTTTAAAAGCAGCAGAAACAGTCATGAAGCTTGTTTGAATGACATGACCAACTCATTCAAACCGATACATTTACAGAAGAAAAAGAAATTTCTGGTAATTATTGAATCAGCTTAACTGCAAAAAGGCGCATCTCGGCAATATATGTGTCATTTGCATCAGGATCCATCAATCCTTGGAATATTTTCTTCATGAAGAATGGTAACTGACGTAGTTTCTGCTAAGAAGAGAAGGAAGAAAATGTCAGTGGCCTGCTTGCAACTGAACAAAACGTTCACATAATGTGGCTAAAAAGAAACAATAATATCACTTTGCAAACTCTGCTTATTAAAGGCTAAAGATTAGCAGAAATACCTGAATGTATCCGAGCGCCCCTCCTACAAAGAGAAGGTTATACCTCTGTACACTTTTAAGTACCTTAGTAACTTCTTGGTCCTGTTGTTGTTGCAGCGATGCCTCTGGCATCAAGTTAACAATCTTGCAAGCACACATGGGGCACTTGCATGGCTTAGATGCTGATGAATAGTTCCAGAATTGCAAAATGCAACTGCCTGCCAACACCATAAAGGAGTGGGGACAAGTTGAAAGAACCCATTTGAGGAAAGTTGGTTCAAGATCAAATATGTAAGTCGTTCCCTGTTCGGGAGTATTTATGGACAAATAATTCACTGAAAATCTTTTACTCCAGAAGCTCGCCATAGCAATAACTATGGAAAATGAACAAGCTTTTGGTACAAAAATGACAGCAATGTCAAACCCAGAATGCAGCAGCAGTGCCATATCTTTATACCCATATGTCTAAAAATGTGTCGAACGCGGATGCTTCAAGAAGAAATGAAGAGTTCGAGCAAGAGAACCAATATATTTAAAGAAAAAGAAACAAACCCTCGCTGAAAATGCTCGTACGCTGTAACTTGTACGAGAACGAAATATGCAGGCAAAGATCCCATAAAAAGCCTTCACCTTCTCTATAATTCTTCAAAAAGTTTAGTTTTTTTAAAAAAAGGAAAGCAATGAGGCAAAGGAAACTTGTTTCCTAGTAGCACGGATTCTTTTCTTCAAGCAATGTACCACCTTATTCATGCCGCAAACAGGACATTAACCCATAAATAATATGACAGCAAATTTAATATTCGAGCCCGAAATTTTTTTTCGAATTTTATTCTGGTTTAAGTCTCCATGAATGTCATGTCAGGTAATTATTAGTTTGAAAGTTGATCATGGTTATCAAAAAAAAATTGTTTGAGGATGGTTTCCTATAGATAGCTTCCTATGAATTCAAGATGTCAAGTAATACGAGAAAAACTCTGATGAAAAAATCTATTCACGAATCTTAATTCATGCTTGCAACTAAATTTGAACTTCACTTCCAAATTTCATGGCACAAACCCTATCTCCTTTGAAAATTTTCTCAAAGGACCAAACCTCAGACATGTAACATCCAAATAAAAAAGAAAAAGGAAATAGAAGAATTACCACAATACCAATGGCCACAATTGGATCGACAAGGAACAGTGAAAGAACCAAAGCAAATTGGGCAGCAATCATCATCGGGAGGGGTTTCGGTCAACCTCTTATTCCCTCTAGATTCCTCAACGTTTCTTTCTTTGACCTCTGGTTCCATTATCCTCCCTTTTCTTTCTTTCTTTGGTTTTTTTTTTCTTTCCGTTTTCAAAATGTATTGCGTAAGACATTTTCCATCACTTTCTCAGGAAATGAGGCGTGCTAAATGTAAGGAGTGTAAAAATGTAAAATGCGTGCCCCGCCATAGATATATTCCCGAGTTTCTGCTTAGAATCGCGTAATAACTGTTTTGGCCATTTGGTAGGCAATGCCAATGCCAAATCTGCTCTTTCTCTTCCATTGTTTTTTAGCATTTGCACAATTTAATCCTTCGGCATAATTTTTGGCGATTAATTACAAAAACAATTATTTAAGAAAAATTAGTTGATTGTGTTTTAGTTCGATTGACATAGATATTGTTGTCAATGCATGCGGACATAGAGCCTCATTTAAATATTTCTCCCCAACACCTTGGCACGTTTAAACTTACGTTCTCCTACTTTGACAATGATGTCAATGCCAGCTTGTTATGATTTTTTATTAAATTAATTACAATTAATATAATGTCCACGTATATACTATATACTACATGATATATATTAATTTTTATTCACCTCATCAAATTTAGTCTCTCCCATACATGAAGCACACATGCGTCATCAAATCCACGTTAGTCCTTTTGCTTCTCTTCCCCACCTAGCTAGACAGGCTATCTTGTATCTCAGAAGATAGATCACAACAAGTCCAAGTGCCAAGATTTGGTGCCAAGGCAATCAACTTCTCTTATAAATCCCCTTCATTGGCCTCAAAAGAAGGGCTTTCTTCGGCTTCAGAAACTTATCTTCTTAATGATGGATTTGTATTCTACCTTCTTACTGAGCGGCTCTCAACACTTTACCATCGTATGAACAACCATTCTCCATCATCTTCTTTAAGTCTCAACAATTTATGCAATGATCATTGATGACATGACTCATTATGAAGTGATCATCCCCCAAAATAATCCACCACCTAACACACTAGCCAAACCAACAATCCCCAACCGGTATGCCTTTACAACAATGCATATGAACATTGTACTATCAACAAATTAGGTATCACACTCTATCTCCCCTCCCCAAATATACGTGTGATGTTAACTTCCGATGAAACTCTAATAAAATGAATAAATAAATATTTGAGATAAATATTAAATTTATACATGAATTTTTGTAATGCCTCAAAAATTTCAAAATGACACGTGACATAATTTCGGACTTGAATATCGAGAAAATTATGAGAAAATTTATGGAATGACTCAAATGAGACTTTTATGAAAGAAATTTTACATTGGAGATGGAAGCATGTGAAAATAATTACTAAACTAAAAATATAACAAAAAAATCAAATTGAAAATTTTGAAAAGTACGATGATTAATGCACAAAATTATCCGAATATGGAGAATATTGATTATCGTGTATTATTTGACATGAAATGGATCACAATGTGATTTGGTATGATGAAAATCACTTTTGAAACTAAATTATAATTTTCTCATTTTTGTTGGAAAAAGAGTCAAAGTGAGATTTTCATTACACATGGAATTATAATAAAGATTTACGATAAATTATAAACTTCCACGTTTGGTTCGCTGTAATAGAATAAAACTGTAATATAATAGAGCTGTAATGTAATATAGCTGTACTGGAATATAGTTGTAATCAATAATTTAATTATTTGGTTGAATGGAATGAAATATAATTGTAATAGTATTCTTGTGTTTGGTTGAATGAAATGGTGTTGTAATAGCATAAGAAAAAAAACTTAAATGACTAGAGTACCCTTAGCAGAATTTTTTCTTTAGGTATATGATTATTGTTAAATTTAGAATTTTGAAAAGAAATCACTAAAAAGGGAGCAAAATAATAATTTTGCCGAAAAAGATAATTTAATCAATTCTCAAGGTTTCAATGATGGAAATAACATTTAAATATGATCTTTACTATATTGAATTATATTAGATCGTTTGTACCTCGTGTTAATGAAAATAAGCTTCAAATAGTCATAAAATGAACTTGAAACATGAAAACATGCATCCAAAGCCCATTTGTTGGTATTTTAAAGATGGGAAAGAAACCCATCAACTCATTCTCTTCTTCATCTCGCCACTACCCACTCTCCACCCACAACCATCCTTTAATAACCGTCGAGCACTCCAAATGCTCTTTTAAGTATATGAAGGATAAGACCCTAACCTTGAACTCATAAAATCATCTATTTTATAATACTTAGCTCTCATAAAACGAGCAAACAAATTATCTGGTTTCGTCAATAATCTCTAAGCCTGTTTCTCTAATAAAACTATATTAAATTTATCTAAATCTCGAAATCTTAAATCACTATCACATTTCGACATACATAATAGTTTCCATTGGCACCAATGCATCCCCTCCTTATTCTATTAAAGATTGAAGTCTTAACTTTGTTGGGACTTGGAGTTTGTATCAATGAAGTCTATTCTAGCGAAGTGTTGATAAAAATATACTTTATATATAAATTTAATATCAAAATACAAAGCATCTAAATTAGATGTATATTAAAATAAATACGACTTGTTTATTTTTTAAAGACGGTATATTTAATTTTTATATATCGTAATACATAATATTAAAAAATAAAAGAAAAATATCATATTATAAAATTAAAAAAAACGAGATCGAATTGAGTCAAAGTCCAGATGATTGAAACCTTCGCTTGACTTATAATATAAGTGGATCTATTTTTTTATTTAAGTTCATATTACGAGTCTAACACATTTATTTAAACTCTTTTAAATATTAAATCCACTTTCGAATTTTTATATATGTTTAAAGTAAATATTAAAAAATTATTATATCGTTTACCCGCAAAAGCATTTTGCGTGATTTACGATAACGAACTTTTCTAATATTAGATTATTGCCAAACATGTAAATAAGTTGAAAAATTAAATGTGGGGGAAAAAAAATAAAATAGCTGAAACTCAGTTGTCAGTCCTTGTATTTGAACAAAGTTTGAGATTTAGTCCCTAATTTCATATTTAATTATAAAATAGGTAAAAATTAGTTGTTAGTCCTTGTACTTGAACCGACTGTGTATTTTGACCAATCAATTTTTTTTTAAAAAAAAAAGAGAAAGTAGCCATAAAGAAATGTGAATGACTCTTGAGAAAATGTCAAACTAAACCTCTAAATTTCCTTTGATTTTCAGTTTCTAAAAATTATTGCCTACCAACGTTTGAAAAGGTTATTAATTTGGCAGTTTCACACTCTTTCTTTTCCTATAAATTCCCTGTTTGCTCATCCTCCAATTGCATCAAACAATCACTTTCTTTTTGGTCTTTAAAACTTGACTGTTTCTCCAAAAATGGGTTTCACATTTGCTCATCAAGGACTTGTTTTGGTGCTTGTTGCTGCTTCCATGGTGGGAGTAAGCTTAGCAAACAAGGAATGGGGGAGCTTGGACTCCCATCATCATCCTCATCATCCCCACAACCATACCAATGGCCCCAAAAGAATCATAGTTGGGGGATCCCAGAACTGGCATTTTGGTGTCAACTACACTGATTGGTCACTCAAAAATGGTCCCTTCTACATCAATGATACTCTAGGTAGGTAACTAAGACAATCCCAAACTTTCTTACTTTTTTTTTTTTAAATAGATGGATCAAATTCTAAACTTGAGGGACCAAAACTACAATTTAACCCCTTTTTTCTTTACTAGTATTGCTGAATGTTTGTAATATTTGAGCAGTATTCAAATATGATCCACCAAGCAACACCACATTTCCTCACAGCGTCTACTTGCTACCCCACTTAAAGAGCTTCCTCAACTGCGACTTAGGAAAAGCTAAGATGATTGCCAACCCAACTCAGGGAAGTGGTAATGGGTTCGAGTTCGTGTTGAAAAAGTGGAAGCCCTACTACTTTGCTTGTGGTGAACGTAATGGCTTCCATTGCAAGGTTGGCCTCATGAAATTCGCCGTGATATCGCCGCTCCGTCGCCGCCATTGATGGATCACTTAAGCCTTCAGGGAAGATGCAGTGCCTGTGTTTTTTTCACTTCCCTTTTTGTTCACGACAACGTGTGGAATGTTCAACCTCTTTTATTCAATAAGTTAGAGGTTTGGGACCTTAGGGTTCAATTCTGGCCATGTTGTTTTGTCTTTTTGTAGTAATTTGTGATTTCTTTCTTACAAAGAAATACTATATTGTCTTGTGTTTTGTTAATAGCTTGTTTTGGTTTTAATTTATTTTGTTTGGGATGTTTCATTTGTGTCTTGCAACATTCATTCTTGACTTCACCCCATGTATGAGCTAACATTCATCCAAACGCTTAAAAGAGTATAATTTGAGATCTAAATGTAACATCCCTCACCTGATCCGGTCGTTGAACTTGAGTAATGGAATGCTACGGACAAATACAAATTAATTAATTAAATGCAGTGTATAATTTAAAATTTCGATTAAATATTAATAAGTCACAAATAATTAAGTATAACAAGCATTACAACCAAATTCGGATTTATATCGAGCTTAGGAAAGCTTAAATCAACCCGGTATCAAACAGGGATCAATTTGAAATAAAAACAAAAATATAAGAAAATTATGCAACAAAGATCACACGGTCATGTCCCTTGACCATGTGGAAGGCTGAGGCTATGTGAGGCTGGAGTCACACGGTTGTGCGAACAAACCATGTAACTCACTGATGACATGTGAATCAAAAGTGCAATTATTCAAAAGATGTCACACGATCATGTCGCCAAACCATGTAACAGACTGTGACCGTGTGCCATACACAGATACTAATAAAAAAACATGTCACGATATGAATGATTTAAGTTTTAAAGTTACCATCGACACTTATTTTGAGCAATGGTTAGAGCTTTTATGAAGTATGTAGATGGTATAGATTCAAATTCTATCAATTCTCGCCTTGCTCCTTTAGTGTTGTATTGATAAAAAAAAGTTAAAATGACTCTTCCATTTAAAATTATCAACTAATTGAGTTGGTATTGTTTTCGCAAATTTATGAAAATTATGGGTCTGAGTGGATTAAGGCACCTAATGTCTTCGGATGAGTATAAATATAAATAATTAAAGATTTGGGGTTAAGAGTATTGAAAAATTAATTTATCTATTTTAATTTTTTAGAATTTAATCCTTATACTTTATGAAAAGTCAATAATTAGTCCAATTGGGTCGAATAACAAAGTCATACTATAATCAAAAGTAATTGTTTTTTGGGTCGAATATAATATTCAAAAAGTACTTAAAGCATGAGGTAAAGAATGTTGAAATTCACCTAACTTCTTTAATTCCCACCTAAAAGCCAAAAGCCATTCAATAAAAATTCAACTCATTGACGGATGAAATTGATTAAATCAAAAACTTTCAAAGATTATGAGAATTAATCTTTATATGAATATATCTTTTTGGTCCAAACAAAATTAGATTCAGATTGTAAAACGGATGAAGATACTTGTGATTATATATCCAAAAAATATAAAATTATCTTTGATGATAAGATTATCAAAATATAAAATTATTTAGCACATTATCGAGTATGTTATAGTATTCTATTATTTGATTTGTTTGGGTAGAATATAAGATTATATCTGGTTCATTTAGTTGGAATGTAACATCCGTCCTTGGTCCCTCCACCAAAAAATGAGTAAAATGGTTCTTGTATGTTAGATGGAGAAAAATAGACCCTCCGTTAAAATTGTGATGTTAAACACTTATTTTGTTGTTTTATATATAAGGCATAATAACAAATTTAACTCTTGACCTTTATATCTTTATGCAATTTGACCCCTACTCTTTTTATTTAAATATATTTTTATTAAAATATTTTAAATTAGATATATTATATTAATACTTCTTTTATATGTTATTATTTATAATGTATATTATTATATATTTTAGAAATTATACTTAAATACATGCAAAAATATTTCAAAAATAAGTTAAAACATGAAAATTAGTGTAATATTTTTGAAGTTTGGGTTAGTATCAACCGTATATATTTGTACATGAAAATATTTATTTATCAATATTCTTAGTAATATTTTCAGAAAAACTTCAATATTCTTAATAATTCTCAATTGTACACAATTGAGTTTTTATCATTTGATTCAACTATAATTTGTCAACTTAAGTCCGATCACCGGAAAAACTAATAGAGTAAACCGGAAAGTTTATTAAATTTGAATTTACAATACATTTGAGTCTAGATTTATATACAAAATGTTTAGTCTGCTAAATCGTCTAACAAACAAACTGCTCTAACAAATCTTTAACCGCTAACAACTTTAACAAATTAACTCAGGTGAGCTCGCAGTTGTGGTGAGCTCGCACATTCAACAAGCTCGTGTTGTGGTGAGCTTGCACTTCGCACAATTCGCACTGCTAACAAATTCGCAACATAACTCGCAGTTCGCACTTCGCACAGCTCGCATCTCACAATTCGCAACATAATTCAACTATAAATCAATAATTGAAGTATATATCAATTATATTTATATATAAATTGTCATGGTTATATATCAAATGTGTACACTAGCTACATTTACAAGAAACTTAGCTTTCTATGGAAGAAATTTAAAGTTTGGAGCTTCAAATTGGCTGAAGATGGTAGAAAAGACTACAATGAAAGAAAATAAAATTTAGCTAAGAACAAAGAGGGAGGTGACGTGAATGAGAGATGATGGAAAAGTTTTCCTACATCTTTCCAAAATAAATATTTATTTAATTTTAATATTTTCAAATATTAAAATATTTAACTAAAAAAAATCTAACATCACTTTCAATTTCATCTACAATTCATTGCACTTTTTTGGTTAAATTGCGCTTCTAATTCTTCATCTTTTTTCCCATCCATCTAGTATAATCATTTTTTATTTTTATCTTTCACATTTTTGCCCCAACACTTTTCGTACTTTTATGATTTAGTCAATACCTCAAATTAATTTCTCTCAATTCAAAAGCCTTTTTAATTTCCCACGGTACATTAATAATTTCTATTCATGTAAGTTCCGAAATGACACTATTCTCATCTGAGAGGGTGTTAGGGATGTTACACTCTCACCTAAAAAATAGCCTAAAATATTACACCAACCCAACTTGAATCCAGCCCATAATTAGATCTAGTTATATGATAACAATTGAACCACTCGACTAATCGATTCCTTATTCAATCCAACGATCTAATCAAAATTTTCAACGATCAAGTTATATGAGTTCTCTATCTCTCATCTTCAGTTTGCTGACAAAATATGATCATCGTCCTTTGGTGCTTTGAAGTTTGCTCTAGTTTTGAGTATCAATTTCAGCAAGTCCTAGCTTATTGCCTTATGAATCAAGCTACATGGTTGCCAAAACGGATGAAAAAGTTAAATTTTGTTAACTTTACTGATGTGGCATCTACGTGGAAGTTTATATATGTCATGTTAACAAATAATTAATTTTTTAAAAATTTAAATTATATATATTAATGTTTATACCTTTTTCTAATATTTTTTATTTTTAATAATTTTTATATTTTTTATTTTCTATATTTAAAAAATTAATTAATTACTAATGTGTCAATCCACGATCAGTAAAGTTAACAAATATTAATTTTTTTCATTTATTTTTTGGGTAATTTAACAAATAGTACAAATTTAAAGGCTAAAAAAAGTGAAAAATTAAATGAAGAGCTAAAATAATTTTTTTATAAAGTTAGAAGGTTAAATAAGTCATTCTGCCTTATGTAAAAGTAAAATTAATTACTAGTTTATTAATTATTATGTTCAGAACAAAAATATTTACAACTAATAAAAAAATTAAAAATACTTGAAATTATCTAAGCCTGCTCAACCTACATCGAATGCGAAAAAATTCGGATTCGAAAGGATCAAGTTTGAAAAAATCCGAATTCGAAAATAGCCAGATTCAATCTGTCTGATTTGTCGGCTCTAATTTACGCATATAAGTTGGACGTTCTTTTATAAAAATGATCCAAAACTTTTGATTTTTTATGAAAATGACCCACTTTAAAAATTATGTAAACAAGTAGAAGTGATCATGGGCTGGGCTACCCGGCCCGAAAAATAGGCGGGTTTGGGTAAAAATGTAAGCTCGGAAAATGGGCTTGGACAAAAAACGAGACCCATTTTTAAAATAGGCCGGACCTTGTTTTTTATTTTCTTGACCCGAACCTAACCCGGCTCGGATTTATAATAATATTTTTATTTTTATTTTATTTTTAATACTAATTTTTTTTGGTTATAATAATAATTGAATTGAAAGATAAAGCAAATAAAACAAAGAAAATAAATTCTAATAAAAAGATAAAAGCATGCAATACATGCAAACAAATTTGACAAAGGCAAAATAAATCCCCCAAATCGCGATTTGCTCCCTCAGCCTCCTAATACTACTCCTCACTGATTAATCCCACGTTTAAGGGTTCATCTCTCCCCTTCCACTTGATCATCCAAATCTCATCAATTGCTTATCAAATCCATCCAAAAAAAAAAAGACTAGCAGCTTCTCCCTCAACTTCTCTATACATGGATATTTAAATTTGACAAAGGCAAAACAAATCTCTCAAATCTCATCAATTGCTTGTCAAATCCATCCAAAAAAAAAAGTTAGCTCTTTTGTTAACAAAAGTCATGAAGCTTTTGTGTTTTAACTTAAAATCAAACTGATTCTCTTGTTTATTTGATTCCCTGTGTTTTGATATTTGAATAATGAAGGTTTTCAATTTGTAAATCTTCTAATTTGCTGTTTGTTTATGTTATTTTGCTGTCGTTTTTATTATTATTTGGCATTCATTATTAATATTATTTGGATATTGTAGAAATTTTGTTTTATCATTAATTTTGTTACTATTTTAGTTGTAACTATCTTAATATAAAGGGTGCTTATTGTATTTTCAATTTGTTTGTTGTTTTATGAATTGTTTTAATATCATTTTTAATTTATTTGTTGTTTTAATATTTTTAAGTGTATTTGATATTTCATATTTTAAAATTATTTATATAATAAAATAATCTTAAAAAAAATTAATATGGGCCGGACTCGGGTTTAACTATTATAATATGAGTCAAGCTTGGGCTAATTTTAGGCCCATTTTTCGGGCCAGGCCGAGCCCGAGCCTAGAAAATGAATTTAAAGTTATTGGGTGTTGCTTTTGTCATTGACGACATTGGACTGAAGTATAATTATATAAAACGTTCAGGGACTTGATGAAGCAATTATCCTTTCAGATTGGATGAAAAAGGGTGGCTCGATTCTTCCTGTCGGCACCAATTCAATGCCTTTAAACTCTTGGTCTTTTTGCATGCTAGGTTTGTCTCCTTTTGAAACTAAATTTAAATAACCCTTGAAATGATGAGAATAACAAAAATAAACTCTTTTCAATAGCTTGACCCTTTTTTCATCTAATCTACAAAGAGTAATTACTTCATCAGGTATCTGAACGTTTTATATAATTATACTTCAATCCGGTGTCATCAATGACAAAAACGGCACCCAAAAACTTTATTTTTAAAAAGAAAAAAATTGAAGGTGGTGACGCCAATGGCAATGGCATCACTGATGTTTTACTATTCACAACAAATCATTCATGTACATAATTTTCAAAGTGGATCATTTTTGTAAATAATTAAAAGTTTTAAGTCATTTTTATAAAAAAAACCCAAGTTTAATTAATGGCGTAAGCCATGATCTAAGTCTACTTAATTCAAAAACGACGGCATGATTTTGTTGGCCAAAAGGACAAAAGGAAAGTCTTTTGAATGCATTTGTTTGCTTGGATTTAATATATGAAGAGTGTTTGCAAAGTTTTGCATGCATTTGTTTGCTTGGAGAAGTGACAAATATGTGAAGATGGTAAGGAAAACTTCTAGACACTGTCATATCAATAAAATACTAACAATAATATAATTGATTAAAATTTAGATCACACTTAATTATCAGGTTAACACACGAATTCATCGAGAAAAATTTATTGATTGAGGGCTCTAATAGCCGGTATTGAATAATAACCATTTTTGTTTATTCAATTGGGTGTCATTTTCAAAGAAAATGATACTAAATAAATGGGACAAAATGACATGAGGGCTAAGAATAGTCTCCCGAAACGAAATGAGCTGACTGTTCAGATTAACACCTTGCAAAACCCAGTTTACCATAACACTGCAAAATCTGATCGGTGAAGATAAGAAAATGGCTACCATGGGAAATCTTCTAATCCTTTTTACAGGTTCTTTATGCCTCTACCTTTTCGTTGCTTTGCTCAATGTTTTCTACAAGTATTGGTGGATACCTCATCGGGTACAGTTCATCATGAATTCACAAGGAATCACAGGACCTCCTTATGAATTTATCCATGGAAACAACAAACAAGTTGCCCAAATGCTCATGGAAGCATCTACCAAACCTATGGCCTTGACACACGATATATTTCCCAGAGTCATGCCTCATGTTTACTCCTGGATCAAAAAATACGGTGAGAATATGTTTTTGTTTTTTCTCTTTTTGGGTAGTATTTTCTGATTGACCTCCACTTTCCATGAAGAGAAATCATTTTCTTTCAGGGAAGACTTATCTTAGTTGGAATGGAGTTCGACCTCAACTGCTAATCACAGACCCAGAACTGGTCAAAGAGGTCCTTAAAAACGGTGAAAAAGCTTTTCCAAAGCGAAAGCCAACATATTTCTTCGACAAGCTAGTAGGCGACGGGCTTGCTACAACCGGACGTGAGAAATGGGCAAGGCAAAGGAAACTGGCCAATTATGCCTTTCATGGGGAGAGCTTAAAAGTAATTCATCAATACCTTCTAATCTAATTATTCTAGTGGAACATTTACAAACTTGATAATCTTTTGCAGAATATGACTCCAGCAGTAGTTGCTAGCGCTGAAACCATGCTTGAGAAATGGAAAAGTAAGGAGGGCAAAGAGATGGAAGTGTTCCAAGAGTTCAGATTATTGACT
Organism: Gossypioides kirkii; assembly: GCA_005610355.1. NCBI lineage: Eukaryota > Viridiplantae > Streptophyta > Magnoliopsida > Malvales > Malvaceae > Gossypioides > Gossypioides kirkii. The sequence continues at coordinate 2,546,898 of CP032255.1, forward strand.
TCAGAGGTGATATCCAGAACCGCCTTTGGTAGCAGTTACTTGGAAGGGGAGAAGATTTTTGACTTGTTGATGAAATTGTCAGTAATTGCAGGCAGAAATATTTATAAAGCAAAGATTCCCATCATCAGGTAACTTCATCAAATCTTTACTTTGTTAATCCAAATACTTCAGCTGCCAATGGGTTGATTTAATCTGGTTTTCCTTTTCAGCAAGTTCTGGAAATCTGCTGATGAAATTGAATCAGATAAAATTGCCAAAATGATACATGATTCTGTGATGAAGATTGTTAAAAAAAGGGAAGAGAAAGTAGTGACCGGAGAAGCTGATAACTTCGGCCGTGATTTTCTGGGATTACTTGTAAATGCTTATCATGACGCGGACGAGAAAAACAGGCTATCGATACAAGATTTGGTAGATGAGTGTAAAACTTTTTATTTTGCTGGGCAAGAAACAGTCAATTCCTTGCTTGCATGGGCAACCCTGCTTTTAGCAATACACACCGATTGGCAAGACAAAGCAAGAGCAGAGGTGATTGACGTCTTTGGTAATCAAAACCCAGATTCTGAAGGGATCGCCAAATTAAAGACGGTAAGCACACTATACAAATTCAGTAGCTTCAAAACTAACACTGACCATTTGGATTTCTTTCTCTCTAACAGATGACCATGATTCTTAATGAAACTTTACGGCTCTATCCTCCTCTAAGTGGCGTGGTAAGAGAAGTGCGAGGAGAAGTCCGGTTAGGAAAACTTGTCCTGCCTACTCATTTAGAGGTCGACATGCGATTCATAGCACTTCACCATGACCCTGACTTATGGGGAGATGATGTTGATCTTTTCAAACCAGAGAGGTTTGCTGAAGGGATAGCCAAGGCTACTAAGTTCAATGCAGCTGCATTTATGCCCTTCGGATTGGGACCTCGATCTTGCGTTGGCATGAGCTTTGCTATCACTGAAGCGAAAACTGTGCTTTCCATGATTCTGCAACACTACACTGTCACCCTCTCCCCTACCTATGTTCATGCACCTCTACAACGTATTACACTCAAGCCACAACATGGGATTCAGTTGTTGTTTCATTCACTACATTATGATGCTTAAAATTCTAGGCTGTTGGTCTCCAATATAGTAAGTAATATAGAAAAAAATGGGGATGATATTGTACTTTTGCAACCATGTCATATTAGAGATATGGTTTGGGGATTTCATGTTTTGGCAACAAGATTATATGATGATATATGCTCTCTTTTTTGTTGAGAAAGAAAAGAAATAAGAAAGAGTAAAATTTGATTATAACCGGTGGGTTGAAAGTAGGACAGAAAACGGAGAAGAACGGTCGCAGCACGGCAGCAGTTGGGGTGGTGGTCTAAAAGATGGTCTCAAAAAAATAAAGAAAAGGAGCAAAGTAGAGGAGGAGAACAACCAAAATAGGTGCGGCACAAGGTGGTGGATGGGAGGAGAACAGAGAGATTCTTGCTAAAATAAAAACAAAATGATGAGCTAGCCAGAATGGTTTGGACGAGTACCCTAGTCAAACTCATTCATTTTGACAACAAAGAGGGACAAGGAAGAAAATAGTGGATCATGGAAATGGAGTGATTTGGGGAAGTAAAATGAGAATGTTAACTCAATCAAAAGGGAAAGAAATCTTCGCAATGATTAGCTTGAGATTAAAAAAAATATTCTTTTTTGTATTCGCACTATCATGATCGGCATTAATATTGTATTTCGTGAAGTTTTATTTTGGTGTCGGGTTTTTTTTTATCGGACTCTGAGTTTAAATTTAGTTGTTTTTTTTAAAAAAATAATTTAAATAAAGGCATGGAGAAAGAAGAAAGAAAATTTTTTTTATCATGATTTACCTACTTGAAATTAGAAAAGAGATTGGTCGAGACTTAAATATGTTTTGTTTCATGGTCGACAGACAAATTTTTTTTTGGCTTGTTTTCTGGCAATGAGTGATTTTTTTTTCTGTTTGGGTGGTGGTAAAATGAATGAAATAAGATTTAAGGTAACAAAGATGTAAGAAAGAAGAGAAGAAAGTTGCACCTCCTCCTTTAATAGGGAGGGAAAATATAAGTCTGGTCATAATTTTCATAATAAATCTCGTTCATTGAATCAGGTAAAGGGATTGGAAAATTAAAATCTCTTTAATTTATTATTACTAGTTGTATATTTATTCTCTCTTTGTTTTGGACAACAGTATATTTAGTCAAACCAAACCAAATCAATTAGATTTTAATTTTATCGCTTTTCAAGGTGCATGTATGTAGGATAAATTAGAAGTGTTCATTCAGTTAATCGATCCGAACTATCATTAATTGAATTAATCGATCTCTTGAAATTCTTAATCGTTAATCGAATAAATTTTTTTAAAAAAAAATTTAACAGAATTAACTAAAAATTATATGTTTTTTTTTGTTTAAACAAGTATAAAAAATTCTACTATATAATCACTTAAGAAAAAGAATGTTTTAAGCAAGAAGAGACGAGTAGGTTTCATTAGTAAAAAAGCAAGGCAAGCCAAGGAGATGCTCACACCAGAGTAAGCTTCCATAGTGATGTAAATGAACAAAACGTTCTATGAACCATTCGTGAACCGTTTGTATAACGTTCGTTTATGTTCGTTTATTAAGCTAAATAAACGAGTATGAACAATATTTTTATGTTCGTTTAATAAATGAACGAACACGAACAGAGGTGTGTTTGGTTTGTTTATGTTCACGAACAAGCTATTTTAAAAAATCATTTCTTGGCTCGTTTATTGACTTGTTTATTTATTAATGATATTTTCTTATAAAAATATTAAAATAATATATGTGCGTATGTATTTATTGTTTGTTTTTTTTATTATTATTAACATTGTTAGTGAACATGTTCATAAGTTCATTTATATGTTCATGAACATGTTCGTTTAATCGTGAACATGTTCAATTAATTGAAATGAACATGTTTGTGAACATTAAACAAACGAACATAAACACATATAATTTTAAATAAACGAACATGAACAAAACATTTGAAATTCTTAACGAACATGAATAACTTCAAAAATAAACAAACGAACACGAACAGAGATTTATTCGTTCAAGCTCGGTTCATTTACAGCTCTAAACCTCCACAACAATTCTTATACAAGTCTGATCCATTATCTTAAGGTACAGAGACCATAAATATCAATATTCACATCACCATAACCACAAAGCTCAAGTTTCACATTGCAACTCACCTAAAAGTTATGAAATAAATTTGAATTTTTTTACAACTCATATCTTATATCCATAAAAAAATGTTGCTAATGAAGTAGAAGAAATATTGGGGCATGAAGTAGAAGTCCTAGATTAAATTGCTAATGGCACAAAAATAGCTATCTTAATGCGGCACAAACCCACGGTGTGAGAGGAAAAGCTTACCTCAACTCACTGGTGATTGTGATCTGGTAGATACCGGACAATATAATTGGTGAGTGTTGGACGGTTCACGAAGATGACTAGTGGTACGAGCAGACGACAGTAGAGAGATTTTGGGGATTTCAAATTAGGAATTTTGTTTGAGGGTAGTGTGGTGACGGGTGAGTAAGTGAATTGTGATTAGGATTTTTTTAGTTTTAGATTTTTAATTTTAGCCTTTTAGGATTTTTATTTTTATTTATTAAATTATTTGTAATTTTTAAGATTAGGTTGGATAGTTGGGTTTATATATATTGGATTGGGCTTATACTTTATATTGAGTTTATTTTGGATTGGATTTGGGAGGATAATGGGCTAATATTTATATATTATAATATTATTTATTAATTCGGTTAATCGATCGATTTCGAATCGAATTAATCGTTAATCTAAAATCTAAAAAATTATTAACTGACCCTGAACGAATTCATTCGATTAACCGATTGATTAATCGAATTTTTCTGTTTAACCCAAATTGTGCACACCCCTAGGACAAATGTACAAAATTGAGAAGAACACATTAATAATAAATTAAAAGAAATTAATTTGAAAGAAATTACATTTTATTTTATTGTTAATAATAAATTAAAGACAAAATTATTTTAAAACCTATGTATTGGCCTGATGGTCAAATGTGTTCACCACCTCAAGTGTGACTTGAGTTCGAGTTGTGCTATTCATAATATAACTTATTTCTCTTGTTAACTTCTTCCGTAGGTAAACACGATAAGTCTTTCTTTTTTCTCTTTTTTAATTTTCTTCTTTATAGTTGATACGTGTAAAGCTATCAGATATCGATCCCACAAAGATTGCTATCTATGATTAAATTTGTCGAGGCAAAAGAGGTTAAAATAAAAAGAACTGTCAAGAATAATTTCAGCGTAATTAAATCAAAGACTTCAAATAAAAGAATTAAAACTGTCAGAGTAAATATTGTAGTACTGTGTTATAATATGTCAGAGCAATTGAATAAGAAAATGAAATGAAAGGGTGAAGGTATTTTGTTAATGCAATTTAAGAAAATTAAAAATGTAAAACAATGATAAAGAAAATGAGGGGATCCCTAACTTGATAAGTTGACAAATACTAAATGTGACTACAAGGTAACTGATAGATAAATTGTCGCCGCAATTAAGCTCTATGAGATCTCACTACTTTCGACATCTCTGTTTAGCAAAGCCCAAACACTCACATTAGCCTCACCTTCCAGTGTTGGCAATACTTTGCATTTGAGAACAAGTGGCCAAAATTCCTTCTTGCCTCAAGCAACTTCTGTTATCTTGCTTGTTGATCTAACTTTGTCACTGCACCTTCCAGTGACTGCAATCGCACTTCCGTGGTCAAATGCCCCCATTAAATTTTTTTTTCAAAAAACAATAAAAAATTATTTAAACCCAATGTCGATTGAGAGAAACTTGACACCAAAATAAAACCTGACAAATAAATTTTAAATACGATCGGTACCGACAATAGGGACACTGGAATCTATTAAAAATTAAATTTTTTCTACCCCAAGATATACATGTATTTTACAAAAGGAGAATAAAAAAATACATATCAATGCCAGTCATGATAGTGTCGACACCAAAAAAATGATTTTTTTAATTTCAAGTCAATCAACAAATAATGATTACATAATAATGAAGGTGGGTGATGACACCAATTTACACTGTACATTTTAAATATTTTGTTTATAATTTTTAAACTTAGATTATTTTCTTAAATATTTATTTTCAGGGTTAATTGATTAAAAAAAGGGCTAATTTATCAAAATAACTTAAAAAAATTTGACTATTTACGAAAATGACTCAAGTTAAAAAATATACACTAAAATGGCCTGAAATGAACAGTAAAAGGTGAACAGGACTTGGTCAATGATTGGTGTCAGACATAAAAGTTTGTGTTTGTCAGTATTGGCCATGCATGGTTGACACGTGTGTATTTTTTTTTAAATACGATATTTTCTTGATATACAAAAATACGAGAATATGAAAAAAAATTGGGGTGTTGTCCATTCCTTTTTTGTCAGAAAAAAAAAATTCAAAATTTTTGGGTGTTGGCCATCAAATGGCCGACACTCTCTTTTCTCGAAAAAAATTTGCATTTTTTGATGTTGGCCATCAAATGGCCGACACCCCCTATTTTAAAAAAAATTACATTTTTGGGTGTCGCATGGCCGACACCCCCTATTTCACGAGAAAAAAATTTCAAATTTTTTTAGTGTTGGCCATGCAATGGCCGATACCCACTTTTCTCGAGAAAAAAAATTCAAAATTTTTTTCTTCACGATTTTTATCATTATTCCTTTGAGGATATTTTTGGCATAGACCCCAACCTTCAACATACATATTACTCCGGGTCTTTCTCATATCAACCGGAGATCTATCTGGAAGAACGTACTCCAACAATGGAGGATATTTTTGGCTCGACACCTCAGGTCACTCAACCTACTCCCGATTACGTTGATACGTATGATTTTACCGACTTTCTAAGTACACCAATCGGAACACCCAACGTTGACACCATCGAGGATGAGCCGAAGAACACCATCGAGGATGAGCCGACGAACACCAATGTAATGCCTCCTAAACGAACTGTACTATGGCCTCGACCTCGCCGAGCCCGGAGGAAGCCAAACTATTACACTTCAACGTCGGGGACGTCGCCGGGATCTACTCAATTTTGATTTTTTTTCCGTTTACATTTTAAATTTTATTTGTAATTTCGTTTTTATTTTAAATTTAATTTTTGTATATTTTAATTTTTCTTTCTAATTTCCTGTATATTCTAATTATTATTTTTTAAAATTTTATATCGTCTTTGTCAATAATATTTATTTTCCCACATTTTGACAACATATTTAATATTTTTATATATAATTCGAAATTATTTTAATACAAAAAAATACAAATATTCTGTTTGAATATTATTAAGCAACAAATTAAATTTACAGATACAATAAATTATAATTATTTGTTAATATTAATACACGAAATTTAAAAAATTAAATTTACAAATATAACAAAATACAAACATAGATAATGTCCATCTACTTGAAAACCGAGCTGCAAACATTAGTACCGACAAACTTGCTCGGGTTGCAGTTAAACACAACCTTTTCTAGTTTGTAAGACACAATGCAGTCGGTCTCGATTACCTGTTAAATGACGGAAAAAGTCATCCCACCTTTAACAGCATAACCTTTACGGCCTTACCACAACGCTTACATAAAGCAACAATATATCTACATTGGAATAGCTATTCGACAGTATTTTCTGTGATAACAAATTATTCCAACGTAGATAATGTCTATCTGCGTTGGGTATCTCGGATAGTCTTCAATGGCGCAGAAAATCGTCTTACCACTGAAGACATATCTTTGTCGCTTCACATAACAGTATTTAATTCAACTCCGACAATACATGACAGTATATAGTTCAACCCCGAAATTCGATTGTACACTTCATAAATATAATCCAAAACAAAACACTCATCTAATGATAAAAAATAAAAGACTCATTTTTTGTTTTTTTTAGAGAAATATTTCTTACTTAATTCAAAATCAAAAAATTAAACCCTATTTATAGAGAATGAGGGGAAGTTGGTGTCGGGCATTACATGATCAACACCAAAAAAATTACAAAATTTGCTATTTTTTTAATCCGAGGAAAATGGCCAACACCTAAAAATGTGAATTTTTTTCTCGAGAAAAAGGGTGTCGACCATTTAATGGCCAACACCAAAAAAAATTTTCTCGAGAAAAGAGGGGTGTCGGCCATGCAATGGCCAACACCAAAAAATTTTAAATTTTTTTCTTGAGAAAAAAGGAAGGTGTCGGCTATTTGATGGCCTATACCAAAAAAATTTGAATTTTTTTCTCGAGAAATGACCAACACCAAAAAATTTTGAATTTTTTTTCTCGAAAAAAGGGGCATGGCCGACACCCAAAAAATTTTGAATATTTTATCTCGAGAAAAGGGGTGTGTCGGCCATGCAATGGCCTACACCAAAAATATTTGAAATTTTTTCTCGAGAAAAAAAGGGAGGTGTCGGCCATGTAATGGCCAACACAAAAAAAATTTAAAATTTTTTTCTCGAGAAATTGAGGGTGTCGGTTATGCAATGGTCAACACCCAAAAATGCATTTTTTTTAAAATGAGGTGTCAGTTATTTGATGGCCAATAAAAAATTGTATTTTTTTTCAAGAAAAGGGGGTGTCGGCCATTAGATTGCCAACACTCAAAAATTTTGAATTTTTTTCTGAAAAAAAAGGCCCAATTTTTTTTTATATTCTCGTATTTTTGTATATCAAAAAAATACCTTATTTAAAAAAATTCACACGTGTCAGCCATGCATGGCCAATACTGATAAACACAAACTTTTATGTCTGATACCAATATTGGTCGAATCATGTTCACCTTTTACTGTTCATTTCAAGTCATTTTAGTGTATATTTTTTAACTTAGATCATTTTCGAAAATAATTAAAATTTTTGGATTATTTTGATAAATTAACCTAAAAAAAACTAAGTTTGATGAATGGCGTAAGCCATGATGTAAGTTTTTGCATGCATTTGTCTGCTTGGAAAAGTGACAATATATTTACATCGTAAGGAATAAAATCCTAATAACATAATTAATTCAATTAAAAATCAAATCACATTTAATTATCAAATCAACACATAAATTTTAAAAAACATTTTTGACCCTAATAGCAGATATTGAATAATAACTAGAACTCAAATCCTGTACGTTTCCCATTTTGGTTTAATCAATTGGGTGTCATTTTCAAAGAAAATGATACTAAATAATTGGGACAAAATGACATGAGGGATAAGTGTAGCCTCCTGAAACGAAATGTGTTAGACTTCTGAGATTTACACCTTGCAAAACCCAAATTATCAATACACTGCAAAATCTGATCGGTGAAGGTAAGAAAATGGAGAACATGGGAAATCTTCTAATCCTTTTTACAGCTTCTTTATGCCTCTACCTTTTCGTTGCTTTGCTCAATATTTTCTACAAGTATTGGTGGATACCTCATCGGGTGCAGTTCATCATGAATTCACAAGGAATCACCGGACCTCCTTATGAATTTATCCATGGAAACAACAAAGAAGCTGCCCAAATGCTCATGGAAGCATCTACCAAACCTCTGGCCTTGACACACGATATATTTCCCAGAGTCATGCCTCATGTTTACTCCTGGATCAACAAATATGGTGAGAATATTTTTTTTTCTTTTTTGGGTAGTATTTTCTGATTAACCTCCACTTTCCATGAAGAGAAATTATTTTCTTTCAGGGAAGACTTTTCTTAGTTGGAATGGAGTTCGAGCTCAACTGTTAATTACAGACCCAGAACTGGTGAAAGAGGTCCTTAAAAACGGTGAAAAAGCTTTTCAAAAGCCAAGGGCTACATATTTCTTCGACAAGCTACTAGGCGACGGGCTTGCTTCAACCGAACGTGAGAAATGGGCAAGGCAAAGGAAACTGGCCAATTATGCCTTTCATGGGGAGAGCTTAAAAGTAATTCATCACTACCTTCTAATCTAATTATTCTAGTGGAACATTTACAAACTAGATAACTTTTTGCAGAATATGACTCCAGCAGTAGTTGCTAGCGTTGAAACCATGCTTGAGAAATGGAAAAGTAAGGAGGGCAAAGAAATGGAAGTGTTCCAAGAGTTCAGATTATTGACTTCAGAGGTGATATCCAGAACCGCCTTTGGTAGCAGTTACTTGGAAGGGGAGAAGATTTTCGACTTGTTGATGAAGTTGTCAGTAATTGCAGGCAGAAATATTTATAAAGCAAAGATTCCTATCATCAGGTAACTTTATCAAATCTTTACTTTGTTAATCAACATTCTTCAGCTGCCGATGGGTTGATTTAATCTGGTTTTCCTTTTCAGCAAGTTCTGGAAATCTGCTGATGAAATTGAATCTGATGAAATTGCCAAAATGATACATGATTCTGTGATGAAGATTGTTAAGAAAAGGGAAGAGAAAGTAGTGACCGGAGAAGCTGATAGCTTCGGCCGTGATTTTCTGGGATTACTTGTAAATGCTTATCATGACAGGGACGAGAGAAACAGGCTTTCGATACAAGATTTGGTAGATGAGTGTAAAACTTTCTATTTTGCTGGGCAAGAAACAGTAAATTCCTTGCTTGCATGGGCAACCCTGCTTTTAGCAATGCACACCGATTGGCAAGACAAAGCAAGAGCAGAGGTGATTGAGGTCTTTGGTAATCAAAACCCAGATCCTGAAGGGATCGCCAAATTAAAGACGGTAAGCAATCTATACAAATTCAATAGCTTCAAAACTAACACTGACCATTTGGATTTCTTTTTCTACAACAGATGACCATGATTCTCAATGAAACTTTACGGCTCTATCCTCCTATAAGTGGTCTGTTAAGAAAAGTAGGAAGAGAAGTCCGATTAGGAAAACTTGTCTTGCCTACTCATTCAGAGGTCGACATGCGAATCATAGCACTTCACCATGACCCTGACTTATGGGGAGATGATGTTGATCTTTTCAAACCAGAGAGGTTTGCTGAAGGGATAGCCAAAGCTACTAAGTTCAATGCAGCTGCATTTATGCCCTTCGGATTGGGACCTCGATCTTGCGTTGGCATGAGCTTTGCTATCACTGAAGCGAAAACTGTGCTTTCCATGATTCTGCAACGCTACACTGTCACCCTCTCCCCTACCTATGTTCATGCACCTCAACAACGTCTTACACTCAAGCCACAACATGGGATTCAGTTGTTGTTTCACTCACTACATTATGATGCTTAAAATTCTAGGCTGTTGGTCTCCAATATAGTAAGTAATATAGAATAAAATGGGGATGATAATGTATTTTGCAACCATAGGATATTAGATATATGGTTTGGGGATTTCATGTTTTGGCAACAAGATTATATGATGATATATGCTTTTTTTTGTTGAGAAAGAAAAGAAATAAGAAAGAGGAAAATTTGATTATAACCGGTGGGTTCAAAGTAGGATAAATAATTTTTCAAAATTATTAAAAAAACTGAGGTCAATCATATCTTTTTCAAAATCTCAAAATTTTTATTATATTTTATAAAGTGGGTGTCAGTCATTAGTGTGCAACACCCAAAAGTTTTTTTATTTTACAAATATTGATATAAACGTGTACTAATATGATATGAGGGTGATAAAATACAAAAGTGTCGACTATCTAATCCCTAGCCTCCAAAAAATTAAATGTATAACATCTGACACAATCATTAGACAATAATTGTGTCAGAAAAAGTGTTGATGCCGGCCATTAAATTTCCCAAAACTCATTTTATTGTTCATTTCAAGACATTTAAGTGATTATTTTTGAACCAGAGTCATTTGCATAAATAACAAATTTTTTGGATCATTTGAATAAAATAATCGAAGTTTTTGCTAAAATAAAAACAAAATGATGAGCATGGTCACAATGGGTTGGACGACTAACCTAGTCAAACTCATTCATTTTGTCAACAAACTGGAAAAAGGGAGGAAATAGTAGATCATGGAGGAGCCAAATGGTGATTTGGGGAAGTAAAATGAGAGTGTTAACTCAATCAAAAGGGAAACAAATCTTCCCAATTTGGCAACAATTGGGAAATGAGGGGATTGTCAAAATTTTCAATTAAAAAGATGAGAGAGTGGGACTTTGATTATTAAACTTTTAACCATTAAGTCACTTTAATTTTTTGTCATACACTAACGAATTAAAATATAAAAAAATATGAGGCGTGACAGTACCAACCGGTGCTGTTATCTGATGACTAGCACTCACACCCATCATTGTGTAATTATTGTCTCTTGATTGGCTTGAGACTAAAAAAATTATTTTTTAGTGTCGCCACTGTCATGACCGGCAACGATATTGTATTTAAATTTTTTTTTGTTAAGTTTTATTTTGTTGTTGGGCTTCTCTTTATTAACTTTAGATCTAATTTTTTTTAATTATTTTCGAAAAAATACGATTTAAATGAGTATATGAAAAAAAGCATAAAGAAACAAAGAAAAAAAATTAGAAAAAAAGAGAAAAAAAAACTTATAATGATTTATCTGCTTATTGATCAAAGCTTAACTATGCTTTGTTTCATCCTCAGTCAATTTTTTTGGCTTGTTTTCTAGCTATGGGTGGTTTTTTTTTCTCTTTGGAATTGTTTGGGTGGTGGGAAAATGAGTGAAATAGGATTTAAGGTAATAAAGAGGGGAAGAAGGAAGAGATAGGCGGACCTCATTATTTAATGGGGGAGGAAAAATATAACTCTGGTTATAATTTTCATAATGAATCTCATTTATTGAAATTGAATTGGAAAATTAAAATCTCTTTAATTTATTATTAGCAGTTGTATATTTATCACTTTCATGTTTACGACAATTATATATTTAATCAAACCAAATCAATGACATTTTAATTTTACTGCTTTTCAATGTGTATGCATGTAAGACAAATGTATAAAATATATTATTAAATCTTACAATTTAAAAAGAATTACATTTTACTTTACAGTTAATAATAAATTAAAAACAAAATTAACTTAAAATAATAATAATAATAATTAATAAATCCTATATACAACTATATTCATATCTCAACTTATTTCTTTTTTTACTTCTTCCCAAATCTTTTCATTTTCTAAGTGTTTTTGGCTTTTCATTTTTCTTTAAGCAGGTAAATCATTATAAATCTTTCTATTTTCTCTTTTTTAATTTTCTTTCTTTATGCTTTTTTCATGCCTCTATTTAAATCTCAAAAAAAAAAAAAAAGATCCGATACCGGTAAAGAGAAATTCGGTATCAAAATAAAACTTGACAAAAAAATTTTAAATACAACCGGTGCCTACAATAGGGACATCAGAACCTATTAAAATTTATTTGTTTTCTACCTTGAGATATATACATGTATTTTGTAAAAAGAAAACGAAAAAAAAATACATACCGATACCGATCAAGATAATGTCGGCACCAAAAAATTTATATGATGATGAGGATGGGTGTTAGCACCGGTTCACACCGTAAATTTTAGGTTGTTTTAATTATAATTTTTGAACCGAGATCATTTTCTTAAATATTTAATTTTGGGAGTTAATTGGTTAAAAAAGCCTAAGTTTGATGAATGACGTAAGGCATGATCTAAGTCTAATTAATACGAAGATGATGGCTTGGTTTTGTTGGCCAAAAGGACAAAAGGAAAGCACCTTTTGCGTATTGCTTTGCCCGAATGGTAGCAAAGTCTTTGCATTCATTTGTTCGCTTGGAAAAGTGACAAATATATGAAGATGGTAAGTAAAAATTCTAGACACTGCCATTAAAATCTTAATAATAACACAATTAATTCGATTAAAATTTAAATTACATTTAATTATCAGATCAACGCACAAGTTCATTAAAAAACATAATGTTGATTGTGAGCCACAGTAGCAGGTATTGAATAATAACTAGAACTCAAATCCTGTACGTTAGGGGTGAGTATTCGATCGAATCGAATCGAATTGAATGGAATATTTTCAAGTTAATCGAGTTTTCAATTCCTATTTCATTATTTTCACTTGATTTGAAATTTTTACAAATCGACTCGAGTGAAATAGAATTCGAAACAAATCGAATCGAATTTATTTGTTCGAGTTAAATTAAAAAATTTATTTTCATGATGTTTAATTTTATATAATTTTTTAAAAAATATATTTTTATTTAATTTAGAGTTTTCTTTTAAGAAGAGAAAATTAATTTTGGGTTTAGTTCATAAGGTTTTTTTTCTAAGAATAAAATTATATTTGGATAAGGGAAAAGGTAAAAAATTAAAAATATTTAGATTTAGTTTATGAATGGGTTTTAACTTTTAGGGGGAAAATTTGATAAGATAAAATGTTTGAATTTTAAGGAAAAATGGGGTAAAATAAATTGCGCCTGAGTAATATAAATTTAAAATAAAAAATAATATAGTTTTATTATATTTATTCGAATTATTCGAGTTATTCGAATTCGAAAATTTAACTCGATTCAAACTCGAAATTTGAAAAAAAAAATCAACTCGATTCGTTTAATTCGAATAACTTAATTCGAATAATTCAAAATTCAATTTTTTTTTTAAATTTTTCAATTCGAATCAAGTTTTACTCACACGCTTTCCATTTTTGACTCCCCAGAAACGAAATGTGTTGACTTTGAGATTAACACCTTGCAAAACCCAGATTACCATAACACTGCAAAATCTGATTGCTGAAGATACGAAATGGAGAACATGGGAAATCTTCTAACCCTTTTTACAGCTTCTTTATGCCTCTACCTTTTCGTTGCTTTCCTCAAAGTTTTCTACAAGTATTGGTGGATACCTCATCGGGTACAGTTCATCATGAATTCACAAGGAATCACAGGACCTCCTTATGAATTTATCCATGGAAACAACAAAGAAACTGCCCAAATGCTCATGGAAGCATCTACCAAACCTATGGCCTTGACACACGACATATTTCCCAGAGTCATGCCTCATGTTTACTCCTGGATCAACAAATACGGTGAGAATATGTTTTTTTTCTTTTTTGGGTAGTATTTTCTGATTAACCTCCACTTTCCATGAAGAGAAATCATTTTCTTTCAGGGAAGACTTATCTTAGTTGGAATGGAGTTCGAGCCCAACTGCTAATTACAGACCCAGAACTGGTCAAAGAGGTCCTTAAAAACAGTGAAAAAGCTTTTCCAAAGCTAAAGTTTCCATATATCTTCGACAAGCTACTAGGCGACGGGCTTGCTTCAACCGAACGTGAGAAATGGGCAAGGCAAAGGAAACTGGCCAATTATGCCTTTCATGGGGAGAGCTTAAAAGTAATTCATCACTACCTTCTAATCAAATTATTCTAGTGGAACATTTACAAACTTGATAATTTTTGCAGAATATGACTCCAGCGGTAGTTGCTAGCGTTGAAACCATGCTTGAGAAATGGAAAAGTAAGGAGGGCAAAGAGATGGAAGTGTTCCAAGAGTTCAGATTATTGACTTCAGAGGTGATATCCAGAACCGCCTTTGGTAGCAGTTACTCGGAAGGGGAGAAGATTTTTGACTTGTTGATGAAGTTGACAGTAATTGCAGGCAGAAATATTTATACAGCAAAGATTCCCATCCTCAGGTAACTTTATCAAATCTTTACTTTGTTAATCCAAATACTTCAGCTGCCGATGGGTTGATTTAATCTAGTTTTCCTTTTCAGCAAGTTCTGGAAATCTGCTGATGAAATTGAATCAGATAAAATTGCCAAAATGATACATGATTCTGTGATGAAGATTGTTAAGAAAAGGGAAGAGAAAGTAGTGACCGGAGAAGCTGATAACTTCGGCCGTGATTTTCTGGGATTACTTGTAAATGCTTATCATGACAGGGACGAGAAAAACAGGCTTTCGATACAAGATTTGGTAGATGAGTGTAAAACTTTCTATTTTGCTGGGCAAGAAACAGTCAATTCCTTGCTTGCATGGGCAACCCTGCTTTTAGCAATACACACCGATTGGCAAGACAAAGCAAGAGCAGAGGTGATTGAGGTCTTTGGTAATCAAACCCCGGATTCTGAAGGGATCGCCAAATTAAAGACGGTAAGCAAACTATTCAAATACAATAGCTTCAAAACTAACACTGACCATTTGGATATCTTTCTCTCCAACAGATGACCATGATTCTCAATGAAACTTTACGGCTCTATCCTCCTATAAGTGGTCTGTTAAGAAAAGTAGGAAGAGAAGTCCGATTAGGAAAACTTGTCCTGCCTACTCATTCAGAGGTCAACCTGCGAATCATAGCACTTCACCATGACCCTGACTTATGGGGAGATGATGTTGATCTTTTCAAACCAGAGAGGTTTGCTGAAGGGATAGCCAAGGCTACTAAGTACAATGCAGCTGCATTTATGCCCTTCGGATTGGGACCTCGATCTTGCGTTGGCATGAGCTTTGCTATCACTGAAGCGAAAACTGTGCTTTCCATGATTCTGCAACGCTACACCGTCACCCTCTCCCCTACCTATGTTCACGCACCTTTACCACGTCTTATACTCAAGCCACAACATGGGATTCAGTTGTTGTTTCATTCACTACATGATGATGCTTAAAATTCTAGGCTGTTGGTCTCCAATATAGTAATATAGAATAAAATGTGGATGATACTGTATTTTGCAACCATATGATAGATTTATAGTTTGGGGATTTCATGTTTTCGCAACAATATTATATGCTCTTTTTTTGTTGATATTGCTAAAGGTTAAAAAGGTATTGCAGCAAACACATTGGACTCCAGTCAGCTCCCTGAACATCATACAGCAACAAGAACATCACAACCCAGTCATATACACGCCATGAAGACATTGGACTCCACATTTTGCTAAAGTGTCAGCAAAGCAGTAATATTCTCTATACACATTCACAACGGAGACATTATGGGAACTCATCACACAGCTTGTAATATGAACCATCTAGCATTTGAGAAACAGTGAAGATGTCAAATACAGGAGCTCCAAACAATGCCTCTCATCTGGTGGATCCTATAATTAGGTGTCTTTCTTCCATTACAGCCGCAGTAGTGATGTTTTTATTCCACTTGGTTCCCTTCTTCCGGAGTTTCTTCTTCAAACACTCACTCCTGGAGCCGGCCATTACGTTGCTTGTTTAGCTTTCATCGAAGGCTCGAAGCTGATTAGACTTGAGCCAAGTTTGGGTTCCAAGTTTAGGACTTGAGACTGACCCGATTCATTTTTAATTTTATAATATAATATATTCACTACAAGAAAAAAATGAATTGTCAACGTTAAAATTCATTGCTAAATGTTGTATTACTGTTGCTAAAATTTTATTGTAATGAAAAAAGGTCATTGTGTATACCTCCGTTGTATAAAATTTGCACAGCGATATTGCAAATTCATTTTATAATATAATTTTTTAACGACTTAATTTATTTATCTAAAAATGTTTTAGTTATAATAAAATTCTTCACTACCCCAACTCATCTTCTCGACTGACCCACTATCAAAATCATATCATTTTTCCTACTATTTCTAAAGTATAACAGTAATGGAAACTCGTTAAGTTGCAAAAAAGTCAAGTAATGTTTAATGAATACAAAAATTAATTGTAAAATTATTGAGTATGTCTCATATTTCATTCAAATAAACGATTACTTGCAAGTCAAGTCAAATAAAATATATATATTTTTTAGAAGATTTAGTATTTATTGGTATAATTTATTTAACCTATGAATTTAGCATATAAATAGATTCTTTTATAATTTTAGAAAATATACCCATTAGAGATTAAAACTCATAACACTTTTGGAGAATTTTATGTATACTCTTCATTCTTTTGCCATTATAATAAAATTATATTTGTCCGTGATTTTTTATCCTCTTTGAAAGAGTTTTTTCACGTTAAATTTGTATATTCAATTTCTCAATTTATTCCGCTATTTTTACTTATTTGTTGCTTAATCGGGTTAATCCTCAACAAGTGGTATAAGAGCTAGTTCAATTTTCTTAGATTAGCCCGTTTAGAAATGACAACAAGGTTTGACATTGAAAAATTCGATGGTGTCATAAATTTCAATTGTTGCAAGTTCGAATTAGAAAAGCTTGAAGAAAAGGTCTTATCTGCTTGAAGAAAAAGCTCGAGAATCTAAATCAGTTAGAATTAGAAGAGCTTGAAGAAAAGGCCTTATCTGCTATCCATTTGTGCCTCATGAATAGGGTATTGCAAAAGGTATTGGTGGACAAGACCTCATCCGCTTTGTGGAAAAGGTTAGAAACTTTTTATGCAACTAAGTCTCTGGCTAACCGTTTAGTATTGAAACAACGTCTATTTACGTTTCGCATGAACAAATGTGAGCTTCTTAGAGATCATATAAGTCAATTCATTATTCTTTTAAATTATTTAAATAACATTAAGGTTCAAATTGACGATGAAGATCAAACTATGTTATTATTATATTCTTTACCCCATTCATATAAGTCTTTCAGGGAGACCTTGATTTATGGAAGAGACAAACTCCCGTCTGAAGATGTGAAGGATCATTTGTTAAGTAAATACAAACTCGACAATGAGTTTCATTTGAATAGCTACGTAGATAGTCAGGCTTTCATTTTGATAGCATCAAAGAAGTGAGACAAAAAGTATCGCTATTGTAAGAAGTCGAGCTACGTCAAAGCAGATTATTATAAACTACGAAATAAAAGGGCAGCTGAATGATGCAGTCGAAACTAACTAAAAATATGAATAAGGCAAGTGCACCTATCAATCAATAGTATAGTTACTGTAACCACAAATATCATTTCCACGAGGACCAAAAGTACTAGTAATAACTGTCTTCCTATTATCTAACCGGTCGAATAAAGTGATTGTTCTAAACTAATTAACTATATTAATAAAAAGTGTGTCAAAGATTAAAGCGAGAAATAATAAGTGTTTTTATACCAAGAAGCAAACAATACCTAGGAAAGACTCCACCTAGATTTCATCTATCATTATAATTCTGAATTAAGCAATTTATTCACTTAGTATTTTGTTCCGTAGAAATCCCTAAATTATGCTAATACCTCTATTCAAGCATAAAAGCAACTGACTCTAGGTTAATTAATTGAAATTTCTTTCTAATTAAAACCTCTATTGTCGCATTAATTCGATCTATGGATTTTCCTATTAGATTTGACTCTAATTCAGTAGATTTATGTCGTCCTATTTTTAGGATTGCATGCAACTCCACTCAATTATGCTAGATCTACTCTTAAACAGGGTCTATTCCTCCTCTGATTTAAGCACATCAAACAAGAATTAATATCTCAAGAATACTAAATCAAGAATTAAGCACACATAATTGAGAGCAAAATCTAAGTATTTATTGCGTAAAATCAGAAATCATATGACAGAATTCATCCTAGGGTTCATCTCCCCTAGGTATTTAGGAATTTAATTCATGCTAATAAATGGAAACATCTCAAAAACAATATAACCACAAGATGAGGAAAAACTCATAATAAAATCAAAAGAATTTAGAAAGAGGTCTTCAATCTTTGTGGAGATCTGTTTCAAAGACGGCTTCTATGGTGTTTCTTCAATTGTTTCCTTTAATAATCTCTGACAGTTAGGGTTTGGGAAATAGAAGATTTTACAGAAAATTGAAAGTACCCTCTCATATCACTCTATCCCCTATTTATAATACATGAAAAAACTCTAATTGGATCCAAATTAAATTCTAAAAAGATAATTTGAATTAAATCTAAACAATAATTCTCTAATTGGATCCAAATTAAACTCTAAATTATAAAGCCTAAAAGATAAATATAAACAATATAATAATAATAATCCTAAATATTAATCCTAAAAACTAAAGTTTAAATTTAAATAAAGTCTTATGTCCAATAAATCACTTCCTAACTCTTTCACATTCACACTTTTGCCCCAAATTTTCCTTTTTATCTTCGATTTAGTCCATGGCCATGTGTCCAGACGTGTAGCTCCTAAAATTTGCTCTTTTTGTTCTGTTTTCGTTTGTTTTCGGCTCCTTTAGCTCCCAAATGCTTTCCTAAGTATAGAAACATGAATTTAAAAGATTATGAACATAAAATTCATTATTTTAAATAGATTAATCATCCAAAAACGCATTAAGAATGATGCTAAAACATGTTACTTTTAGCACTTATCACTGAGAGAAACGAGGAAGATGTAGCTAGTCTTCATTTGGCTAACGAAAGCGGTGATGATTTGTTGTTAGTGTCAATGAGTGATAACTTCGAGCTTACGTCTAAGTGGATCCTAGATTCAGGATGTTCTTTCCACATGTGTTCCAACAAAGAATGGTTCTCCACATAAAGTTCGGTTGAAGGTGAAGTTATGTGTATGGAAAACGATTCATCTAGTAAGGTAATCAGTGTTGGTATTGTTAAAATTAATATGCATGATGGGATGATTAGGACACTCTCATATGTTAGGTATGTACCTTATTTACAAAAAAATCTCATCTCCTTGAGTATTTTAGACTCGAAAGGTTGCAAAATAAACATCAAGTCGAATGACATTAAGGTATTTCGTGGGACTCTCATTTTGATGAAAGGTAAAAAGATCGGCAATCTTTATATTCTGGAAGGTTTTACAGTGATCGGTGAAACTGAACGTCCCTCGTCCGTTACGGAATCGAACTCAACTCGTTTAGAGCGGAGGCAACTTGGTTATAGGAGGGAAGAAAATATGATCATTTCGTTGAAGAGAGGTTTTCTTTTGGGTTCAAGTTTTGAAAAAGTTAGGGTATTATGTTCATGAAAATCATAATCAAATTAGTTTTGATTTAACATTGCACAAGTCCAAGGCTACAAGTTTTTCAGCTTCTGAGCACATTTTCGACTTAGTTAATTTCCTATATAGTTCAAGATGGGCCCGTGATGGGCTTTAGTAAAGATGTTGTGGAAATACAAGTCAATGTGGAGATTTATTAAGTATGCCTCGTATTTCAATCAAATAAGAGATTACGTGCAAGTTAAGTTAAACAAAATATATTTTCTTTCTAGAAAATTTAGTATTTATTAGTATAATATATTTATCATTTATTAGCATTATTTATTTGACCTACGAATTTATATTTTCTTTCTAGAAAATTTAGTATTTATTAGTATAATATATTTATCATTTATTAGTATTATTTATTTGACCTACGAATTTAGTCTATAAATAAGCTCTTTTACAACCTTAAAAAATATACTCATTAGAGATTAGAACTTATAACACTTTTGGAGAATTTTGTGTTCACGTTTTTTAGGGTTCTTTGTTTTAGAGTTTTGGGGTTTAGTTTTTATCTCCATCTTTTGCACTCTTCGTTCTTTTGTCATTATAGTAAAATTATTTTTTCCTATGATTTTTTATCCTCTTTGGAGGAGTTTTTTCACGTTAAATTTATGTTTTTAATTTCTCAATTTTTTTTGCTATTTTTACTTGTTCGTTTCTTAATCGAGTCGATCCCCAACAAAAATTATAAAATTTATTTGGTATAAATTAAAATTAAATACGAAATATAATCAGACTGTTTGATAGATGTAATTTTATACAAATCTAAAAGTGGAGTATTTGAAAAGTAATGTTAAAAGAAATAAAATAAAAACAATTGAAACAAATTCTACATTAAGATATAAATAGCTACTTATATACTTTTCATTTTCCACATCTTTCGTAGAAAAATCCAATCATTTGTTTTTTATTATGAATTATCAAACCTACTTAAAAAAAATAAATCATTAGAAATATTAGTTTTCAGTTGATTTAATATTTTTTAATTGGTTATCAAACAAGCCTTTGGTTAACGTTCTCCAAGTTTAAGTACTATTTATGTAAAAAAATTATAGGTACTAATTAGGTATAAATTACCAAATTTTGGGACTAAAATATACACTACCCCTAAATAATAATAATAACATGAGCATTCATTTTATAACAACAAAGTGCAAAATTTTAGGTTAGAGGGTCTTTGAAGCCCCTGAATTTTTAAAAATAATCAATTAAGTCCTTATACTCTTTTTGCACTCAATTAAGCGTTTGAACAATTAAGTTCTTTGATAGTTAAAGTTCACAATCAATTATTAAAGATAAAATTCCAATCAATTAAGTCATGGTGTAACGTTTGTTTACCTCATCATTTAATCATGTGATCGAGTGTTCGATCTCTACTCATGAGAATAGAGCACATTTCATGGTCAATCATTTGCCTATTTGGAGAGCACTCGTAGTGAAGAGATCACTGCTGTTGATAGTGAATACCCTGATTATGACAAAAAAAAGTAACAACTGACAATTTTTTGGATTTTTTGTCACGTGTCATATGGTGAAAAATGATTTTTTTATATTAAAAATCATATAAAGCCATAAAATTATGCAAGAATTATAAAAATACATAAAAAAAAAAAAACTATTGTAAAAACATAAAAT
Organism: Gossypioides kirkii; assembly: GCA_005610355.1. NCBI lineage: Eukaryota > Viridiplantae > Streptophyta > Magnoliopsida > Malvales > Malvaceae > Gossypioides > Gossypioides kirkii. The sequence goes on from CP032255.1 coordinate 2,568,303, forward strand.
AATAGAAATATAATTGCTCCCCCAAATTCCATGTTTCCTCAAACTCATCCAACTGCAGATTCTCCGTTAGAATCAACTTATTTCGATTGTGAGAATCTCCATCCGATATTGAGCAATTTGCACAAATGTTTTATAAATATAATAATAGTGTTTATTTATTTAAACTATGTAAAATAATACTAGATAAAATAAAAAAATGTTTTTATATTTTTATTTTAATATTAATTAATAATATATAATATATAAAATAAATTCTATAAAAACCTAATAATTGATCAATATAATATTTTTCTTTACTTTTTTAATTTTTTAATGTATTTACTGGAGTGAAGCTAGTAACTAATTATCTGCATTCAGAAAGTCCACTAAAGGATATATGCTGACCATAAATTGAGTAATAGAATTTTTTATATAATAACTAACATCATATTAGTATTTTTATATAATAGAATTTTAGATTTAAAATATTATATAATTAGTTATAAATAACTGTTAAAAACATATAAATATAAAAAAAATATTAGAATCTTAAGCGTTTTCAATCTAAATAAGACTTGATAAGTAATATCTTATTATAAAATATTTTAATTATTTTATATTACATGAAATAAAAATATACATATCCCTCATCAAGTCAAAAAGAGATTTATTATTAAATGGATGTTTAACCTTTCATCTCCCTCGACCTTTATCCTTCCATCTTCTTTAATCTTTCATATTTTTGTAACTACTTTTTTCTATTTATGTATTTGAATATGAAGAGTTGAATCTCCTTATATATATAGAGGAGTATACTACTTGTAAATGTGATGAAATATATAGAATACAATACATATTCTCTCTTTATTCTCATCTATTATCCTTGTGTTCTTTACATCATTATTATTATTTTATAACATAAAGATATATTTGGTTAATATAAATAAGAATTTTATATAATTTTTTAAGTTTATTATTTTAAAAAATTGAAAAGGGTTTATTTTGTTATTCTTATATTTTTTAAGAACTATTTAATTTTAATTTTAAAAAGAAAAAAACCTAACATACAAATAATGTTGGACAAAACACGTTAGCCAAACAACATAACTATAAAATATTTAATATTTATGTAAAACACAAGATCTAAACAAAACAATATATATATATTTATGTAAAAAAAATATCTGAACAAAACAATATTCAAATAAGCAGGATCGAATTTTACTAGAAGTTGAAGCCTATTTTCACAGTTTTCTTAAGACAGATTTGACCGCTCCTATAATACTTGGAGAAACATTGGTTGACTGTCTGCCAAGATATAACAATGAAATGATCACCGCAGTAGCACCTCTGCAGTGATCAACAAACAAACCTTACCTTCTTTTATCATCGAAAATGTTTGAAAATTTGAAAAAAAAAAGAACAAAAAAATTCAAGAGTAAAAACAAAATCGTAGTGTTTCCATTAAGAATTCTGCAGAATTCTTCGACTTTTATAGGCATTCAATATTGAGGAATTTTGAAAATTTTCATAAATAAAGATACAAATCTGCATTAAAGGAGCCTTTAAATTAATTTGAATAAAATCAAATCAAATCAAATCGAGATTTTTGACCTTTGAAAAACAGATTCTGAATAAGATCTATTGAGGAAGAAAAAAAATTACGTATTGAGCTAAAATATTTGTAAGTTCGAATAGGGCCCGACCGATCTGAACATTTCGCGTCGCTCACGTTGTGCGGGTGCACCATCAACCCTAATAGGTTTGGATTTGCACCTCTTGCATGCGAGGCAGAGGTTCAAGCTTAATCATTCAATAATCTCCAAATGAGTTCTCATATATATAAATATCTCACACTTGAGATCTAATCAATGTAGGATCTAAGCTTTTCTTTTCCTCAACATTATTCATAAGTGACTTACTTTAAGCATTAGTTTCTCATTCATCACTCAACCATTTGAGCATATTATATACCGTTATAAAGGTCTCATAGAGTAGAATATAAAATCATAATTTTATGATTCAACTCTCCACCTTTATCAATCGAGAATATGCCTCAAAGTTTTCAAAAAATCCATTTTTTTAACAAATAAATCAAAAGTTTAAAAGCATTTAACTGGTGCGATCAGAGGAATGACACGATCATTTTTTTCATCCAATCTACAAAGGGTAATTTTTTTATCAGGTTCATGAACATTTAATATAACTATACTTTAGTCCGATGTTATCAATGGCAACGATGATACCCAAAAACATTATTATTTTTAAAACAAGAGATGGTGACGTCAATAGCTTATGTTTATTGTTCACAGCAAATCATTTACGCATATAATATTCAAAGTGAATCATTTTTGTAAATAATTAAAAATTTTAGGTGATTTTATAAAAAAACCTAAATTTAATTAATGGCGTAAGCCATGATCTAAGTCTAATTAATACGACGACGGCTTGATTTTTTTGGCCAAAAGGACAAAAGGAAAGTACCTTTTGCATATTGCTTTCCCCAATGGTAGCAAAGTCTTTGCATGCATTTGTTTGCTTGGAAAAGTGACAAATATATGAAGATGGTAAGGAAAACTTTTAGAAACTGCCGAATCAATAAAGCACTAACAACAACTCACAATTAACACCATTATAGAATCCAAATCAAATCTTGTACGTTTCCCATTTTTAGGTGTCATTTTCAAAGAAAATGAAAATAAATGGGACAAAATTACTTGAAGGATAAGTGTAGTCTCCTGAAATGAAATGTGTTCACTTTTGAGATTAACACCTTGCAAAACCCAGATTACCATAACACTGCAAAATCTGATCGGTGAAAATAAGAAAATGGAGACCATGGGAAATCTTCTAATCCTTTTTACAGCTTCTTTATGCCTCTACCTTTTCGTTGCTTTGCTCAATGTTTTCTACAAGTATTGGTGGATACCTCATCGGGTACAGTTCATCATGAATTCACAAGGAATCACAGGACCTCCTAATGAGTTTATCCATGGAAGCAACAAAGAAGCTAACCAAATGATCATGGAAGCATCTACCAAACCTATGGCTTTGACACACGATATATTTCCCAGAGTCGTGCCTCATGTTTACTCCTGGATCAATAAATACGGTGAGAATATTTTTTTCTTTTCTTTTCTGTGTAGTATTTTCTGATTAACCTCCACTTTCCATGAAGATAAATCATTTTCTTTCAGGGAAGACTTTTCTTAGTTGGAATGGAGTTCGAGCTCAACTGCTAATTACAGACCCAGAACTGGTCAAAGAGGTCCTTAAAAACAGTGAAAAAGCTTTTCTAAAGCCAGAGGCTACATATTTCTTCGACAAGCTACTAGGCGACGGGCTTGCTTCAACCGAACGTGAGAAATGGGCAAGGCAAAGGAAACTGGCCAATTATGCCTTTCATGGGGAGAGCTTAAAAGTAATTCATCACTACCTTCTAATCAAATTATTCTAGTGGAACATTTACAAACTTGATAATTTTTGCAGAATATGACTCCAGCTGTAGTTGCTAGCGTTGGAACAATGCTTGAGAAATGGAAAAGTAAGGAGGGCAAAGAGATGGAAGTGTTCCAAGAGTTCAGATTATTGACTTCAGAGGTGATATCCAGAACCGCCTTTGGTAGCAGTTACTTGGAAGGGGAGAAGATTTTTGACATGCTGATGAAGTTGACAGTAATTGCAGGCAGAAATATTTATAAAGCAAAGATTCCCATCCTCAGGTAACTTTATCAAATCTTTACTTTGTTAATCCAAATACTTCAGTTGCCGATGGGTTGATTTAATCTGGTTTTCCTTTTCAGCAAGTTCTGGAAATCTGCTGATGAAATTGAATCAGAAAAAATTGCCAAAATGATACATGATTCTGTGATGAAGATTGTTAAGAAAAGGGAAGAGAAAGTAGTGACCGGAGAAGCTGATAACTTCGGCCGTGATTTTCTGGGATTACTTGTAAATGCTTATCATGACAGGGACGAGAAAAACAGGCTTTCGATACAAGATTTGGTAGATGAGTGTAAAACTTTCTATTTTGCTGGGCAAGAAACAGTCAATTCCTTGCTTGCATGGGCAACCCTGCTTTTAGCAATACACACCGATTGGCAAGACAAAGCAAGAGCAGAGGTGATTGAGGTCTTTGGTAATCAAACCCCGGATTCTGAAGGGATCGCCAAATTAAAGACGGTAAGCAAACTATTCAAATACAATAGCTTCAAAACTAACACTGACCATTTGGATTTCTTTTTCTCCAACAGATGACCATGATTCTCAATGAAACTTTACGGCTCTATCCTCCTGTAAATGGTCTGTTAAGAAAAGTAGGAAGAGAAGTCCGATTAGGAAAACTTGTCCTGCCTACACATTCAGAGGTCGACATGCGAATCATAGCACTTCACCATGACCCTGACTTATGGGGAGATGATGTTGATCTTTTCAAACCAGAGAGGTTTGCTGAAGGGATAGCCAAGGCTACTAAGTACAATGCAGCTGCATTTATGCCCTTCGGATTGGGGCCTCGATCTTGCGTTGGCATGAGCTTTGCTATCACTGAAGCGAAAACTGTGCTTTCCATGATTCTGCAACGCTACACTGTCACCCTCTCCCCTACCTATGTTCACGCACCTTTACCACGTCTTATACTCCAGCCACAACATGGGATTCAGTTGTTGTTTCATTCACTACATGATGATGCTTAAAATTCTAGGCTGTTGGTCTCCAATATAGTAATATAGAATAAAATGTGGATGATTTTGTATTTTCCAACCATATGATAGATTTATGGTTTGGGGATTTCATGTTTTGGCAACAATATTATATGCTCTTTTTTTTTGTTGTTGATATTTCTAAAGGTTAAAAAGGTATTACAGCATAGACCGCCACCACAGGAGCAGGCCCTACAGTCCTGTGAATAACATAATCAACAACAAAATAGTCCACCAAAGAGAAATCAATTCAAACTACCCCAAAAAGCTGGAACGGCAGTAGCAAATCCATTCAGCTCCCCAAACATCATTCAGCAACACAGCAATAAGAACATCACAACCCAGTCATATACACGCCATGAAGACATTGGACTCCACATTTTGCTAAAGTATGGAGATATCATGGGATCTCATCACACAGCTTGTAATATGACCCATCCAGAATTTGAGAAACAGTGAAGATGTCAAATCCAGGAGCTCCAAACAATGCCTCTCAGCTGGTGGATCCTATAATTAGGTGTCTTTCTTCCATTACAGCTGCAGTAGTGATGTCTTTATTCCACTTGGTTCCCTTCTTCCAGAGTTTCTGCTTGAAGCACTCACTCCTAGAGCACGCCATTACATTGCTTGTTTATCTTTCATCGAAGGCTCGAAGCTCATTAGACCAGAAACATTGTTCCTTTGCCCGTGTATCATTTTGACATATACTCTTAAGGAAGAGCTACGTATATCAAGGCTCCATCTTTTTGGTTTCAGGGCCAAATCATTTACAAAACAACAATATATAGCTGATCGTGGGCTAGTGTTGGATAAAAATTTTAGGCCCGTTTTTTAGGTTTAAGTCCAGCTCGAAGAATAGGCTTAAATTTTTTGTTTAAGCCCGACCCGAATTGTAAAAATCAAATTTAATCCCGCCTCGTATTATTATTTTTAATTTATTTTATTATATACAATAAATTTTAAAAAATATAATATATTAAATAACTTAAAAACATTAAAACAAATATTAAAACAATAAGCAAATTGAAAATACATTAAAAATTCTTTATACTAAAATAGTTGCAACTAAATTAGTAACAAAATTAACAATAAAACATAAGTTCTACCTCTACAATTTTCAAATAAAATTAAAAACGATAATGAAACAACATTAAAAACAGCAACGAAATAACATTAAAAATGGCAACGAAATGATAGTAAAAACGAATAAAAAGTAACACTCAAACAGTAAAAATAATAGCAAAAACAACACCGAAACATCAGGAACAACAAAAAAGACATCAATATAATTTTTTATTAAAAATAATTAATTTATTTAGAAACTCTTACTCAAGACCCGATCCATTTAAAAAACGAACATCATTTTTTGTTTAAACCCATTTTTTAGGCTTATAATTTTATATAAACTCTCCTATTTTTTGGATGGGCCTTTAGGTCAGGCTGAGCCACTTGGCCCATGATCAGATCTACAATAATACTATTGGTTGTTAAATATTATTCTGCAACGATATTTTTTTTTTGGTGAAAAGGAAAACCTCAAGAAATTAGGTTACATGATTAAGACTAAGAGAATACAAAATCCTATCTTTATCAGCGTTAATTATAGGTAAGACCTCCTCCGGAGGATCTTCCATTATAGTAAGCTTTTCCTTCCTCATAAAAGCTAATTTGGTGACGCAATCCGCACATTGATTTTCATCCCTCGAAATGTGTGGAATAGTCCAGAGCTTCTAATGCGAAAGGATGCGGCGAATCCTTCTGGTTAAGGCATAGTTAGAAGAGTTTAAGGTGCTATCGCGGATGAATTGAACAGCTTCCAGGCTGTCTGATCGGATTTCAACAATCTCATGACCTCTGTGTTGGAGAATTCTCAATCCCACCAGGATGCCCCAGAGTTCAGCATCAAGAACTGAACAGTTCCCTATATATCTGTTGTATCCGATGATCCACTCTCCATTGGGGCTACGTATAACTCCACCTGCAAGGATATTTTAATTTGTTACGTACGTAGTGGTGGAGTCAGGATGTTAATTTTGGGGTGTCAAACTAAAATTAAAAGTGATATTTAATAATTTTAAAACAACATGAAATAAAAAATGAGAGAAAAATTTAGAAAGTGTGTCCAACTGAACAAACTTTTCACTAAAATCTACTACAAAGCTGTGATTATTACATCACATAAACGTATGACTCCTGTCAATGAGAGATTAATGTCTGGATATAGTCTCCCTTTTGACTTTTTACAATCTTTTTCATGCCAATTGTAGTGGAAAGGTAAAACACATTTCAAGAACCCAAAAAACATTACTTTTCCATTCTGGGTGGATTAATCAAAATCTTTTTACAAAATTCTCTACCAACCATCTACTATTTCTTTTTAAACAAATTTCATTATAAATTTTGATTATATCTGTTTTTTACACAATGTCTAAAATTATTTAAAGGCCTTTCTTAACCCATAAATGAGAAGATAATGTGATTCAGTACACTCAAACCCACGCACTCCTACATTGACAACAATGCTCATGTCAATCGAGCTAAGATTCAATCAACTCATTTCTTACTATTTGTAAACTATAACAATCAATAAAAACTCGTTAAGTCGTAAAAATTTCAAGTAATGTTTTATGAATATAAAAAAAATCAAAATCATAAATTATGTTTGATATAAATTAAAATTAAATTCAAAATATAATTAAACTGTTTGATAAATGTAATTTTAAAAAAATTTAAAGGTAAAGTATAATAATTGAAACAAATTCTACATTAAGATATAAATAGTTGCTTATGTAGTTTTCATTTTCCACATTTTCATAGAAAAATCCAATCATTTTGTTTTTTATTATGAATTATCAAATTTGCTTTAAAAAATAAATCATTAGAAATATTAATTTTCAGTTAATTTAAATTTTTTAAATTGGTTATCAATCAAGTCCTTGGTTAATGTTCTCCAAGTTCAAGTGCCATTTATGTCAAGAAAGTTTAAGTATAAATTATCAAATTCTAGGATTAAAATAAACACTAACCCTAAATAATAATAGTAACATGATCATTTCATTTTATAGTAACAAAGTTCATATTTTTAGGCTAAAGGGTCTTTAAAGCCCTTGGAATATTTAAAAAAAAAATCAATTAAGTCCTTATATTCTTTTTGCACTCAATTAAATCTTTGAACGTTAAAATTTCAATCAATTAAGTTTTTTGATAGTAAAATTAACGGTTAATTGCTAAAGTTAAAATTTCAATCAATTAAGCCATAGTGTAGTGTTTGTTTATCTCATCCTTTAAACATGTGGTTGAGGGTTCGATCACTACTCATAAAAATAGAGCACATTTCATGATCAATCATTTATCTTTTTGGAAAACACTCGTAGTGAAGAGATCAGTTATTATTGATACTGGTGGTTAATCGAAAAAAAAAAAAAACTAAACATGTTTGATGAACCAAAGTTGTCCAAGTATTTGACCTGTAATGATGACTTGGAAATATGAAATTGTGCTTAATCAATGTCTAATTTTTTACGTTGATAACATGTTATGAAATTGTTATTTTTTTTTAAAAAAAGTGAAAAGAAAACCCAATTATATGGAATTGGTTTATTTTGTATGCATGTGGATCACCAATTGAACAAGCATAGACGACAAGGTGGACTCGTGAAAAGACAATATTTGTTGTATCATTGTTGTTTCCATATTTTCGCCTACCCAAAGCAGGACTAAAGGGTGAATTTGGCATATTCGCACCATTTTCTACCCCCTTTCTCCCTCTATATAAACCCAACCTGCCATTGCCAAAACCCATCAACTTCACCTCCATTCTTCTTACTTGAGTCTTGAAATTTGATTGTGAAAATGGGTTTCACATTTGCATATCGACTTATCCTAGTCGTGGCTGTTGCTTCCGTGTTGGGAGTAAGCCTGGCCAATAAGGACTGGGGCTCCCCTAATTCCAACTACACTGGTTGGGGTTGGGGTTGGGGTTGGGGCTCCTCTAAGTCTAACCACACTGGTCAAGGCTTTAAGAACCATCCCTTGAATGAAACTCAAGGACCCAACAAGATCATTGTTGGTGGATCAGAAAACTGGCATTTCGGCTTCAACTACTCCGATTGGGCATTCAACAATGCACCTTTTTACTTCAACGATACTCTAGGTGAGTCCATAATAATACATTTTACAAACCAAAGAAATGGGAAGCTACCTTGTCTTTATATTGATTTGTTGAAATAAACGATGTTTTGAATTGGTTTGCGTAGTGTTCAAGTACGATCCACCAAGCAACACCACATTCCCTCACAGCGTTTACTTGTTTCCCGACCGATGGAGCTACTTGAATTGCGACTTAAAGAGAGCGAAGATGGTGGCAAATGCAACCCAAGGCGGTGGCGACGGATTCGAGTTTGTGCTGAAGAGGTGGACGCCCTATTACTTTGCTTGCGGTGAACGTAATGGCTTCCATTGTAAGGTCGGAGGCATGAGGTTCATGGTGATGCCACTCTTTCGTTGGCATTACTAAACTACTTGGGAGATGATCACAAATTAAGGAATATCGACTTCCAATATAACAATGATATTTAGACTTTGATCACAAAATTAATGTGTACTTGTTTCTTAATATGGTTGAGAAGCTGCTAGCTTTGCTTTATTTTATGTTGTAACGATAGAAAACTAAGAAAAAATAAATTTGCAAACTGATTCCATGTTAAAGACTATAAGAGGAATAAATTAACCTTCTTAGTTTGCTTCGAAGGAGAAATAAATGCATTATCTTTAATTTCTCGACTTTTACTCCGTTAATAATTCGTTTAGAAGACATTAAATCTTGAATCCAAATGATGATCTGATCACCTTAAATGTGATCTGAGTTCAAATCGTGCTAATCGCGTTTATTGTTTGAACTCTATCTTGTTCTTATAATTCACCAAAAAAAAAGACATTAAATCTCTTTAATTCCATACTGGTTTGTAAGTTTGAACTTCCATTTACCATGTTAATGTTAAGTGATATGATGGTGGAATTTACCTAATTCAAATTTAATTTCCCATTTTTCTAATAAAAAATTATTAAAAATTATAAGCACAATGTCAAATTTACCCTCACTATTTTCATTTTTGTTAATTTAGCTCTTATTCTTGTTTAAACTAAATTTGGTCATAAACTTTTCAAAAAAAGTTAAATCGCTCTTTTTTTAATGAAGATATTGACTAAAACATTAAATTTTAATGATAGTGTGGCAACCCGCGTGACATTATTACATAAATAAATAATTTAAAAATTATAAAAATATTCAAAAAAACTCAAAACTCAAAAAATTATAAAAATATTCATAAAAATAAAAAAAAAATAACATGAAGTACATTTGGATTGCCACACGGACTACCATGTTTAAAATTGTAACATTTTAGATAGTATTTTTGTTATTTTTGTTTAAAAAATAACAACTTCACTCTTTTTAAAATATTGATGGTTAAATTAGTTTTTTTAAATTAAGAGGCCAAATTTGGCTTAAAAAAAAAATTTACTCATTCATGTAGAAGGTGCATTTTTTTTATTTTTATAATTTTTATGATTTTTCTTATAAATTTTTATAAGAGAATTAAAAAATTAAATTTGTTATCATTTGTCATTATCTGATTGGTTGATTTTAACGATCAGCAGAATAAAAAATGAAACCGTTAAATGTTGGAACTTAATTAATTTTGAGGTTAATAGTAAAAGTTTAATTTAGGATACAAATTAAATTAAGAGGTTTAGGATTTCTTTGGATGGATAGTGCGTTTACTCACGATTAGTGTAAAAATAATTATTGCGATGAAATTAAATACTGTAATAATACTACAATATGAGACAGAAAAAAAAACTAAACCTACTGCATTGACAGTAAACATAAATCCAAAGTCTACTTAATTACATCACAAAAACGTAACCTAAGATCAAAGTATGGATATTCCCTTTGACTTTTCACAATTTGTTTCGGGTCAACTTGTAGAGGAGAAGATGTAACACAATCCAAGAACTAAGCGAAACTGAACTGAATGATCAAAGGCCCACCAACCCCCATTAGCCAACCGCGGCGCCTCCGTCTTTCGGCTCACCCACCATCACAATCATATCATTTTTCACACTGTTTAATGGAAACACGAGGAAATGGTAAACACACTTCAATGCTCTTTAAGCATAAAAAAGATTTGTTGCAAACGTGGACTCCTGGAAGGGAAATTATTTGGGGTTTTTTTTCATCTTTTAGCCCTTAAACTATATCCATTTTTCTGTATTCATACTTAAACTTTTCTTACTTTGCTTCTGATAATCCAAGCAAAATCAACATTTAAAATGAGTTTAGTTTCAGAATCTTTTAAGGCAGTTTGGAGTTTGGTATCAATATGAGAAAGTGTCAATGTGGAAAACAGGTATAATTTGAAGGCTAAAATGAGAATGAAGCCATATATTTGCTTTATCATTGTTGTTTCTCGCCTACCCAAAGCAGAAAAAAAGGTCAATTTGGCAGATTTGCACCATTTTAATTTTCACCTCCTTTCTCCCCTTTATATAAACTTCTTCCCCCAACATGCCATTGCCAAAAACCATCAACTTCACCTCCAATCTTCTTACTTGACTCCTATATTTAGTCTTGAAATTTGACTGTGAAAATGGGGTTCACATTCGCATATCGACTTATCCTAGTCGTGGCTGTTGCTTCCGTGTTGGGAGTAAGCCTAGCCAATAAGGACTGGGGCTCCCCTAACTCCAACTACACTGGCTGGGGTTGGGGTTGGGGTTGGGGTTGGGGTTGGGGCTCCTCTAAGTCTAACCACACTGGTCAGGGCTTTAATAACTATCCCTTGAATGAAACTCAAGGACCCAACAAGATCATTGTTGGTGGATCAGAAAACTGGCATTTTGGCTTCAACTACTCCGATTGGGCATTCAACAATGCACCCTTTTACTTCAACGATACTCTAGGTGAGTCCTTGATATTACATTTTACAGACCAAAGAAATGGGAAGCTACCTTGTTTTTATATTGATTTGTTGAAATAAACGATGTTTTGAATTGGTTTGCGTAGTGTTCAAGTACGATCCACCAAGCAACACCACATTCCCCCACAGCGTTTACTTGTTTCCCGACCGATGGAGCTACTTGAATTGCGACTTAAAGAGAGCGAAGATGGTGGCAAATGCAACCCAAGGCGGTGGCGACGGATTCGAGTTTGTGCTGAAGAGGTGGACGCCCTATTACTTTGCTTGCGGTGAACGTATTGGCTTCCATTGTAAGGTCGGAGGCATGAGGTTCATGGTGATGCCACTCTTTCGTTGGCATTACTAAACTCTTGGAGATTATCACAGAGAAAGATCGACATCCAACGTAACTCACATGCATAGAGTTTTATTTCACTTTGTTGACAAAATTTATGTGTAATTGTTACTTAGTGTGGTTGACAAGCTACTAGTTTGGTTTATTTTATGTTGTAATGATGCAAAATAAGATACGATAAGAGTGTTCACCGTTTCAAATGTGATCTTAATTCGAATTGTGTTAGTCGTCTAGTTGTGAGGGATTTTCCCTCTTCTTGTAATAAACCAGAAAATATATTTACATTTTTATAGTTAAACAAATCATAAATAAATTGACAAAAGACCCATATTCAAATATTCAATTAACAACAATCTCGAGTTCAATCTTGAACAGCCTTAACTCTTACAAAAAAAGATTTTGGATACCAACACGGAATTGACCACTCATTGACATACAAGGGCGGGAGGGGCTTTGGCCCCATTTGACTGGATGGATTATTTGCTGTTTTAGTACTTTTTAAATGTAAATAGTTCAATTTAATCCTTTTTAACTTGTTTTAAATTTTTTAAAAAAAAGTAATTATGGCTCTTTCAAAGCTGTCATTGTTACATCACATAAACGTATGAGTAGGCTTTTTACAAAATTCTCCACCAACTCCTAATGGAAAGGAGAGTGAGTTGGGTAAAAAGTGGTTTATTGTACAAAGACCAGTGAATCGTGTTTTTCATATGGAGCCAACCATTGTAGAAAAAAAGGAGGGTCAACTTAACATTCAATCTGTGTTTCATCAATTACAAAACTTGGTCTAAGAAAAAACATGGGTTTTAGTGGTTCTGCCACACCCATGATAGTAATAATGGTAGATAGGTACAGGCTTGTGGGGGAATGACAATGGCTAACAGGGGCTGGGGCTGGGGCCATTATCACCCCTTAAATCAAACCGAAGGACCCAAAACGATGAATGTTGGTGGGTCAGAAAATTGGCACTTCAACCCCAAAACGGTCCATTCTGCTTCAATGGTTCTCTTGGTGAGAGTCTATTTAACATGGGTTTCTTTCTTTCTTTTATTTATTTTTTGGTTCACGACATTTGGTATTTGATAGCTAAGGGCGAATTCAATAAATTTTTTGAAGACCTAAGATGAAATTAAAATATTTTGGAGGAGTCGAAGCTAGCTAGAAATATTTATAAAGGATCTGTTGAACTAAAAATGATATATACTATACCCTTTAATCAAAGGGCCTACACTCTTATTAATGGTCTTAATTAAATCTAAAATCGAGTCAGATTAAACTACTCTAAAAAAGGCAAGCTCTTCTAGAATTATTATTTTCCGTTCACAAAATTTGAACTCATAATCTAACAAATGTCTTATTTAATGGGTTACTTTCGATTTCTTCAAAAAAGGGCTATGAATTTATTTTGGTCTAATTATAGTTTAATTTTATTATAATATTAAAATTTAAAATTTAGTGTTTCTAGTTTAATCTAGCATAATTTAGTTTCTCTACTTGTATTATATGATTAACAAGTCCAAATTCACAACAATGTTAGTTGTTCTCGAGAAGTTGATTTTGTTTTTGTTGTTATTATCACGAGTTAACGTCACGTGAAAATCCAGTCAATCATGTTAACATAAATTTATATGTTAGTCGAATGTTTAAGAGTGTAAAAAATCACGTTATCACTTCAACAACAACAACTAAAGGTGTTATCAACTTAAACCTATTAATAATAAAAGTAAAAGGATCAAATTATGTCAAATTAATTAAAATAGAAAAATTAAATTCCAAATCTAACATGAGGATTGAGTTTTAAGCCATATGCTAACTCATGAAACGATGGTATGCAGTTTTCAAATATGATCCACCAAGCATCACCACCACCTTTCCTCACGGCATTTACTTGCTACTAAACCTATGGAGTTTCCTAACTATGATTTTTCAGAATCTTGAAGCAGATGAAATGATTTTTATTCAAGTTCAATAAAAATGGCAAGAACAAAAGTCCATGATTGCTGATTAGTGGAAGAAGTAGGATTCGCGAGGTATCAAATTTAAGAATAATTTCAACTAAAAACTTGAACACAATTTTTTTGTCACTCTATTGGTTGTTATATCTCTCCTACGAACAAAAACATGTGACAAGTCAGAAAGTCAATTGAGAGATAAACTCTTCCAGCTATTAATTGAAAGGTCACCAAAAGTTTCACCTCCTGTCCTAATCATCGGGCAAGCAAGAGGTAGCCTTTCAGGAATGTTAACCACCTGTTCCTCTAAGCTCCTAGCCTTCTGTTAAGAACGTGATTTTTTTTGTCACCAAACCCCAACTAAGTTCAATTGATTCGTACCACCAAATCAGAATGAATGACAAGATTTATTCTATCACAGGCATTTTCATCCCATCGAAGACATCCGACTTGCACATTCTGCAATAATGACTTTATGACAGGTCCAACATGTGAACACCATCCTACACGGGACCCAACTTATAAATACTCCCTAAGGCAATGAAGAAGAGATCAGCTCCTAAGCATACAAAACCTACAGTCTGCGAATTTGCTTCCAGCCCTTAGCCTCTAGATCCTCTCCACCTTCACTCTTTGTAATCTTCGACTCTCTGTCTCGACTAAGTGAATCGGCTTCCATAATCACCACCACAGGCTCTGCTTTACTACTTCCTTGTTGTATCATATCAACGCTAGTGGTTTAGTCGACAAAGATTTTATTCACTAAGACCCCTAAAAAAGCAAAACAAAAAACTCAAAATACCTAAAACTCAAAACCAAATTACTTTAACTCAAAATAACCCGAAACTGAAATTACCTTAAAAATTTAATATTAGCTCGAACTTTGAGATAAAATCAATATGGAACCAATCTATACTACATTTATTCCCTCACAAACTCTGAAATTATGGTTCATTATTTTTAAAGTTGTTTGATATGATGCTAGAATTATACCATCTTTCCCGAAATTAAACATGTATTTTAAATCAAACATCGTTTTAGCCTAACGTTATTATTTTATTTCAACACTACAAATTTGTACCAAAAAAAAGAAAAGAATAAGGATTAATAATGTATTAGAGTTGTGTGATTCGAATCCTATTTGATCCGGTTTGAAATGTTTGAGGTGCAATTCACTTGTTAAAAAAATAAAATAGAAGGCAAAATTGGAGACCTTACCGCACAAGTTGAATACATATAGAACTATGGATTGTTTAACCCTTAAACCTGCGCATAGTTATAAATCTCTTGTATTCTCATTTTTCAATATTATTAGTAAATTTCTCTTCTCCTACTCATGATTTTCCTCGATAAGGGTTTTCTACGTAAAATCTACATATTCTTATTGTTTTGCGATCATTTCTATTACCGTTATCGACGTACCGTATAACATAGGTAATCGATGAAAACTGAAAAGAAACTGATAAAAAACTGCAATGAATGCAAGAAGGTAATTGCAAGCTCGCAGTGATGTACCCAAGTCATTGATTTGATGCATAAGTTAGTAGTGGCGAACCAAAGAATTGAGGAGAATATATGATTATGCATTACACGTATGTTCCATCATAGAGGTGTGGGTGCAAGTAAACAGATCAAATATATCATTAATTTGTGTCAGTGTGATAAAGAGTTCAATGTCTAAGGATGAAATTATAAAATCGCTCATAAGTTAGAAATGAATTATGAATTTTAAAGGATTAAAGTGAAATTTTATCATTATATTAATCTATATTTCACAAATTTTGAAAAGATTAAATGGGAATTTATCATTTTGAGGTGCTAAGGCTCTTGCTTGCCTTCATTGTTTACGTCTTTGTCGACATCTCTTCTATAAAGTTTCGGGCTTAAGTCTTGTGAATAAAAAATAACAAAAATTTTATTGTACGCTTAAAAATTTAATTAATTTGACTTTAGGTTAAATGTTATTATGATATTCTATTACTCATTATTATCGACCCACCAACCCGTTAGTCCGTCGAGTCTTGACCCACACTCTGTATGGGTTCGCCCATATGTAGTGTGAGCGAATCCAAGATGGAGACGCGTAATATGGGTTCGCGTACACATTGTGCGAACCTTGTGTATGTGAATGCCCTTCGAGTATACACATATTAACCCTAAGGTAGGGGACGTGTCATCATGCATGAAAACTTACTTAGTATATCACATCTATAAACAGTAATATATCATATAAATGCACAGAATTAATATATTTGAGAACATACAGAAAAAACACAATCAACAAATGTATTTATCAAATAGAAAATTTGGGATGACATTTATGGAGAATGGCTATCACCATCTATATATAGAGTTATAATTAAGCATATATTGAATGGTTAATGTCTTCTCTTATTCAGTCATCAAAGGTGGCTGTGCTTGTTGCTTTCAAAAGGGGTTGAAGATTAGGGCTGAGGGAAAAATGATTTGAGAAATCAAAAATGGATTTAGACCATATTGTCGAAAAGTTTAATCTAATTGAATTTTTTTATTTGAAATAAAAATATTTTATAGTTAAAATTTTTATATAAAAATAGTTTTAAAAAATAATATTATATGATAAGAATAAATTCACATCACACATAAAAATTAATGTCCGAAAAAAAACGTTCAAATAAAGATTTATCACTATTTTTTTTAAAACTCGAACAAGCTCCATGGATGACAAATCCAAACACGAGTTTTTTGAAATCGTCCATCAAATTTCACTTTCATCTTTATACGAGGGTTGAAATTATGTATATGAATATGAATATACATTGAACAACATATAATTTAAAATTTCAAAATAATTAAAAATTCCATGCCTTCTCATTTTCATCTATAAGGAAAAAAGAAAAATTGCAAAATAAATATTGAAAAAAAGTAAAGCATTGCAAGGAGAGAACTTTGATCAAAGGCAAGGAATAAATTCACATTCCCTCATGGTTTCCCTTTAAATGGTCAGAATAAAAAAAAAAATATGGGGTCCCTATTTGTCAAAAAAGAAAGGTGTTTTTTTTTCTCACAACAATGAAATTGTTTTTTCTGCCATTTAGTGGGGATCCCACTTGTAACTTTTTTTAAATAAATTAACAATGATGATAGTGGGAATTTTGATAAAGTTTGTATTCTCTTTTGATATTGATTTATATAAATAAAATGTTTATAGATGGATTTAACGATTATTGTTTTGTGTCAATTTTGAAATTCAAAAAATATAGGGATTAAGAATGATTAAATTGGAAAATATGACTAAAATCTACAACTTTATATATAGTATAGAACTAATATCAAAATTTAACTATTATTATTTTGGTCAAGATTGAAAGTTGTTGAGTATTTTGTTGTGTGTCCTCTTTGTGAGGAGAATCGGGTATTTATATGATATGGTTATTGTTTATCGAAGTGACTTCCTAAGTAAGCTTCATGCATGTCAACTCGTATGTTATTCTAGACTTAACACGTGTTCGTCGGTCCACTCGTTTAACTTCACACCCTCTACTTGCAAACACCTAGGGACATGCGAATTGGGCTCGCGAGCCTTTCCCGCTAGCCCTTGACGTATCCACCTGGTAGGGCCCAAACTCAAGTCGTGAGTCAATAGTCTGGATTTTCGAGTTTTGGGTTGGTAATCGAAAATACCATAACAAAAGTTCAAATTTTGGAAATATAAGGACTAAAGTTGATCCATTCAAAAGTAGATGGATTAAATTGACTAAATTAAAATAGAGGGACTAAATCAATAATTTACGCAAAGTATGGGACTAATAGTGTGAATATGTTGAGTATGATTTATTTTCATTAAAAATAGTAGGCGAGTAGCAAAAATAAACACCCTTTCAATAAAAAAAAGGTAAAGTAGCTCATGGACTGCATGTGAGCTAATTTATGGACTTTTCTTTTAGCCCTTTGAAAATAGAAATTTGAATTTTAAATATTAAAATTTCAATTTTTATGAACCCTCATCTCTATGTAACCATATTTTTAAGAAATATATTAAGGAAAATATCCATTCTCTGATCTATTTTCAATAAAAAAATAGATAATTTTTTTTATATAAAATGTTTGAATATATAACCATTCTCTGATCTAAATTTTAAAAAATTTCAATTTCGTTATTCAATTATTGAGAATAATAACATATGTTGTTAGGGTGAGCAAAATTCGATTCGATTCGAAAAAATAAAAAAAAATCAAATTTTAAGTTAATCAAATCGAGTTATTCGAATTATTGGAGTCAACTCGAATAACTCAATTTGAGTTTCGAGTTTGAGTTGAATTTCACAATTCGAATAATTCGAATAACAGGTTGATGTAAATACTCTTTTATCTCTGTCAACTTTAAAAATAAACAAATTGATTTCTTTCTCAATAAAAATTATAAAATAATTCAAAATATTTTTTAAAATTCAAAATATTAATAAAAATTTCAAATTTTATATTTAAAAAAAATTCTAAATATATATATAAAAAAGTTAAATTTATAAAATTTTCTAAAATAATAATTTTGAGACCTAATTAATGATTCAAATTTATCATATCTTATTATTTTTTTATGCTTTAAATTTTTTTCAAATTCATGTGCATTAACATGAAATTTGTTATACTGTAACAATATTTTTATTTGACATGTTTAATTTTTTTAATTTAACTTGAACAATTTCACTCGACTCGAATTTCATTTCACTCTACTCGATTCGAAAAAAATCAAATTGAGTTAGGGTGATAAAATAGGACTTGTGAACTCAATTAACTCAAAATATTTTCACTCGATTCAATTGAACGCTCACTCCTATATATTGTGGTGACTTTTTTTTAAATGAACCAACTATTTAATTAGGCTAAATAGACTAAATATACCGATTTTTTTAATTGGTCAAATAAGTCGTTTTTTTAAGATTTAGGAAAATAGATCAATTTTGAAGAAAGCGTGTGAAAACGAGTCCAGCTAAACGAGCTTTCCTGCCAACTGTGCAGAAAAATCGCCCAGTTTGATAAGTTTTCCTTGACATGTCAATAGAAAACGCACTCAATTTAACGCGCTTTCACACACTGTCTTCAAATCAATCTATTTCCCTAATGTTGAAAAATGACCTATTTATTCAATTAAAAAAAATATATATTACTTACCCATTTAATTAACCCCACAACTCAAAACTTATTTATTTTCCCTATTGCTTCTCTCTTTTATTTTTTTTTATTAGATTTAGAAAAAGTGAACAGAGTTACATCAAATGAAAAGAAGAAGAAAATATAAAATGCGAAAAAAGAGAAAACTACAATATATGTTCTTTTTAGGCAATTAACGTTATAATTTTAATAGTGAGCTCAAACACTTTAATTTAAAATTCTCCATTACAATTAGGTTTCATAATTTTTGTGTGTGTATTTTATTTTATTTTATTTTTTCGAATTATAAAAACAGAGTAAAGTCTTAACAACAATGTGATTAGCGTGATTAAAATACATGTTATACTTGAAACAGTAAATATCTTTACTATCAGACCAACACACGATATTTTATATTTTTATTTTTTTAATCATGTATAATATAAATGATTAAATCTTTAAAAGAAAAGTCAAAGATGATAATGTTATTGAACGAGCACTCGATGATATCAAGCATCTCCTTCAATTTATTCACATACAAGATGGGTCAATGGATAATAACTGTTTATTCTGGGAGAAGTGTTAAATATTAATAGCGTTTAAATATAGTGTTTCATGTTTATTGCATTATTTTCATGTTTATTAAATATATTAGGCAAAATATTAAATTTAGTCTTAAATATTTACATATTTTATTAATTTGATTTGACCATTAATCTTTAAATAAATTAAATTATTTTTTAATGGAAATGTTGATTAAAATATTAATTTTCTTAAATGATATTGGCATGATAATCCACGCATGCTTCATGCTAACATGATAATATTTCTCTTATATATCACGTCAATAAATAATTTAAAATTTATACAAAAATATAAAAAGAGTTTTTAAAAATTTTAAAAATTTAGCATGGAGTACTAGTGGATTGTAATGCGGGATTAAATTGTTTAAAAATTTAACGTTTAGTCATTATTTTCGTTAAAAAATAAAAAAAAATGACTCTTTTTGAAAGATTGATGGTCATATTTGACTATTTTCAAAAAGTTGAGACCTAATTTAGTTCAAAATAAGAATGGTAGTCAAAATGACAAAAAAAAAAGTAAAAGTCAAGGGCTAAATTTGACATTATACCAATGGATGATATATTTAAATCATGTTAAAATATTCCATAGTGAGAGATGAAGCTATAATGATAAGAACTTATAATGACATTAATGTTCAAAAAAAATTATTATTATATATCGAAAACTAAATTGTTGAAGTCATTATTCTATTTTAATATGTTGGTTTTCTATGTATTTTTGAAACTATTTTACCAATATAGGGTTGAGAAAAAATCGGTCAAATTGAAAATCGATACAAATCAAGATATTTGAATGATTTATGTGATGCAAGTTCAAAAATCACAGTTACTCAAAAATCGAATCGAATTTAATTTTTTTATTTAATATATAATTCATTTTAATTTCTATGATATAAAAAAAACATTTTGTAATTTAATAGTGAAAATAATTTAAAAGTTCTTGAAAATTTGTCAAAATCTATAAAACAAAGTCCATTTTTAACAAAATAAGTCTAAAAAATCAAAACAAAAAATTAATATGAAAAAATCGGAAATCAAACCGAATTATGATGAACGGTTCAAAAAATCTAAAAAAACTCGACTGAACTAAACAAATATCACCCTTACCTGAACCGTGAATCGATTTCTAGAAAATAAGAACAATATTTAATTTATACAATTTTAAAAAAAATTATGTTATTGAAATTATTAGTTAACACTCAAATCTAAAGGTGTGCAACCTTCAACATCCTCACCCACAACCTTAATTAAAAAAATCACTCGTAATTGAGTTTTGAAATAAAATATTAAATCATCATTATATTATCAATTTAATATAATCTTTATCAATTGACACTTGTCATGAATAAAAAAAGTATTTTTATTTTTTGGTAAAATACAAGATCAGGGTAAAACTTGAACAACAAATACGATTAATGTGATTTGAACCTAGACTACACCTAAACCGGTGAATATCCTAATCATCAAGCCATCATATGGGGTTCGAAAATATTTTTATTTGTGGTGAAGGTAACATGTAATGTCCATCAATAAGAAATAGAAATGTAATTATAAAGTACAAGCAAATGAAAACAAAATTAATATCTCCATGCATGCATGCATGCAAAATTATAGGGATCAGAACATAAATTAAACAAATTGATTTGGTTGGTATTAAAAAAATTACATGTTTTCAATGTTTTACACTTATATATATATATATTTGAAGGTCAATGAACTTTGTGGGGGCATACACAGCCAATCAGAAACCAAATCTATTACACACTGCTCTAGGGACAAAAGGAAAATTGATTATGTAATAAATTAAAATTAACA
Source organism: Gossypioides kirkii (assembly GCA_005610355.1). Lineage (NCBI taxonomy): Eukaryota > Viridiplantae > Streptophyta > Magnoliopsida > Malvales > Malvaceae > Gossypioides > Gossypioides kirkii. The sequence continues at coordinate 2,589,777 of CP032255.1, forward strand.
TAATAATATAAATTTTTATTTATACATAATTCTAAAATTTAAAATTATAATAATAATTAATATTATAAAATATTTTTATCTTAATTTTTTTATAATTAATATTTGGCATTTATTTATGGTGAAATATAAATAAAAAAAATAGGGTCATGTGCAGCTCACGTGGATAACAAGCATCTAAAGCTGACATTTTGATTCACTTTCACTTGTTTCCTCGTCTTCTTCCTCTTGCAGCAACAAACGACAGTAAAATCTCACTTTTTTTGTAAAATTCTCTCTTTATTTATTGTTATGAAAGTTTTTCCTTTGATTCTTACAGTAAGCTGAAACCCCAAAAAAATATCTCTGAAATGCAAAGCTTGTTGTTGATTTCTTGATCTTCTTCTTCTTCTTCTTCTTCTTCTTCTTCTTCTTCTTCATTCTTCTTCATTCTTCTTCCTTTTTGTTTTTCTTTTTCTTTTTTTTGACAATGGGAGCCTGCACTTCAAAGCCTTCAAAGCCTTCAAAGCCAAACCCATATGCCACAAGAGAGAATCACCAGAATGACTATCCTGCCCCTTCCCAATTACCCAAATCCCCTCCTCCTCCTCCTCTTCTCCCTCCAACCACACCTTTCCTCCCTTTGTACACCCCAAGCCCTGCCCACCACCACCAAAAACCCAAGACCCCTTCCACTCCTCTCAGGTTTTTACGCCGTCCTTTCCCTCCTCCTTCTCCCGCCAAGCACATTCGGGCTGTGCTGAGGCGCCGGAAGTCTAACAAGAAAGCCGAAAATGAGGGTAAAATTGTTGAAGGAGAGGAAGAAGAGGAGGAAGGAGTTGAGCTGGATAAAAGATTTGGGTTTTCAAAGGAGCTGAAGGGTAAGTTGGAAGTCAAAGAAGAAGTTGGCAGAGGGCATTTTGGGTATACTTGTTCTGCTAAGTTTAAGAAAGGAGAGTTTAAAGACCAGCAGGTTGCTGTTAAAGTTATTCCCAAATCCAAGGTTTGGTCTTTTGTTTTTATTTTGTTTTCAAAGTTTTTTCCTTTTGACAATGTATGTAATTGGCAATGTTTGCTACTTTCTTCTTCATTTTTATAAGATTAAATGATAGATTCTTTGTTTTCTTATTAGATTTTGAGTTTTGGCTACAATTGACTTCCTCTTTTGTTCATGATCGATAATTTACTGTTTCAGAATCCTTCTAGAGGAAGAAAATAAGTTTCTATATCTTTAGTGTAAAACAACACTAAAGTGGCCAACTTGCTTGCTTATTTCTAGGTAAGTGGGTTGAAGACTTTAATAGTTTGAATGTTACATGAAGAGAATATTGATAGAAATCATAGGGAAGTTTACTGTTCCAGAGTTAGGTGAAATTTTTGGCTTTAATTCAGGGTTAAACAACATAAAGTGGCCAACTTGTTTCTTTGTTGATTTTTATGGGTTAATGGTTAGGATGTGATCGTATAGTGCTATCATCCACCTGGTTAACTTCTGATTATTTTGATGTATAAAGCTTATCACATCTTTGTCTTGGATGTTTGTTTAGGTCAAAACTTTGGATTATTTGATATATTAAGCTCGCCACATCTGACTTCAATATTTTAGGCCTAAAAAGTGCATTTTTTGGGGGTATGAATAAGGTATCCTTCATGTCTGTTCTACAGTCCATAAACACTAATCCTTTCGGACTTCATAATTGCCCCTCCTAGCAATGTGACCTCTAGGGTCCTAAAAGATGCATCTTTGAATCATTAAGTTGTATGTCTGGGTGCTGGTGGAAGTGAATATTTTATGATAAGAAACTGCTGAAACTCTCTAGAGGATATTGACATATCATTTTCTCAACACTTTGAATTGACAGGTGCTACTGAAGCACCACCATTCAATGGTTAAGAATAAATTGAATTATTGGAATGATCATGGTTAGGCAGAACCAGTCAACTAGTACCTTATTGTCTTTTACTAGCTTATACTTGCAACCAAGACGGAAAAAAACAAATGGTTGTAGTTAGATTGCACATCCATTGTCTGTGTTTGATGCATGATTGCGCCGTAACTTTTATGTGATCAATTGACCTTGAAGTGATGCTTTGAACTTTTGTAAGGCGGAGAGAAACATTATACTATTGTCTCTTTCTTATTCTTTGATTAAGATGATATTTTGACTTAATTTACCCCGACTAGCAAGATGGCTTAAGATGTTGTAACTACTAATAAATTGCTACGCAGCCTTCTTTCTTCCTCTTGTGTATCAATCTTTGATTGCGATGGTCCCTTCTTAAATGGAAAAAGAATAGGAACAGATAAGGATGGATTTCCTTTTGCAACCTGCTCAAGTAGAACTGATGAAAACTTCTCAATATAGCCCCCCTTTTTTTTATATTCCAACTCACTTTATCAAAGCAAAGATTTGTTGTAATATGATGTTTTGGGTGGTTTCGATTTGTTAGTATTTGTTTGACGACAACTAAAATGTAATGAAAACGGAATGAAGGCAGAGGTGGCTTCTATTATTCATTTTCTATTGTCTTCAAATCAATTAACAAATAGCGTGAAGCGAATGCCTTATATCTAGTTATCCTAGATGCAATTTGTTTGTTGGGCAAAACAAGTTCTAGTTAATGTTAGATGAAGATAGATTATTATCGTGTTCTATTTTACTTTTTCCCTTGGTTTGTCTTTATGTGTTTTTCTCATGACAATTTATTTATGTGTCAGATGACAACAGCTATTGCAGTTGAGGATGTAAGAAGGGAGGTGAAGATATTGCGAGCCCTGACAGGACATAACAATCTAGTGAAATTCTATGATGCATTTGAAGATCATGATAATGTCTATATAGTAATGGAGTAAGCTTAAGACATGCACTGCCACTCATGTGATCTTATTTTAATTAAAAGTTTGAGTAATATGATTGAAATTACAGGTTTTGCGAAGGAGGTGAGCTTTTGGATAGAATTCTTTCCAGGTGATTGTTCTTGTAATAGATAGCTAAAATTTTGAGAATGGTTTATTGTATGGCCTCTAACTTGAAGGTGAAATTATGCTTGTAGGGGTGGAAAATACTCGGAAGATGATGCAAAAACTGTGATGGTACAGATACTAAATGTTGTTGCTTTTTGTCATCTTCAGGGTGTGGTGCATCGGGACCTTAAGCCAGAGGTGGAGCAAATTCCCTTTTTTCTTACTCGATAGTTAAAAGGCATAAAAGCATGAGTAGGTAGTGATCCTCAAATGCATTCTGTATGGTTTAATATAAACACAGAGCATACATAGATCATAGATGTGTAATAGGAGTTATGGTTGACAATTTCCTATATTGAAAATTGACCTAACGAGGGGCTAGGCAAGTGTGTGCCTTCTTTGGCTTAAAGTCGTAGGACATTTTCATGCCACATCATCATGGCTGAGTCCGTTACCATCTTTTCGTGATAGATACTCTGTAAATAACTTGTGATCTTTTATGTGTTTTTTACTGTGTTGAAGAATCTAAACTTAGCACATTTCTGGACCAGAACTTTCTATATACTTCTAAGGAGGAGAACTCTCAGCTTAAGGCCATAGATTTTGGATTGTCAGATTTTGTCAGACCAGGTTTTTATTCTTCTTGCTCAGCTTCCTCCTCTCGACCTTTCGGGATTCTTTTAGATATCTAATGCTTATGGTTTTTTCCAGATGAAAGACTTAATGACATTGTGGGAAGTGCATACTATGTGGCCCCTGAAGTTCTACATAGATCTTATGGTACAGAAGCTGATGTTTGGAGTATAGGCGTAATAGCATATATTCTTTTATGTGGTAGTCGTCCATTTTGGGCTAGGACCGAATCCGGAATTTTTCGAGCAGTCCTAAAAGCTGATCCAACTTTTAACGAAGTGCCTTGGCCTTCCTTATCTTCAGAAGCTAAGGACTTTGTTAAGCGCCTTTTGAATAAGGACCCCAGGAAAAGAATGACAGCAGCTCAGGCTCTATGTGCGTGCCTGGTTTTAACTACAATATTAGGTTGCTGCATCCTCAGGCTAGAGTAACGAGCTTTGCTCTTTTGTTCACAGGTCATCCTTGGATTCAGGATCATAATGATGTTAAGGTCCCTCTTGACATTCTAGTATTTAGGCTTATGAAGGCATATATGCGATCATCAACTTTACGGAAGGCTGCTTTAAAGGTGTGTATGCTAATGGGATGAAATTCTCTTCTTCTTGTACTTTACCTATGCCACTGTGTAACACTTGGTCTTGTGACCACCATGCTCACACCAATCAACTTCGATTTTTCTTTGCTCATTATTACTTCATTATATTTGTAATTTAGAACGTAAACTAGATAGTGCATGATTCATCAAGATCTGATGCCTAAGTGAAACCTATTAGTATGATGTGAGAAGCTGAAAATGATCTCATATGCTGCTATGCATGTCCTTTACCGAATGGTGTACTTCACCAAGGCCTTGGAGAATCGAGGAGGTTTGTTTTACTGCTAAGTACGAAGAGATAAGCCTTTAAAATAAACTCCAGAGAGTACTTTTACTTGGTTATGTCATTTCTGATTCTCTGGTGGAAAGACCTGATACACCGATTCTTCTTACTAGAAATCATTATTTTTTACGATTAATTACCTTTGGCAGTCTTATTAATTCATTCCTGCAGGCACTGTCTAAGACATTGACTGAGGATGAACTCTTTTACATGAGAGAGCAATTTGCATTATTCGAGCCCAAAAATGGTAGCATAACCTTGGAGAATATTAAGACGGTTAGTCTCCGTTCCTGCCCCCACCTTTGATATGTTGTTAAATGATAACTCTTTTTTGATTATTGGTTTTCTTGATAGCAGGCCATGATGAAAAATGCAACAGATGCAATGAAGGATTCACACGTTCCAGATTTTCTTTTCTCAGTATGAATGCAGTTATTCTTTATTTTATGTAGCCATTCCTCGATTATATGGTCATCAATAAGTAGCTTATTCAAGTCCCTTCCATTTAATTTCCATTGCATGACAGCTTAATGCACTTCAATACAGAAGAATGGGTTTTGAAGAATTTTGTGCAGCTGCATTAAGTGTTCATCAGCTTGAGGCGCTTGATCGTTGGGAACAACATGCCCGTTGTGCATACGAGCTTTTGAGAAGGATGGAAACAGGCCTATCGTGATCGAGGAACTTGCTTCTGTAAGTTTGGGATTTTTTAGATAACTAATAGCTTCCAATCAGTGTTATGAATTATGATACTAACTGGAAAAGGCATCATCATATACAACCTCTAAAGTAGCAATTCTCTACTTAAAACTATTCAGGAACTTGGCCTTGGACCCTCCATTCCGGTTCATTCTGTTCTTAATGACTGGATAAGGCATACGGATGGGAAGTTAAGTTTCCTCGGGTTTGTAAAGTTGTTGCGCGGTCCATCCAGTCGAGCCCTTGCAAAGGCACAATGATGTCACAAGGGATGTTGGTCACTCAAGGCAGTAATAATAATAATGCCATGTTGGTTGAACATCAAATACAATCGAACAAGATGTGGCTCTGATTCCGTGTAAAACTGGATACCGATCTCTCTTTAAAGTCGAGAGACTCAGGCAGCATGCTTCTTTTCGACATCTGAGGCCTAGCATCATCAGCTCAGATTATGAGGCTTCAATTTTATGCTAATTCTTTTGAGTTTGAAGGTCAGAAGATATCATTGACAATCACTATGTAATATATATAGTTTGCATTACTTGAATGGCTTATATCTATATTTGGCCTGTTTGATTGTTTATTATATATGCTTTATAGTATGTAGTTTACTATTAAAATACTTTATAATTTTCATTAATTTATATTAGATGATTTTTTATTATTATTTTGAATTGTATCATATGGTGCAATCAAAGGTTGCTTTATTCCTAAATACACCAGGCTCTTGGAGCTATTAAAAACCCATACAATCAACCTTTTCCATTAAAAAAATTGAGTGAGTGTGTTTGGTTAGAAAGAAAATTGAGAGGAAAGAATATATGATGGATGATCGTTTTTATTTTAACGTATAAAAATCAATTTTTCTAAATTAGAAAGAAGAGAGGAGAGAAAATGAGAGAGAGATGTATGTTAGTTTAAAATTATGTATTTTTTAAAGGTTTTATTTTATTTTTTTCATTTTTCAACTTTACCAAGCAATGTATTTTTTTTTCATTTTTTTTCATCTTTTCTACTAAACACACCTATGGAAAGAAAAAAAATATTTTCTATCATTCTAGTTTTCTATCCCTCCAATTTTCCATCTTTTCGATTTTCTTTTCACTCTACCGAGTAAAGTCTTAAGGTTTTGGATCTGAGTGTTCTAAATAAAGAAAACAATGTTGCAAGACTTTTGTTGTCGTTAAATTCATTAACTAGTTTTTTAGAATTAATTTGTGAAAAGTATAAATTTACATTGCATTACACATGCAATAATAAGTTTGTTCGACTAAATTTTGAAAATAGGAGAATTTAACTTAATAAATTTAATAACTACTATTTGGTAAGATTAAAATTTTAAATTTAAAAAATATATAAAAACTAAAAATGACCAATTCGAAATCCATGGACAATAGACAAATTTCCTTTATATGTTTATTTATTTTTAAAAAATTATTATACCCTATATATATTTATCATCAATTTAACATTGCTTATGAAAATTTTAAATTCCATTGACAAGTGTATCAAATATTTTGAAATATTATTTCATACAACGCCTTTAGAGTTTCTAAGATTTCATAAGCGGGTTTATAATGTGACAAATATCTTATAAGGTGTAATAAAACAAATTAAATATTTAAATAAATACGACACTTGTCATATAACTTGCTTGTAAAGTCTTAAAAACTTCATAGACGATATATTAAATAATTACCCATTAAATTTTTATTTAATATTTACTAGTAAAAGATATATTATATTTTTCTTTTATTAAATTTTTAAACATAAACAATTTTTTAATAGAAAAAATGCCTCATTAAAATATCATTCTTTCGTGGGAAGAGAGTAATTACTCATAAAAATCACTCTCAACAACCACATCACTAATTTGCATCTCTAAAAAACACATTACCTATTTCTAAACATAAACAATTTGACATATAATATATATAAATTATAATATAATAGCCTAAAAATTATTATAAATTTGAAAACAAGTTGAGTTTGGTTGGGATTCGGGTTTGGATGGATATGTTAGGAAATATATTACCATAAAATAAATTCATTAGCATTGTCTGGATAAAATAAATTGAACGTAAATAAATAATGAAGTAATTACTGTGTCGTGAAAGAACTACTACCTCTACTATCTTAGAAGCAAATTCGTCCTGATCGGTGTAATCGAGTAATGGACGTCGTCCTCTAAGGTTAAACTGGAAGAAAAATTTGTAGAGAACAATAATGGGAGAGGTTGTTTGTTGTGTTGTGAAAAAGTGAGAGAAACGCGTGCATGTTAGGCCTTTAACTCCAATTACTTTAAAAGAATAAAAAGAAATGTTATATTTAAACATTCTTAGAAGTTTTTTCTCAATCAATGTGGGATTGCCCTTTTCTTTTGCATTACCAACAAAATGATCCGATCTTTGAATAAATTTATAGTGTACTTATAACACATTTAAAATTTAATTTCTCTAATCTTTTGATTTAATAATTGAAGTCCGATTGATAATACCTTCAAAACACTTTTATTAACATTTTAAAAAATTGCTCTCATGATCAATTAAAAATCATGTCGAAACAATATAAATAAAGGAAAATATCAATTTTCACTCCACTTCTTTGAAACAGTATCGAATAACGTGTAATCCTTTATTCAGAATTAAAAACCTTACAATCTCATATTTAATATTTTTATTTACTTATTTGACTTTCTACATTTGTGATTTTTGGCCACATGAGTCATTTTTTAATTATAAATATAAACAGAGGCGGACTGATTAAAGGGTCTAGGGAGGTTTTGGCCTCCAAAATTTTGGGAAATTACACCTTCTTAAATTTTTGAAAATTTTCATTAATCTCGCAAATATTTTAAAAAATTTAATTAGACCTTTAATTTTTTTTTAAATTCATTAAACTCCTAAAATTTTTAAAAATTTTACTAGGTCCCCAAACTTAGATCCAGGATCCGTCATTGAATATAACATAATCTAATTTAGTGAAAAATCATTTGACGGTACCATTCGTTCGACTTCAACTATCAAATTAAAAGAGTAGAACAATTAAATTATTGGGATTAAAAATAAAGGGACTAAATTTTAAATATACAAAAGTTTAAAGACTAGAAACATAATTGAACCTATGTAGACGCGACTTGGGCATTGACTTCTCAATGCAAGGCATTAATGTCGGAAAATTTCATTTTTAGCCATTACTCTTTCCCAACCGGTCCCCCTTTGGCTTTAATCAGTCATTTTTCCATCTTCAACTACTCCAATTTGATCATATTGACTAACATGGTGAAAGACTGCTAATTTATTTTTAATAATTTTAAAAAATATATATTATTTCCAAGATTTGAACATAATCATGGGTACGATGTGCTTTTTACTATTGCATCTAACATTTATTAGTATTTTGATTTTGTTATACATCTCCATGATCCATATCCGTATCTTGTGCGATAAACGCTAAAACCTTAAAACTTAAACTTAGATATTCTAAACCCTTAAACTCGAGATCTTAATTTTGAGAGTTATTAATATTTTTTTATAATATTTACAATTAATGTTTGATTATGTTTAAATAAAAATTTTAGTATTTATTAACAAGTCCTCCATATTTTTTTGTTTAATTTAATGATGTGTTATGTTATTATTCATTAATAGTGCATGAGACTTATGCATCGAATATTGTTACTTACTTGTGACAGTAAATCGAGACAAAATTAGAGTCGGGACGAAAATTTTAAATAAATTCAAATTCGAAACAGAATCGTAATGAAACGAAATGTATAAAAAACGAGTCGAAATCAGAGAAGAAAAAAACCATCCTGTCCCAATTCCTAATCTCCATACAAAATCTTTCTAACTTCATTCATTTTGTAAGAAAGTAGGCAAAGAAAATTCAGTCAAAAAGATTGAAGCCCACGCCAAGGGAGGAAATTGATCATGAAAACTCCATCAAAGTAAAGGCAAAGCTTAGTCTAACAGAAAGTCTTATTTAATTCATATACTCTTTTTTCAAAATATGATAAAATGAAATTAAATTTCAACCTTCATGACATTTATTAAAAGAAAAAAATTATATTAATCACGGGAGTTAGGTGAGATGGTAAGGATCTCTCCTATCTTGATTAGTGGTAAGGGTTTGATCTTCATCTTGAGTATGGAACAATTTTAAAATTTGTGGTCGATATCTATCCCTTAATGGACCTACAAAATGCGAATGATGTCTACAAAATACGAATGATTGGTACTGATCTCGTTCCGATAGATACTTAAAAAAGATATTTAAAATAATGATGAGTAGGTTGCCCAATTTTTTTACCATAAACCAAAAGTTTGCCATTTGTAAATAATTAGTTTCCTTTTATCATTGATTAGTTGTTGGAAAATTTTTGTTTAAGTTTACTAATGACTTAATAAACTTAAACACGACTCTCTCTCTCTCCCATTGGAAAAAAGAAAAAACATTCCTTGAAAACGACCATTAGGGTTCTTAAAAAAATACGAAATTTCCATGCATAAATAATAATGTATTTCAGTAAGTAAAATGATCCAAAATTTTGTATTATTTAAAAAATACTTATTTTGAAAATTATGTATGTAAATGACATGTTTTAAACAGTAAACATCGGTGACGCCATTGTCATTGACGTCACCATCCTTGGTTTAAAAAAAATTGGGTGTCGTCGTTGCCATTGACAGTACCAAGTTAAAGTCTGATTATTTAAAATGTTTAGGGACCTAATGGAATAATTATCCTTTTAGATTGGTTGAAAAAAAAGGTGGCGCCATTCCAATACTTTTCCTTTTTGAAATTAAATTTAAATGATCTTTAAAAAAATATAAGAATGGCAAAATTTTTTTTTTCAATTTTTATTATTTTTTAAAAACAATAAAGTTAAAAAGATATATAAAATTTTTATTTAAATTACTCAAATATATCTTTAAAAAATTTTCCTCAAGTTTTAAATAAGATTGAACTTTTTAAAAATATAAACAAAAAGGGTTATATACCGAATTAGATAATTTCAACCATAAATAAAATAATTAATAGATGTGTAATGACTCTGTTTTAAAAGTTGAAAGTTTTGGTTAAGAAGTTTGAGGATCAAATTGATGGAGTTCGTAAATGTGAAGGGTTAAATTTATTAAATTATTTAGAATTTAAAATTAAAATCAAATTGATAAAATAAGTATTGAAAACTACATGTGTTATTATACCAGTTAGAAAAAAATTTTCTATTATCAACTTAACTATGAGTGACTAAAACAAAAACAAAATTTTTAAAGTTAAAGCAATCAAAGCAAATCATTTATATAATTTACCCATAATTTTAACATCATTCACATCATTTTCATTATCATTATCAATTTATCATAAATGACACAAGCTTTGGGGTGTGTTTTTTTCATATTCTAAAGTGGAAATTTTAGGGTATTTACTAGGGTTGTTGCCATTATTGCATCATATGTCATATATAGTCAATCCTATAGCTCTAGATTAATTAACCAACTTAAGATAATTAAGAGAGGATAAAGGGGAAAAAGTGACCATGATTTTAGGATATCTAGTGGGTCTCCTTTATAATCCACATGCAATAGGTTTAAAGGATATCTGAATCTCGTATATTGATCTGATAATTAGAGTATTTATCGTTTTAAGTGTAGCTTAAATTTGAATAGTATTAATTACGTTATTAATAAGATTTTTTAAAAGCAAACTTTTAGTTAATATTGTTGTTAATTTAATTAATTTGTTAAAACTTTTTGAAACCTTTTTAGTACAAAACCAAAAGTAATTGGTTGAATTTTTAAGACAATGCACATGCTTGTGCTGAACCTACCAACATTTTTTTAAATATTAAGAGTCCATTTTTGGCCGACAATTCATCATTGCAGATTGAAAAATCATGGTAACAATTCAACACTGAGGAAAAACCTATCAAGTAAATTAATTCAAAATTTTGTTCCCTAGCTTTGAAGAGAGTTTAAAGGTAATTTTTGAGATTTGAATATACGAAATTATGATAATCAAAAAGTTTTGTGTTGAGAAGATATTAACCCATAGAGTTTATGTTGGAAAATATGATGCCAGGTCTGGTTTTGGAATTGTTTGAGAGTGTAGTTGTTCAGGGATTGGGGTTGGAAGGGTTTAAAAAATATTTTTTCAGTTTTTAATGTGAGGAAAAAAAATTTAAATTAAAATAAATTAATTAAATATTTATAGCTTTCAATTTTCATCATAAATGCTTATCTCTTAAGACTCAAATTTTTTTTAGCTTTTATTGTATTATATATATATATTTTAAAATGGATCCAATTTATTATTTCGTTTAAGACCCAAAATTATCAAAAACGAACTTATATGATACTATTTAGATATCTTCATATTATCAGCACGAGGTTCTGAAAATAACTTTTTATTGAAAAAAAAAATATATATATATATATATATATAAAGAATCAAGGGGTGTAAAAACAAGGAGATTATTGTAGAGCTTTGCACTTATGTGGTATACTTGCACATGTTATATGCAAAGCTCTATGGTAGCTATAGTTTCACTTGTTCAAGTATCTAACAACACTTTTAGACTGTTTTCAAAGTGGAGAAACAAAATCTTAATGTTGATGGCACCTCAAAAGAATATAGGTTGATAAATATAATATACTCATGGAATACAAATTATATTTAAATATCTAATTTTGATTTTTTTTAAAATAGACTATTTAAGCTATGGTAGGAGCTATTGACTTGCACGTGTGAAAGACACAATACCCCTGGAAACCTCATTTATTCCAGGGTTGAACCCCAAGCATCCAAGGAGACCCTGCTTGTAAGGCAAGAAAGTCTTCCTCCTCATCTCCTCCGACACCGCCCGGTTCGCCGTGTAATGCAACTCGTGGGCTGAGACTGGTCCTCTTCGTCTGGAACTCGACCCAACACTCTCAGTAGAACGAAAGCTCCAACTTTTAACATCCTCTGCCTCTTTCTTAGACAAGACGGCATATTTCTTGAAGGAATCCTTACTCGTTGCTCTACCTTCTGATGCACTTCTAAACAACAGAAGATCTTTCAACTTCCATTTCCTGTTACCTTTGGAGAACGAAATTGCGGACAAGATTGACGACACGTAAGATTTGGGATTGGTTGAAGAAGCAGTGGTTTGGTCTTGCACGAACATGGTGTGGTCGGATACTCTGAAAGGAGAAAATGATCTGCTTTTCTTATGAACGTAGCTTGAAGATGATGATGAAGTTGTTTCTCTGCCTCGTTGTGTTGTGTTTCTGGGCTCCACTGCCGTTCTACGAGACTTCTCGATGGCGGTTTCGAATGGATCGATGTCCTTCTTTCGAAAAGATCTGGGTGAATAACTTGACAACTCTGAAAAGCCAGGTGGGGGTTTCAAGGGTCGAATCTTTCCTCCATCGAAGAGCTCCTCGGCCGACAAAGACGTCCTCTCTAACTGTCCACTAAAGTCGAACTCGAAATCTTCACACCCTTCACCACCACCACCGTGGGTGTTATCTTCTTTCTCGTTTCCGCCATTAAAATCATTCCTTTTTGGTATACCAGGCTTTTCCTCCCATTCGAAAGGGACTGCAACCGAAGAAGAAGCACGAGTTGGGCTGGTTGGAGCACTGAAGAAGAAGCTGCCGCCATTGCCAAAGCGTTGAGGAGTGGAAGGAGCAGTCATGTAGGGAGACGAACATGCGCTATCGAAGTTGAAGTCCAGCGACACCGGCGCCGGCACCACCACTTCCATGTCCATAGGCTTCTTTTAGGAGGTCGAGATGGGGGGATTTTCGTTTTATAAGGAAGAAAGAGAGAGAAAGAGAGAGAGAGAGAGAGAGGGAGGGAGGATGGGAAAATAGGAAACTGGTTATGTATATGACACGAGAGAGAGCCGCCTATGTAAATCTGTGTAGAAAAAATTCAATCAAATCAAAATTTCATATATAAAATAATAATTCAGGTGTAATATTATAAATTTAATTAAAATTTTTGTATAATTTTAAGATTTATCTTAAAAATAAAAATAATGAGACAATTTTTTAATTTATTTTTTATCATTTTTCTCTTTTCTCGGTCAAACTATAGTGTTGGTCCCTTTATTATGTTTAAGTTTAGGGTTAAATCCCTATACTTTAATTTTTTACATAATTTGGTCTCTCCATTTTATAATATCACTAGTTAATCCAAATAGCTAACACTTTTAACTATTTGATTAAAATAATTATGTGTATCTTTTTCTTAAAACACCCCTTTCAACTACATCATGGCTTAATTACCTTCTAATTAATCATACTAACACAAAATTTCTTCTTCTTTTTTGTTGGAATGATAATTTTAAGTAAAAATCAACTTCAAAATTTTAACTAAAATTGCTAACCATATTAGTTATTTGGACTCACTAATTATATTATGAAAACACTTTAACAAATTATAACAAATTAAATTATAACAACTAAATCTCAAACTAAGTATAATTAAAGGATCACAGCTACAATTTGACATTATGTATTTAGTTTTTATAGATGGTATAGATTGTTAATGTACACAGTTGAGACTTCTAGTTGTTAATTGCTTAAACTGTCAACTAAGAATGAAAGTGTTTGACTGCAGTGGCCATCGCAGTCTGGCATTACAAAAGTTAAGTAAATAAAATAACAAAAAAAGTAAGAATTCAAGGTTTTCTTTATGCAGCTTGATTTTTTTAAGCGTGGAGCCTTATTTAGTAAGTAACTTCACGATCTTTAATACACAATACAACAAGTGAATCACACTCTATCAACTCCCAAATATGAAGATCTCACATTTGTATCTAAAGATTAGAACATTCACCTTTAAATCTTCCCCCTGAGAGAATTTAGACCGTAAACATTAAAGGTTTAATTGCAATTACACAATAAGTTCCCTAACAAACAAAACAAAGTGTTCTCAATATGCTCTCTTACATTACATATACAAGCCTCGAAGTATATATTAGATTTGACTTGTTAAAATACTATAGATTAAATACAAAGTAACTCTTTAAAACTAACAGCTACAAAATAGCAAAGATAATATACTAATAAAGTCTAGTAAATCACAATACGATGGAGATACAATCTTCTTAGTAAAACAACAACTCGATCCGAACGAATCTCCATAAATCAAGAATCGTAAATAATTCAATCTTCTCCAACTCAATCTAAACGAATTAATTTCCATAGATAGATTTCAATGATAATTGTTACTAAATTTATATAAAGTGTAGGATTTAACTCAAATGGGTCATACTTGTTGTTTGGCTTTGGAACATCTTTTTCTTTTTCCTTCTTTTTTTGAGGTAAAAGATGGAAAAGAAAAATTGGAAAGCCAAGGCTAGAACTAGCCTGGCCACCACTAAATGATTTTGCTAGAATGGGTTTCATTAGGCTTTGACAATTGCAATTGTAATTACTGTTTTGAAAATCGGATTGACGATGTGATTAATGTAAATATTGATTTTTAATTTAATTAATTTGATTCTCAATTTAATAATAATTATTTAATTAATTAAAATTTATAAAAGAATTATATTTATATAAATTATTCAATTGCTGATTTTTTATTTTGGTGTTCGATTTTTATCAATTTTGAGTTATTCATTTAAGATTGATTCAATCTTTTTATCTCAATTGGCCATTAATCGATCAAAAAAATTGTAAATTACACTATTACTCACTCAATTATAGGTAAGTTTTTGTTTTGGTAATTTAACTAAAAAAATTGTAAGATGATCACTAATGTGTTTGAAATTATTATTTTTTATCAACCAATTGTTTGTAACTAACAATGACACTTTTTTAGTTGGTATAGTAATAAATTTTTTAGTAATAAGTATAATAGTAATTTTAGTTTTCAACTTTATACTTCTTGTCAATTTAACCCTAATTTTATATAAAATTATAAAAAAACTCAATTATTTAAAAAATATAAAATTCTATATAAAAATTCAAGTTATTACAACAACAAATTTTCAGCATTGCAATAAAATCATGAAAATAGATCAATTTCAATCTCTTTACATAATATTGCAATAACACTTGTTATACATCAGTAATAGTTAGCCCGAGTCCTAAAAAAGGTCTGGATCTTTGACCCATGACCCAAATAGGCCCCACTTGAATACAACGAGTTCACAGATATAGCTCGCGGATACGACTTGTAGAAGGGGGTCAGCGAACACACCTCGTAGGATGAGGTCGCAAATTGAGCTCACAAGAAGTTCGCACATTCTCAAGGAGTTCGCAAAAAAGACCATATACCTCATAGGCCATCCAGACATGTGACCAACAGGTACGGAGCTCACGAAAGACATCAATCCCATGAACAGAAAGGACCACGTGCTCCGTGGACACGCATCCAATAAGTTACGGAGCTCGCAAAGAATGTCAACACCAAGGACAGGGAATGTCAGCATCAGAGACCATAGAACTGAGACAAATTACTGAGCCCCATTATGAGCTGTAATAATACCAACAGGAACATGTATAAATACCCCTGATAATCCTATCAATAAGATATGAGAAAAATATTACTAAACAAAACTCAAGATTGTTTCATATTGAGAGATCGAGACATAAGAATACCTTCTAGAACTGATATTACAAAGACTTGTAAAATTGACTCTGAAGCCAATTTTTGAAACAAAAAAATACAAAATATACCATTATTTTATTTCTTGTTAAACAATAAATTATTGTATGAATTTTTTTCACCACATCATTTATTATCTCTTTTCAATTATTTAACGATATTTCAGTAAATTTTTTCATGCCATTGACATATAATTTGGATAATTCTTTTACTTCGAATCTCGAACCTCAAACCTTGAACTTGAACCCTTCAAGGTTCAATGTCAGGATTTAAGGTTCAGGATAAAAAAAATTACTTAAAATTTGTGTCAATGACATGAAAAAATTATTGAAATATCATCAAATAGTTGAAAAATAAATCATAAATAATATGATGAGAAGAATCCATAAAATAATTTTCTCGGAAATTGGGACATACCGGCAACTCATGTGTGAGCAAATGAGAAAGTAATGTTTGGAACTCAAAAAGGCATGTAGAAGATGAGGAAATTATAATTATTATCTAAATTCTAATCTAATATGAGAAAAATATTTGTGGACATTTTTTGTCAAAATCTTTCAACTGAAAATTATAATTATATATATCACCCCTTTTGATCGTTGAGCCATCAAAGAGGACCAAATTTAAAAACAAAAGTTGAGTTCATGTAATCACTAAATATATTTTTTAATAAATTAAGTTTTTGTGATAATTAACCAATTAGATGTTGAACTAGACTTATTCATGAATCAAGTTATCTGTCCAAGCCCGAAAGTTCACTCAAAATATGGTTGGGTTTGGACAAAAATATTAATCTAAAAAAATGAGCTTAGACAAAAAAATTAAGCCTGTTTAAAATATCGATCGGGCTTGAACATTCAAGATTCAAACCCAGCTCGGCCCGACCCGTTTCAAGTTTATAATACTTTATAATATGTTATTTTTATATATTATGTAGTTTAAAACATATTAAAAAATAAATTTATTCTAATACTACTCTAATGTAAACATTAAAAAAAATGTTAAGATGAGTATATAAAAATATTCAATAAATAAAAAATTTATAAAATTATTAAATATCAAAATAAAATAATATAAATATTATTTTAAAAAATAAAATTAATATGGACGGGCCTAAAATGGACTTGGGTTAATCTTTTGCAAATATGAGCGGGTTTGGACAAAATTTTAAACCCATATTTTAGGTCGAACCGACTTGAACATGCATAAAATATATTAGTATCATCCTTAAACCTGATCGGAACGCAACCTGACTCGATCCATGAACACCTCTATGCTGAACACATTTAGATGGATGGTGAGAATGATATTAAACATAGCAGTAAGGGTGAATTTAATTATTGTAAAAGTGAGATTAAATTTTATTATATAAACCTATTTGAATTTAATAGTAACGACGGTGATAAAATAAAAGTAAAAAATAACCATTAAAACCATTAAAAAATAAGTGTATATATAATAAAAAATTATTAATCATATTTATATTAAATAAAAATGTAATAAAATAATATTTTTAAAATGTAGAAATGGCACAAATGAATTTACCCACTTCGTGTCGTGTGAATAGAGATCTACATGTATAAGTCGAGTTGAGTTGAGATTCGATTCCAAAATATTTTTCAAATTTCAATATATTTTTGGGTTGGCTCAATCATCCAAAAAACTCATTTTACTATTTAAAAATTAATAAAATATAAAATGTATATTTTTGTGCTTTCTATTTTATATATTTTATAACTAAATTTTAATTTAAAAATATTTTTTATTATTTAAATTGAATTTAAGTCTATTCAAATCGACTTGAAGTGTAAAAAATTTTATCCAAGTCTAACCTAAGTTGGGCCAGATCTATCGAATCAAGCCGATTATCGGAATCTTGGACAGGTTTACCAGTGAATGCATTGGACCCCTTTTATCACTATTTAAAAATTAGGGTAAACTACCTGAATGGTCACCCAACTTTTTGATAATTCTATTTTGATCACCTAATCTTAAAAACTTTCAATTTCATCACCAACATTTTCAAAATTTAAAATTTTAGTCAACAACCGTTAAATATGTAACGGAGTGAGTTTTTTTATTGATCTAATAACAAATTTAACCCTCCAATATTTGCACATTTTATCAATTTAATCTTAAATTTAAAAAATCAACAAAACTAATACTTAATGTATGCAAAATTTGCCATTTAGTACTAATTCTAAAAAAATTTAATAAATTTAACCCTCAACATTTACAAAATCTGTCAAATTAATTTTAATTCTAAAAGTTATAAAAGAAAAGAAAACTATTTATAAACTTATTTTTGGATAAAAAATATAAAAATAATGTTAATTTAATTTAGCTTTTTATTAACGATGCAAGTTTAGTATGTACTTTTTTATTAACCATGTCTAGTTATTTATTTTAAATTTAATTTAATTTTTTATATTATTCTATCAATGTGGGCTTCATAATTTGAAAAAACAAATTACTTGGATTTAATGTTTACGTCAAATACCATAATAAAACAGATGATAATACTACATTAAACATTTTCAAAATAAGTAACAAATATGACATTATCTCTTTTATTATTAAATATAATTAATGCTATAATAATATAAATAAATATCATATTCAATGAACCAAAATACTTTATATTTATTAGATCTCTATTCTATCCAACTAACCCAAAGTAAAAAAAAAAAATGACTTGCAAAACAACATAAATACAATCTCCTCATTTGCTCCAACATTCAGAAAATTGGTGATTAACTTCACCCTTTTTAATTGTCAGTGAATTTGATTCTGAACAAATAAAAAATTTTAAGGGCAAAAGAAAATCTTCCCAACACATTTAAAAAAAAAAAAAAACTCTCAAACACAATTTAAAGTTGTAAATAAATCCAGCAACAAAATTCTTTAACCTGAAGATCCGGCTAAAGCAGCAAGCAAAGCCCATCCTACTTAATTGATAAATCTGATGAAAAAAACCTTAAAAACTTCACCTGAAAGTTCAGTTTACAAGCCATTGTTAATTCTCATACATGCTTTCATCTCTTAAACCCTTGTTAAGATGCACCCGGAATAGCAGCTGCAGCATACATGCTCGGATCCTGATTTGATGGCGTAGCATAGCTGTAACCATAACCACCATATACTTGCCCTTGATAATATCCACCATTCCACTGGTTTCCCGAATCGGCTCTCCACTATCAAAAAACCGATTTTAAGAAGTAAGCCAAACAAGTCGAAGGGAAACGAAAGAAGAAGAGGGGAATGCCATAAACCACTTTCAGGAGATTGTATAAGTCATGCTATACTATAATATAATGTAACCTCAGGCGTATTAATTAGGACTTAGCCAAGAAATTCTTTTCGTTTTTTCTTTCCATAATATAAGCAATTTCGCAATGATCAAGGCAACAATGGGCCATAAGACAGCTGCCTCTGGTAAGAACATCCAGTTTAGCATAACTTAAATTTACCTGTTTGTTTACATTGCGACCCCAAGAAAGACGGACAGTCTGCTTCCCTATGGTTGTCCCGTTCAAACTCTGGATTGCTTCCTCAGCGTTCTTCCTAAAATGGACATACATTACATTACTACAGGCTCATGATTGAATAATACACCCACATTACCGACTGTCAGAAAACCTATCACTCTGCATCACTTAAAAATGTGCATCAATGTTTTTATGGTATTATCAACAATGGAACTCTAAATAACATTTTTTAACAATATAGTTACCACACTTTCAACATTATGTAAAGTACAATGTGGTGAAGTACATATAGGGAAGCACCTGTTCACAAATTGCACAAACCCACATCCTTTTCCGGGTGGTATTTTCACAGAGATGATCTCACCAAACTGGGAAAAGGGTTGTCTGAGATCATCATCACTAACATCGGAGTCAAGTCCTCCAACAAATATCTGAAAGAAACATAACCTCGTCATCAATGGTAGATATAGGGGAGAAGATAGCAAAGATGGAAGGAAATGGACTTACGGTAGCATTATTTGAATCATTATCGTATTGAGAACCTTGGGCTACAGCACCATTTGATGCATGTCCACCGGCCAATACCACAGCTAACAAAAAGGGGAACAAAAATATAGACATTCAACTAAATTCACACTAAGTTTTACAATACAAAATGCAATGATTGGAAAATTTTACATTTAAAAAAAGAAAACTCTAGCTCAGCAGTCATTCGTTCAACCAACAAAAGAACGTGATGACAGATGGAATAAGAAAATTCTACGACCCTGATACTGAACAAAATAAAATGTCCAAATGATGAACTATTTGAAATAGCATAGTTCACCATATTCAAACGAGCCTGAAATGAAGAATAGATCACGATATGCTCAACTAAAGTAGAAGTGAAGGCCACCCAAGTATCAATCACCTCACCATCACCGTTATGACAGAAATCATAAAGAACCCAGAAAGGGCCCAACATGTTTATCCCTCACAGTTTTACTTAACAACTGGATTAATTTGTCATGGATAAAATATTAAGGTACCTTGTGAAGAATACTGTTGCTGATATCCGGATGCTTTCTTGGGAGTGGCAACACCAATTCTCATAGGTCTACTTGAGCAATACACACCATTCATTTCAGTCATGGCCGTTGACCTTTCATTTTCATCACCAAACCTAACAAAACCGTAACCTTTAGAACGGCCAGTATTTGAATCAATAACAACTTTTGCTCCTTTGACAGATTGAAATCTACTAGAAAAGGTTTCATGCAACATTGTATCAGTTACATCCGGAGCCAAATCTCCTACAAATATAGATAGGTCAGAGCCTGAATCAGGTCGCCTTTCATTCACACTGAATGAAGCCCAATTCAAACGAAAAGGCTGTTCTGTATTTGGCATTAAAGAGCCATTATAGCTTTGCAAAACCTTTTCTGCTGCTGCCCGTGAGTAAAATTCCACAAATCCATATCCTTCAGACTGACCGGTTTGCTTATTGCGTATGATCTTTACAGAAGAAACCTGGATTTTGAAATGCTAAATGTCCATAAGCTAGGTAAAACAATGATTACAAGAACATGTCATATGGATAATCAAGTACAATTATCAGAAAGGTACAGGTCACACATCAAGAATATGATAAGCAATGAGCACCTACTCGTCAAAGAAAATAAAACCACTAAAGCTTGTCAGATTTTAAGCTTCCAAAGAATAGTAAAAGGTACAAGTCTTTTTAGCCCCTCCTCACTGCTTTTCTTTTTTCAAGTAAGACAAGCAGAGAAATCAAGAAAGCTTTCTACATGATTAACGATACATGAGAGATTTTCTCATAAATAAATTCCAACATGATCTGAGCACCTTCTCTGAAATGGTGTTCATAACTTTACACTACCACGTAACCATCTCAGTAACCTTAGAATCCAAAGCAAGAGGATTCTATTTCCAGTATTTATGAACAAGTTATCTATGTTGGAAATCTTAAATTGAAAAAAAAAAAGCATCTAAACTCTCGAAGTCTTAGAGAAGTCCATGTAGCAAGGCAAAATGCAAGCAAAATTGCTTTTGCCATCTAGCCTACCTCCAATACCCCACCCCCTCATTAACACCCAACATGAGAGGATGTTATGTTTCTAGTTCTAACTAACGGTGCGTGCGAGTCTCTAGAAAGAAAGTGCAAGCTGAAAGATTAAAGAAGCATTATACTGTCAAAAGGCAACCAGGCAATAATAGGTGAAGAATTAAAAAGTTGTTTCTAGTATTCAAACTGAAAGCTCTTCTACCATGTTAAATTAGGTGACTACTTATCATAAAAGCTTAAATTGATAAGAAACGATCCAACCACATCCATTTAAAGTCCTACCAAGAACAACGTTAGACTCTGCCATTGCTTCAGCTTTTGATGCAAGTAGTGGATTATATATGATTAATCCACTACTAATTCAAGTTTATTAAATGAGATGCAAGCGGACCTCAACCGAAACCTAATCCTCTAACAGTCAGAACAGCATAACCTGATTTTTCCGCATTTATTCAGTATTACTTAATTATGGCAATTAACAACAGTCTATTGATCCGTTCAGTCGTATTTCAATGAACCGACTTTAACATTCAAGACATACAAGTTAATCTAAATAAACTACCCTAATTAGACTAAGAAAAATAAACCACAAACTTAACATTCCTTATATCTTGTACATGAACTAAACCACAAATTGTCTATAATATATTTCATGAATGATCAAGGCGCAGTTACCACTATCCTAGCATTGACAAGACCAACTTATTTATGGGAAACAAGCTCTTAACTGCAACCATTTCATAAACCTCAAACCTTAGTTACCCTTTAACCTATGTTATCTCCCTAACGATTTTTGATATCGGCATGCACTTTCCCAACCAAGAAACACTATCAATCCAATTAAATAAACTAGCACTCCCATTATCATATAGTTTATTATAAAATTAATTGAGTAAAACAAACAATTCACAGACTTTCAAATAAATAGTATTTCATTCCTACTAATCGAACCCAAAAAGACTATCTTTACTGATTTAGGTTTTGTATAAGTAGCGAATTGCGTTCCTAGCTCTCATTCCCGTACAAGACCGATCTGCATTCCAGCTAACATTGCTAGCTCACTAAACAAGAAATGGCAACAAAGTAACAAAACCAAAAAGATTCCTTAAAACCACCAAAAAGAAAAGAAAAAGAAAAGATCTAAAGCAAGATTCAAATATAACAACACATACATCTATTATTCAATGATAAGAATACTGTTATTATTGCTTTTTACCTCTCCAGTGTGAGAAAAACAACTATGAAGATAACTCTCATCCATCCAATGAACTAGGTCACCAACCCAGATCGTTTTAACCTCATCCGAGTTAGATCCATGTTGTTGTTGTTTCGTTGAATAGCTTTGCTGTTTACCTTGCTGTTGTTGATATTGTTGGTACTGGAAATGATTATTATAAGCCATATAATGATGAGGGTACATCATCATCTGTTGCTGCTGAATCATTACCATAGCCGCCGTCGTCGGGTACTGCATGGCTCCCATCCACTGGTTCGCCACCCACTGCGGCGGTTGTTGCTGCGGTGGCTGTTGTTTTTGTTCTTGTTTTGAGCTCAAATCAGTACCGTTGCTTGACTGCATCTTGGATTGTCGATAACAACGTGATCTAACGCTCTGGGTATTGTTTTTTCACTGTTCCACCGTAAAAATAGGCGAAAGAGAAAGAAAGAAAAAAAAAGGTGGTAGTGTGTAAGGGCCTTTTTTTTTATATATATAGAGGGAGGCGGTGGATCTGAGTTTTTAATGGGGGGAGGGTGAAGGTTACACCGTTGGTGTGGAGGTTGTTTTGTTGCCGTCCCGTGGGCGCGTGAGTTTAGGATGGACCCCACTTGGTTGTCGCGTGGGGTCGTGTCTTGCTGACCTGGACGGTCTGGATGCTACCGGCGGTCCAATTTGGATCTGCTTTTACTCTGTCTCTCTCTTTTTCTCCTTTTAATTTACTTATTATAAAAATAATAATAATTTATTTTGGTTGTAGTAATTGATTTCTATTAGGGGCTTTCACTACTTCCGTTTAAATCATTTCAATTATTACACATTTAAATTCATTTAAGCGAAAAAGATGTTGATTGAGTCTTAACTCGATTGATAAGAGTATTATTATCAATACAGAAAAATGTGAACTTGAGTACGCTAAAACATATTATTCTCTTAATTATGAGTTGAAAAAAAAGTTATAACTAGTTCTACCCATTTTATAAAAAAACATATATTATCAAAATTTATAATGAAATTATTAAAAAAAGCGAATAACATCTTTTGATAAATTATGATCACTCAGCTATTGAAATGGGATTAGACTAAAACTATAAAACGAAACAAGACACATTTGTTTATACCAAAAAAATACACGAAATCAAAACAGAAAAGTTGACCCTAAAATTTTAGTATAATAGAGTATCAAGATTATAATTTGATCTATTGATCAATTTTTTAATGAAGCATTGAATTTCAAAATTTAATAAAGTCAACTTTTTTCTTTAAAAAAAGTCAGCCTTGGAGTAGTAGACCTAGAGCTGCTAGCTTGGATATATATAATTTGCAATTAAAAAATATATTTATATGTTAATTATATTAAATAATAGAAGGTGACATTGATTCTCCTAGCTTTTTTGTTCCACCAAGCAAAATTTGACCTAATATATTTGCCGACGTAATTTTAGTGGGAAGAAAACTGGTGGGTCAAAAAGGAAGGCTATGGTGTGGTCAGTGGTGGGCTGGAAATCTCTACTTTGAAAGTCAACGCGTTACTTCTTGTTTGGTATCTATGAATAATCCAATGCTGAAAAGGGCTACTTCATCTTCAGACTTCATTTACAATTTTAACTGTTTAAAAGTTGAGGACTATGACTGCAAATAATACTAACGAGACAAATCAACCATTATTGAAGCAAAAGCTAGTAACAGCAACTCCACTAAACAATCAAACCATCCCTGTTTTCTTCTTTTTCTATGCCCTTTTCACATGTATTTGATGATCTACATGCAACCTAACCCTGATAACACTGTCTTAGATACTTGGTATCTAGTCATCACAGTTGATTGAATCATAGATGGCTTGTGCTCAAGTCCTCAGTTGAGACCAAAATCCCAACTTTGATCCCTACCCCTTACTATAAAAAAAAAAACATGGTAACCAAAAAAAATATGGGTTTTGATGATAAATAGGATTTCCTTGAACCATCATCACTGTTAAATGCAACTGTAAAATGGGGGAGGAAATGAGTAAATGACACCACCTTGAACCATTGATATTCATATTATGGTTACTCTAAAGAAAAATAATAGATGGGCATCATTAACATATACATTGCAGGAAAAAAACAATTTTCTCCTTTGATTGGAAAAAAAGATACAGCAGAGTTTGTGTGTTGAGAGGGCAAAAGAATGAATAGAATAGTCGGCGTGAGGCTACAAAAGAAGAAGAGGAAGAAGAAAAGAAACAGGTTTCTAAGTTGATATCAAAATAAGCAAAATCTATAGCCAAAACTTCAACAGGGTGGCTTGGTGGGTTCCCCACCCTGTTGGCTCCTGAGTCCTGTCATTTGGAGATCAAAAGAATAAAAGGGTCGATAATAGAATGTACATGCCAATGGTTTACCTCCTGTAATCTCCAAATAGGTAACTTTCATACTGTGTTCCGTTGAGTGCTTTTTCTACATCATTCCAATTCTGAACGTGTTTGGATAATGAACCCTTGTGTATCTTTACCTGACGACTACTTAACTCCCTCTTTGGAACTTTTAGGAATTCTTGAACTTCGGCTAGTTTCTGCACAAATAATAGAAACAACTATCTTAAGAACCCACAGTTGGATAAAAGATTCATTAAGAAAAGATGTCTCGTTTTCTAGCATTTATTTTCTTACAGTGCGGTTCTTTACTACATCCTCATAGTAAAGTATGATATGCCTGGTGCTTTTGAAGTACTCCAATGCCTTTTTAGTAGTCTCTTCGACCTCCCTTATATTTGGAACTAGCAGCGTTGCGTTGATTACAGGCTTGTAACTGGCAAGTATGTCAGCCTGAAATCATTGTGAAAGAGTTGAATCTTTTAGATATGAGTAAGAGAGAGATAAGCAGAGGAGAAGGAGAGGGATGAAAACCTCGAGAGGGGAATGAACATGAGACTTGTGGGTTCCATTTAGTAGCTTGGCATTCTGATCATAAGAATTAGCTAGTATCGAAATCATCCTGCGCAAAAGATTCCTTCTAAAGAGAAAAATAGCTGAAACACCCCGAGTATTAAAGTATTCCACTATTTCTTTGTGGTACTGCATCAATCCCTGCAGTAAAGGATTATGATCATGTATAACAGAGACATATTTGTATCATGAATTCAACACTTAGAGCAATGTGTGTTCATAAGAAACATGACTTTACTAAGAACACTAAATACATTTTCTCTTGAGTTAACAAAAAATCGAACAAGGGGTAATCTCCTGTTTAATATATATTTTCTCCACTTCCTAACACAGATTTCTACTTAGTCCCTCAGAACTTCATAAGCTGCCATCTCTTCTTTCCCATGTTTATTTGTTACAAAAACTTTTCTCCTGTTCCCCTTTCATTATTTTGCTAAAGACTCCACTGCATTATTCAAGGGTACAAAAATTTATAGCTGTTCCCTATCAATGTAATTGTAAATATTTACCTATAATTGTGCTTCTCATTAGAAAATGAATAAAACCGTAAAATACCAAGAACTTATAAACATGTCTCCTTTCTTTAGTGATGGCACTTAAGATTACTCTCAGATGTGAATACCACAGTATCCAATAGTCATACCGAACTTCATGCAAAAAAGAAGACACCGAACCTGCTTTGCGAGAAAAAAGAGTGTCTAGATGCAAATAAGGCTCCAATTGGTCATAGTTGTACAGAAAGCCATTTGCTGGGTTAAGAATATATGATTGGTTATGTTTTGGAATGAAAACAAAATGAAAGGATTGACTATTGTTTTGTGCATAAAACAAGCTAGGATAGTCTTTTCTTCTTTGGAGCAATAGGGAATGTGTTTCTACTGCAGGGAAAATATATCCGGTTGCTAGAGAATTACATAAAACTAGAGCTAGAAACAAAGATTGTGGATAATTCTAAGAAGACAAAAGAAAATGAAACATGGAAAGAGAAGATGAAATTATGACAATGCTATAGAAACCAATGAACTCGAAGGTTGTTTTCACCAAAAGACCATTAAAAACACTATAATCACAAGTGTATCCATAAATATGAAGGATGTTTCCGGTTTCTTCTGCTTCATCCTTGATATCCTGGTTGTAGAGTTTGCTTCGGTATGCTAAGTCATTTCCATAACTAAGGATTTGTATAGGTGATATGGTGAACCAATTTCTAGTTTAAAAGGCTAATCAATTCCTATTCTCAGACTCATGACGTAAAGATCATAAGACATTTCATTAAGGCCACAGATTTCTGCTATAACGATGTTAGCAAACATTAGGTTTTTGCTATATGAGAAGCTCACCTGATTAAGCATCCACTTCAATCCAACAGCAGCTGTGCACT
The DNA here is from genome assembly GCA_005610355.1 of Gossypioides kirkii. NCBI lineage: Eukaryota > Viridiplantae > Streptophyta > Magnoliopsida > Malvales > Malvaceae > Gossypioides > Gossypioides kirkii. The sequence continues at coordinate 2,616,615 of CP032255.1, forward strand.
CATTTTTAGAGGCACTGGTGAACCAGTCTAAGTTGTAAACTTTGTCCAAAGTCTCAACGATTGTTGACACATTAGTCCTCCTAACTTTGACAGAGAATATCTCCCCATTCGAGCTTATGTTAGTATGATTGTTCAATAAGGTTTCAAACCATCCGCTCCCAGATCTCTGCATTGACATAATGGCAAAATACCGGACAGGATTGCATGAACACTCGGCCCTAATCACACACAAGAAAACCCATAATTATGCCGTAAAACTGAAAAACCAAACTCAGGAGCAACAAAACCAGTTTCATACCTGCTAAAAGTTTTGGGGTTTGGATAGTGCACGTAAGGAATTTCCCATGGCTCAATATTAGGTTCTGGACAAGGCTTTTGAATCACTCCGATATTCAAAAACTCAGACGTGCTGCTGGTGCTTATTTGCTTCAAACAAATTGAGAATATATACACACCACAAACCATTACAAACAACAACACAACCATCCTCAACACCAATGGAGACTTCTTTGGCAACTTTAGGATGAAAGAATCCTGAAATATCAAGATCACTTCGATATCGATAATCCCTTCAAAAATATGGTATGGGGTATTGCTATAGCATTAATCTCTCATCTAATTCAGCTAGAAAAAATTCAACTCCGTTCTCAATAAGCCATATTAATTAATTGATTAATCACGTTTTAGCGTACAAAAACATATCAACATCGAAACCACAATCAAAGAACAAAACTTTCATGAAAATGAAATCTAGGTGTTGCTTCAATCTTAATAAAGTGATAAAAGACAACAAACCCCCCTAAAATCATGGATGTTTAATGCAAAGATTTTATGTTTTACAGAAAACCAAATAAGGTAATATAAATAAATATTTAATATTAATAACAGAATCTTCAATCTCACTCTATATGACGACAATGGAACCTACTAAACATACCCAAAGAGGAAAATAAAAACACTAACCTTGCTGAAGAAACTCAGATCGTCCGCCATGGCTTCAAAGCTCAAAGAGTAAGGCAATCAAAAGGCATTGGCAACTCCTTTTTTTTTCTATGGTTTTTTTCCCTCTTTTTTTTCCACTCACATAGAAAAAAATAAGTATTTAGTTTGCATCTCTCATTTCTTTCAAATAAAATCTTTTTTTTTTCTACTAAAAAAATGGAAATGAAAGAGAAAGAGAAAGAGAAAGAGAAAGTGCAGGGTTAATTCTCGTGAAGAACAAAATGATTAGGCTCTTTTCTTCCTCAAGTCCGTTTGCCGTTGATGAAGCACACGCTCGGTCCTATGTTTTTTTCGGGTATTGCCTTACATTCTGGGGGGTTAAATTCTTCTTTTGATCCCTCTATTATGATCATGTTTTGGATTTAGTCTTTATACTTATTTGGTAGGTCCAAATTTGATATATTTTTTGTTGGGGATAAATCTCAAAATTATAAATGAATTTTGATTTAATGTGTAATTATTTTAATTTGTTAAAATTATAGACGTAAAGCTCTAATTATGGTTCAAATATATACTTGAAATTTTAATTTTGATTTAATCATATACATTTGAAGAAATAAATACATTAATTTATTTTTATATCTGATAAATTATTTATGTATACAATATATAAACATAAAATAATGTTATATCAATAATTGTGTTAAAAAATTTCATCTATAAAATTACATAAAATTAAAGTTCATGTATAAAATTACACATTAAATCATAGTTTATGTATAGTTTTAGGATTTATCTCTTTTTCTTTTAACTTTTATAATAAATATAAGGTAATATTTAGTTCCCAAACTTCATAAATTTTCTCAACTTGGCCCTTAAACTTTTTTGTCCATCTGTCCATATTAGCCTCTAAACTTGGTAACTTTTCTTGGATTTAATTTATGTGATGATATGGCATTTTGAGAATGTATTACCATATCACTTAATTTTTTTTATTAAAAATATAATTTTTAGCTTACAACATGGCAAAATATTAGAGCGACATGTCATAGCATGTACCAAAACGAAGAAAAGTTACCAAGTGATAGTGTTCTTACCCACTAAGACCTTTTAAAAGCATGGGTCCGAACTCTACCAAGGCCAAGTGATAAAACATTTTCTTGGTGGACTTAAGTGCTATTGCCAAAACTTCATGAATCCCCTTGGGATCTTCTTGGAGCAAAGAGACAAAAATTCGAAGCTAAAATCAAACATAAACATCCCAAGAACAATACCTCCACCGTTAAGGGTGAGTATCTGCTACGTAGTGTCTCACTCCCTCAATAAAAGTTATTATTGTCAAGGTTTTGTCTCTCATACTCCAAGGAGAACCTAAAAAGGTTCACAGAGTTTAGGGAGCGCCTTGGTTGGTAAAGATATGACTGGCAAACTCATGGGAGAAATGTCAGTATTGTGCGAAATATCAATTATGCACATTACACCTGTGGTGGTTCAAACCACCAACCAAGGCTTAAATGTATTACCTTTACATACTTAGTACCACTTGGCAGACACTTCTCTTATGAGCTTTTAGATCTTATCTCCACCAACCGTGGCACTCCCTAAACTCCATAAATCCTTTTGGGCTCTCCTTATAGTACAAGAGATAGCCCCAAAAAGGGAACAATACCTTTCGTTGAGAGAGTGAGACACTTCATAGCAGATACTAGATTTGTTCATGAATTAGGCTACTTGCCCAAGTCTGAAAGCCTGCCTGAAATTTGGAAGGGTTTGAGCAAAAATATTAAGCTCAAAAAATGGACTTAGGTAAAAAAATTAAGCTCATTTAAAATATGGGTCGAGCTCGAGCTTAAACATTCAAGGCCCGAACTCTGCCCAGCTCGACCCCTTTTTAAGTTAGTAATGTTTTATGTTATGTTATTTTTATATATTACGTAATTTATGACACATAAAAATTAAATTTATAATAGTATATAATACAACTACTATGATGCAAACATTAAAAATTGCTAAGATGACTATTATAAAATTTAAATAATTAAATATATATATATATATAATGTAATATGGGTGAGCTTAAAATGGTTTTGGGTTAGTCATTTACAAATATGAATGTGATTGGGCAAAATTTTAGATCCATATTTCAGGTCCGATCGAGCTTAAGTAAATATAAAGTATGTTAATATCATGCATAAGCCCGATCCAATCGACTTATGAGCACCTCTAAGTAGATACTCACTCTAAACATAGTTAATAATGTTAACTATTTCAGTTAAAATATTAACCTATTTTTTCCCTAATTCCTTTTAATATTCAATAATCATTGTTTAGATTAACAATCTACAATAACTAATACTAAAAGTTAACCCCAAAATCAATGAGAACAGCAAGCTTGAATTTTATACACTCGATAGGGACAACTAAGCTTAGTCTTATATCATAATGAGAGGGTTAGTTACGATATTGACCTTTCAACGTGAGTTTGAAGTGAAATCTAATGTGACCTCACAACAGCAAAATAGGTCATTAGCTGCATTTTTAGCGGCGTTTGGACACAAAGCGCCGCAAAAGGTAAAGCATTAGCGGCGCTTTTCCTAATGCGCCGCAAAAGGTAAATCATTAGCGGCGCTTACACAAAGCGCCGCTAAAGGTCGGGTCTTTAGCGACTCTTTACCCACAAGCGCCGCTAAAGGTCGACTCATTAGCGGCGCTTAGACAAAAGCGCCACTAAATGTCAGGTCATTAGCGGCTGGATAGCGGCGCTTATCCAGAAGCGCCGCTAATGGTCTGGTCATTAGCGGCGCTTCACCAAAAGCGCCGCTAAAAGTGGAGTCATTAGCGGCGCTTACCCATAAACGCCGCTAAAGGTTGTATCATTAGCGACGCTTATATAGAAAGCGCCGGTAAAGGTCAGGTTATTAGCGGCGCTTTTCTAATAAGCGCCGCTAATATATTTAAATCTTATATATCTTAAAATTAAATTAAATTTATAATGAAAGTGAATTAGATTAACAAAAGAAAGGCAGAGTTGTCTGCATGCATCACCCCCAATCACAGAACCCTCTTCACCCTCAAATCGCAATACCCCTCTTCACCCCCAAATCGTTGAGCCCTCTTTTATTTCCCTCAGTCCGTTGCCTCTTCACCTGCAAAACCCACTTCTGTTTGCCTCACCCCGTTCCCTCTTCACCCTCAAAACCGACTTCTCTTCCCCTCACTCCGTTCGGTCTTCACCCCAGAACCCGCTTCTTCAGTCGATCCGACAGCCGCAAATAAAACCCATTACAATCCACTAATCCCTATCAGTATTTGCTAATTTTTTGCAGTAGTATTATAGTCCCTAACAGTTTTTACATGGGTCCTTCTGTCTATACTATATTTTAGACACTGGTGAATCTTGGAGTCTGTAATTTTCAAGAAGAGATAATAACACCACTATATTGGATACCCATGTTATTGTAGTTTTTGAGCTTTTTTTATGTATATTTAAGAAGATTGTATTTTGATCAGTAATTTATTTCTTTTTACAGCATACGCAGTATTGACCCATGGTGTTTTATCATATTTATTTATTTATTTTTTTGCAATCAACTGGAATGGTTGTTGAAAACTGCTTGGGTAATTTACATATGGGAAGATGAGTAATTTTTTTCCATCTTTTTATTCATGTCGAGTATTTCTGTGTATTTTTACTTTTAAGGTTTTTGCTATATATATGTTTTTTGATTATAGAGCTTTGGCTGCGAACATATTTCTACTTTAAAATTTAAAGTTACTGGTAGTTACTTTGATTTATCTCGCCGTCTCTTTGTCTATTCCATACTGATTAATTTACTTTCTTTATCTACCATTTTACAACAACTAAACTGACAAGTAAATTGTGCACGCCTGGAGCAGGTCAATCAAGAAGCTCTGCTGGAGTTAATCGTGGTCCTAAGTAAGTTTCAATTAACTTTGACACCTTTATGATGTTTTATTTGCGGATTAATTTCCATGGTCAAGTATCATTTAGCACAAAACCATTGGTCTTGCAGAGTTTAGTTTTCATATTATGCTCATATACTTAGATTTTTCATTAATTGTTTGACATTCTCCAAGTGTTTACAAAAATGTCCATGAGAAAGAAACCAGGCCCTTCACTTGATGTTGAGCATTGCCCCAGACTACTGAACCATATTCAGACCTAACCATTGATCTTCTCTTCCTTTTAGCTACAAAACTCACTGCCTATCTCTTCTTTTCCCCGTCGTGCTTAAAGACGAGCGTCCGGGGCCTAACTGAGATCCCGACAGATGACGAACCATCCACTGTCACTTTGTATATCGACTGAGCGGGGTCGATGTTTGTTAATTCCCAAGTGTACTGAATGACCCTTTTGTCCCCAAAGAAGACCGAAAATGATGGGTAATTGAGTTCACCAGGGTCTTTGAATCTCTCGGTTAGGATGCTTGACAATGGTTATAACTTGATCAATGGTGTAGCCTAATGAGCATAAGAAGGATATGTATTGTTTCGTAGATATATCGTATATTAGTCCCGGAGAAAGGGCTTTTTGAGGGCCGACGTGACCTGCCCCATGAACCCATGGGTTCGATAATGAACCGTCGGCTGCATCCCATAGAGATGAGTTGGTGTTGTCTCGAGTGTAGGCAGTGGTCATTAGGCAGTGTCGGCTAAATTAAGATAAACATGGTATAATTGAGAAAGAATGTAGATGCAGAGTGAAAAATCTAAATTGGTATAGGTAGAGGAGACATAGGCGGGGTCTTGACGTCTTGTCCTTCTAATTGAAACAACCGACTCTCTTTCTCTGCATGCAGACATTGTTGAAACAAATGTGATCTTCATGATTTACTTGTCTCATCTCTCCCACTCTCTTGCTTTTACTTAGAACCCAATTCAAGAAGTGTGTTAATAGAGAATTGGGAGGGTTTGAATGAAAATATTATTCATAAAATTAGGTTGGTTTAAAATATAATTTGGATTTGGATTTGAACAATTAAGGATTTAGCCTGAACTTTTTTTAAAATTTGTAATGTTTTATATTATGCAATTCATAGCATATAAAAAAATCAAATTTATAGTAAGCATTAAAACATTGTCAATATGGTTATGTATAAAATTTTAATAAAAAATATAAAATTATTAAATATTAAATTAAAATAATAAATATATGTTCTAATTATTTAATTATATTAAAGTAAATAATTATATTGAATTAAATATTTAATTATTTAATTATATTAAAGAGAATAATTATATTAAATTAAATATTTAATTATTTAATTATATTAAAGTAAATAATTATATTAAGTTAAAAGATTTAATTATTTAATTATATTAAAGTAAATAATTATATTAAGTTAAAAGATTTAATTATTTAATTATGTTAAAGTAAATAATTATATTAATTTAAAGATTTAATTATTTAATTATATTAAGTAAATAATTATATTAAGTTAAAAGATTTAATTATTTAATTATATTAAAGTAAATAATTATATGAAAGTAAAGATTTAATTACTAAATTATATTAAAGTAAATAATTATATTAAGTTAAAAGATTTAATTATTTAATTATATTAAAGTAAATAATTATATTAAGTTAAAATATTTAATTATTTAATTAATAAAAACAGCCCAAATATTTAAGTAAAATGTTGTCACAAATATAAAGGATTTAAAGTATAATGTTGTCACCAATATATATTTTTAAATTTAAATCAATTTATAACACTTAAGTAACCATAATTTATTCTTAACTTTAGATTTCAAGAACTACGAAATGGATAAGAGTTGGATGCAATTGTCAAGGGTAACCAACGACTATCGGAATGGAGTGCAAACTTTTCTAAATTTTGCATTTCAAAATGCAAGCGAAGAGAATATGATTCTTTGCCCGTGTAAGAAATGTGGCAACATCAATTGGCATATTCGTGAAGTTGTCTACGAACATCTAGTTGTTGATGGCTTTATTCGGGGGTATAAAAAATGGATTTTTCATGGAGAGTGTACACCTAGTAGAACCTCTTCAACAATTAATCCGAGTTATCCTCATTATGCTGATCATCAGTATGCTAGAGAAGATGACATGGAAGGTATGTTGCGGGATGCATTTAATATGCACAATCATGGTTTGCAATAATTTCCATCTGAATTTATTGCATCCGATGATTGTGATATTGGTGATAATGCTTTTAACGAAATGGGAACAAGTGCACCTGATGAAGAGCCAAATGGAGAAGCGGCGAAGTTCTACAAGTTACTTAATGAAATGAATGAAGAACTCTATGAAGGATCAAAATTCTCCAAATTATCTTTCTGCATTCGTCTTTTTCACTTAAAATGTTTGGGAGGGTGGACCGGAAACTCTTTTACGCTGCTGTTAGAGCTTTTGGCTGAGATATTTCCGTTTGCAAAAATCCCTCATTCATGCAAAGATATGAAGAAACTGATAAAGGATTTAGGCCTTGGGTATGAAAAAATTCATAGTTGCCCAAATGACTGCATGTTGTATTGGGGTGATCGGAGAAGCCAACAGTCTTGTCATGTATGCGGTACGTCTCGTTGGATGAATAAGAATGTAGAAAATGTGAATGATGATCAAGGTGAGGCACAGCCAAGAAAGAAGCCAGTGAAGATTCTACGATATTTTCCACTAATACCAAGGCTTCAAAGGCTTTTCATGTCGTCAAAGACGGTCGACTCTATGAGGTGGCATCATGATGAACGAACCGATGATGGATTATTAAGGCATCCCGCAGATTCTTTAGCTTGGAAATCATTTGATAATAAATTTCCAAGTTTTGCAAGTGATCCTCGGAATGTGAGGCTTGGGCTAGCATCTGATGGATTTAATCCATTTAAACTCATGAGTACTTCGTACAGTACTTGGCCTGTAGTGCTTGTTCCTTACAATTTGCCTCCGTGGATTTGCATGAAGCAATCTTCTTTTATCTTATCTATGATTATCCCTGGAGAGAAAGGTCCCGGGAATGATATTGATATTTATATGCAGCCACTTATTGAAAAGTTGAAACAGTTGTGGGTCGGTGTTGAAACATATGATGTTTCCAAAAAGGAGAATTTTTATTTACGTGCAGCTCTGTTGTGGACTATTAATGATTTCCCAGCTTATGCAAATTTATCTGGTTGGAGTACCAAAGGACGTTACGCTTGTCCTTGTTGTGCAGCGCAGACATGTTCAAAGTGGTTATATAATGGGAAGAAGTTTTCTTATATGGGGCATCGTCGGTGGTTAGATAGAAATCATAGATTTAGATTTCAAAGAGCTCAATTTGATGGTACTGAAGAGTTGAGAGAAGCTCCTGAGCAGACTATTGGATCTGAAATCTTATTCATGTTGAAAGATGTAGATTTCAGTTATGGGAAGATGAATCAACCATCCAACACGCAAAGAAACAGAAGGCCGAGGGAGGCATATGTTGGCGATGTCGACCGGGAGAGTGATGATGAATCTGATGAAGAGGATGATCCTAATGAGGCGGAGTTGTGGAAAAAAAGAAGTATTTTTTTTATTTGCCTTATTGGGAGCATCATATTTTGAGACACAATCTTGATGTCATGCATATTGAAAAGAATGTTTGCGAGAACATAATCGGGACAATTCTCAATGTCGATGGAAAATCGAAAGACAATCTTAAGAGTCGACTTGATCTAGTTGACATGGGAATTCGGCATGATCTTCACCCTCAATTACTTCCGAATGGAAAATGTCGGTTGCCGCATTCTATTTTTACAATGTCGAAGAAAGAAAAAGAATTGTTCTGCACAGTGTTGAAGGATGTAAAGGTCCCAGATGCGTATGCATCAAATATATCTCGATGTGTGAGTCTTAAAGATCGAAGACTATATTTCTTAAAATCACATGACTATCACATCTTGATGCAAGATTTACTGCCAGTTGCTTTGCGGTGTTGTATGTCAAAAAAGGTGACGTCTTGTATAATTGAACTGTCCAATATAATGAAAGTTATTTGTGGTAAAGTTTTGGATGTTGAAGAACTTGAGAAAGTACAAGATCGAGTCACCTTGACGTTATGCAACTTGGAGAAGATCTTTCCACCTTCATTCTTCACTATTATGGTGCACTTGTTAGTCCATCTCCCTCATGAAGCAAAAGTTGGTGGACCGGTTTTCTATCGGTGGATGTATCCTATAGAGAGGTGCTAATTAATTTGCAAATCTTTTATTCATTGATTAATATATCTTTAGTTACACTTTTTGATAATGTTGGATATCGTGTTTAGGTTTCTATGCAAATTGAAGTCTTATTGTCGTAATAAGCGTTATCCAGAAGGATCAATTGCTGAAGGTTACTTAGCTGAGGAGTGTATGACTTTCTGCTCTAGATATTTAGAAGATGTTGAAACAAGATTGAATAGACCAAGTAGAAATGCTGGCCTCAATAATGATCATAGCTTAGCTGGAACTTATCTATTTGAAACTTGTGGACAACCAATCGGGAAAGTTGAAATCGCACACTTAGATGATATATCTTGGGTACAAGCACATCGATATGTTCTTTTTCACCATGATTCAATTGAACCATTACGCAAGTAAGTTTTAGAATTTCATAAATATTCATCCTTTTCATCTGTTAATTTTTTTGCTAACTAATTTATTAACTTTTTAACCTAGTGAGTATAAACAACTCTTGAGATCTCGTTCACGCTCCCGAAGATTACAACATCGAGAGATTCATAAGTTATTCACAGAATCTTTTCATGAATGGTTAGGGCAGATGGTATGCAACTGAAGCTTTCAATGATAAATAATAATGTTTTCGTATAACATTATATTTAATCAATTTACTTTCAATTCAATAGGTTTGGAGTGGGAAGGACGTCAGTGAAGAAGTTAAATGGCTTTCCCAAGGTCCAAATAGAGTAGTTAGAAGATATAATGCCTTCTTGATTAATGGATTCAGGTTTCATACAAAATCTCGCGAAAGATTAAGGAGGACTCAAAACTCTGGAATAGTTGTTAATTCTTCAATTACAAGCTATGCTAGTGCTAAGGACAATAATCCTATTGAAGGAAATGTGGAGTATTACGGACTTCTTTCGGACATTATTGAGTTGGATTACTATGGAAGATGGAAGGTTGTTTTATTTCGATGTGATTGGGCTGATGTTAATACAGCTCGAGGAATTAGAAAAGATCAATTTGGTTTTACAATGGTGAACTTCTCTCGATTAATTCACACTGGCCAACAATTGATGGACGAGCCGTATGTATTTTCTTCTCAAGTCAAACAAGTTTTTTACTCAAGAGATCCAACTGATGAGGGTTGGTACGTTGTACTTCGTAACACCCCTAGAGACTTGTTTGACATGGGCAGTGGGAGTAGAGATGACATGGACGAAAGATCAGAAACTTTGCCTTTTCCAGAACAAGACTTAGATGAAACTATTCCTAGTACTAGTACACAATCTCAATGGGTTCACCAGGATGCGGATGAAGATATTTACGAATCATAATGTAATAAGATTTTACATTTTCTTAATAATATGTATATTATAATTTAAATCTTGATCTTGTTAAATATATCCATTACTATTATTGTTGTAATTAGTTACTAATATTCTAACTATTTTATGCGTATTGAAGATAATATGCCTAGAAGAAAATTTCGAGAGCTAAGTATTATCCAAAATTCTCCAAATTCGGAAGGAACAAATAGTGAACAACAGACTGCCATTGGATCATCGAATGTTCCAGAAACTGTAGAAATTGAAGGTAATGTTAAGCTTAATTTTCGTGCATGTTTACTTTTCTTTTTTTATTTTCGTTTCAAATTCTAATATTAACATATAAAATTTTTTAGCTGAATATTCTGAGGGGCGCAGAACTCGAGGACGTACCGTATTAAAGGATTTATACAGCCTAAATCCTGAGGAGCGTGTCAAAGTATCTGCAAATAGTCATGGTCAGCCTGTTGGATCAAAAGCTCGACTTCTGGGAGGATACTTGGGCATAGTAGCACGAAATGGCAGTTTGTTGCCAATCAACTACGAGTCATGGCATCATATGCCTGATAGTAATAAAAATCAAGCTCTCGATAATATTAAGGTAATTAATTGAATATAATTTATAATACTTTGATTTATTTTAATTTATATTTACTTTCTAAACTTGTGTTATTTGCAGGAAAGATTTATTTTAGAGCTCTCAGACAATTATATAAAGAAATCATTAGGAAAGAAATGGAGAGACCATAAAAGTTCTATAAAGAAAAATTATTTTAAGAATAATATGAGTCTCGAAGATAAATTGAAAAATGTTCCGCTGGGAATGCTGAGGTACCAATGGGAAGAACAAGTTAGATTTTGGAGCTCAAAAAAAGGAGAGGTATTATGTACTACAAAACGCTTATAATTATTTCGGTTTATAGTATTTATTATATACGTAATAATAATTAATGTAGGATCGTGAGCGTGTTGGAAATACAAGTAGGCAAAAACAAAAATTCACGCACACAGCTGGATCGAAAAGTTTTGCTTGTGTAGCTACTGATGAGGTATTTTGAGTTTATTTATTGTGTCAAATATTAATTACTTTCTACTAATTAATATTTTTCCTACTATAATGTAGGAACAATCATCAGGTCAAAAAATTGGACGACTTCAGCTTTTTGACATTACACATAGAAAAAAGATGGATCTCCTATGACTTCTGAAGCTGCAGAAATTATGGTATATTAACTTAATAAAATTTGAATTATTTTAAATATTTATCATATTTAATTATAATAGTTTAATTTGTCGTTTATAATACAAATAATGTCAAGTTATGTTGCATTTGTTTGATTATATATTTCGTTTCTAACTTTTTGATTGACTTATTAGGATAAATTAAAAGATAAGAAGGCGGAGTATGAAGCGATGGCTTCAAGTGATAGTTCGGTTAATCTAGAGGACATTGATAACCGAGTTATTACTGAAGTTTTGGGTCCTGAAAAGTATGGTCGGGTTCGATTTCAAGGATCTTTTGTTACCCCATCTCGATATTTTGGATCCAACTCGCAGAGATACATGCCTTCGAGGAATCAGGATCAAGCTGAAGTTCAGAGGTTAAAAGATCAATTGGCTCAGGTGCAAGCGAGCACAGTTGAGCAAATTGCTCAACTTAAAGAGGAGGCTGCAACGAGAGAAGCAGAGGCTCAAAAAAAATATGATGAACTCCATCTAAAACTTAAAGAGGAGGTTGCATTGAGAGAAGCAGAGTCTCAAAAAAAATATGAAGAACTCCACATACAACTTAAAGTGGAGGCAGCAGCGAGGCAAGCGGAGGCAGCAGCTAGGCAAGCGAAGAAAGCAGAGGCTACAAGAAAGTATGACGAATTGCAGCTACAGCTTCAAAATATGATGAAAATGTTTCAGCAGAATCCGTCCTCTTAGACTTTTGTTTTTTTATTTGAAAAGAATATGCTACATTTGAAATTTATTTTTCATTGATTTATTAATTTAAATCATATGTATATTTCTATCATTTATCATTTACCTTTAAGATTTGAAGTTATTGGTTGGATTTGCATTGGTTGGATTTTATATTTACAGGAAAAATGCTGAAATTCGGGTTCTATGTGAGTTAAAAAGGGTTGTTAAAAATCTGTTATATTAGCGGCGCTTTATCAAAAGCGCCGTTAAAGAACATGGCCTTCAGCGGCACTTGTGGAAAAAGCGCCGCTAAAGAACATGGCCTTCAGCGGCGCTTGTGGAAAAAGCGCCGCTAAAGAACATGGCCTTCAGCGGCGCTTGTGGAAAATGCGCCGCTAAAGAACATGGCCTTCAGCGGCGCTTTTTCCATAAACGCCGCTATTTTTTGCGGCGTTATCTTTAGCGGCCTTTTTTACGGTGCTTTATAAAACGCCACTAAATTTTTTAGCGGCGCTTATAAGCGTCGCTATAGACCTAAAAAAGCGCCGCTAAAAAACTGTTTTCCTGTAGTGCCTATTTTATATGTGTTTATATATGTATATATATATATATGTATGTATATATTTGTTTACGTTCCAATTCTCAATAAGACACGTGATAAGTTTAAGAGTTGTCTGAACAATAAGCTTATCATAAACGAGTCGAGATGATACTTGTGGACTCACTTTCTCGAATGTACTATCCGAACAATAAATGACTCAATCTTCATTGAGAACATGAAATCATTTGGTCACCAAACATCACGTAGGGATCTACCCTGTCACAGACATCTCCATCCCATTGAAGACATCCTCCCACGTGCTCCGTAATGATGGTTAGATGGTAAGTCAACACATTAACGTCATATTACAAGAGATCCTCGCCTATCAATATCCCCAAGAATAATGAAGAGGGAACCGACTCTTGAGAATACTAAGCCTACATTCTGCCCATGCTCTTCGAAGTTTTTATCTTTAGTATTCTCTCCACCCTTGTTCTCCTTAGTCTCCAGCTCTATGCCTTGATTGGATGAATCGACCTTCTCAACAATCATTCTCCTCTCCTCTTTATCTTTCCTTTGTTGAGTCCAGAATCAACAATAATTATGTTATTTTTCTAATTTATTATAATTAATTATATTGAAAAATAATTTAGCATTAGTGTCGTATATTGTATTTATTTTATTTTATATTCATATAACTTATTATAATAATTTGGTTTATAAAAATGTTATACGTATATTTTATGTTGACATGATTTTTTATGTGTAAATCAATATAAAATTATATAAATTGTTACATGTTAATAATCTTTTTTTTTTGTAAATTTTAAAATAATCTTAACTCGCATTATAAAAAAATCTCTACACGTTTGCTTTTTCATTGGAAATAGACTTGTTCATGGTCAGATTATCCGTTCAAGCTCGAAAACTCGTTCAAAATATGAGAGGATTTGAACAAAAATATGAGGCTCGAAAAATGAATTTAAATAAAAAAATAGACTCATTTTAAATAAGGTTCGAGCTTAAGTTTTAACATTCAAGAATTGAGCCCGACTCGAGTATCCCTTTTATGTTTTTGTAATATATTTTTATTTTTATATATTATGTAATTTATATCACATAAAAATAAATATATAATAAAAACACTATTTAAATATTTAAAAAATATGTTAAATTATCTAAATTTAAAATTATAATAAAAGATGACATATAATATTAAACATTTAATTAAAAATAATATATATTTTTATAAAATATAAACCAACTTAAAATAAACTTAAATTAATAATTTACAAATATAAACAAACGTGAGTGAGTTGCATTGAAAAGAAATTATTTTTAGATAATAATGATTGGTATTATAAAAAGCAGACTTTTACTTTTCTCTACCAATTCTTGAAGAGGTCCACACGGTTTTCGTTTTCTTTTTTTTTTTTTAAGTATAGATTATTTTATAATTATTTTATGAATGTTTTGTGTAAAAACTTTTATGTAATATATATTTGTCATAAGGAAATGTGTTGCTCGAGTCAACCACATGGATATAAAAGTGTTTAAATGGTTAATCGAATTAAATTATTGTTAATTGAATTTTTTAATTTTTTAACCGTTAATCGAATAGAAATTTTATAAAAAAAATTAACTGAACAGAAATATTTCTGTTAATTCAGTCGGTTAATTGAATTAATCGAAATTTATATGTTTTGTTTTTTTGTTAAAATAAGTATAAAATATATTTAAAAAATTAGTAATGTTCATTTGATCGAATCAACCGAATTAGTAATAATCTAATACATATAATATATAATATTATTTATTAAATTTAATTAATTCGATTAATTACCCGATTTTGAATCTAATTAACCGTTACCCGAAATTCCAAAAACTTTTAACTGACTTTCAATTAAACTAAATCGATTAATCAAATTTTAATTCAATCAATTAATTCAATTTTAACCGAATTTTGAACAACTTCGTATGCGAGGAAACATGGTGGAGTTCGCCTATCTCGCAGCATAGAAATAAATCCTCCTTAGATAGAAATAAGTGGTTGCGTTTGGGCCTGTTTGCAACAACTCGTATTGGGCCAGAATATGGGTTAGGTCCCCTTGGCAGAAGCCCATGTATCTTTTTTATTTCTTTTTACTAATGTTATACTTTTTAGGATTTTTTAGAAATTAATGAGAAATTTTTTAGTCTAATTGTTAGCTTAAGTATTAAATGACAATTGTGCCAATTGAGTTTTAGATCGATTGGTATGGATATTATTGTCAATACAGAAAAATATGGGTTCGAGTGTGCTGAAGCACATTATTCTCATATTTATGGGTTGGGGAAGAGTTATGGATAATTTTAAGCATTAAAAAAAATAGATATGATCAGAACCTGTAATGAGATTATTAAAAAAGTATTAAATGATAATTTAGATATAATGTGGTGCATTTTTAATACACATGGCTTAAACTGTAAACATTTTGTATTTATTGTATGGATAATTTTCAATTTAATATTTAAAAAAACAAACCGTGTCATTATAATTCAGGTCTTCTTTTTTAACACATCATATTCAAATTGCAATGTCATTGGAATCAAATCTAACCATTCAAGTCAATCGAAAATTAACAAGTTAGGTGATTCAACCATTACAATTGATCATATAATTATTGAGAACTACTTCAAACTCGAAAAAAAATCTAAAACAAAAACTGACAAAAATGGAGAAAGAAAGACTATTTGAATCGGATTTTATCTATGTTTGGGATTTTATTTATTTTCAAACAAAATTTAGTTCAGATTTTTCTTTCCATAGTATATAATTTGGTAGGAAAGATAAAAAAAAATGGGACGAGAAATAATAAATTTCTTCCCATTCATTGCTAGATAGAATTGAAAAATGAAAAGAAGGAAAATAAACATTTGAAAAATACATAATTTTGAGTTAACGTACACATCTCTCATTTTCTCTTCCTTTATTATTTCAATTTGGAATGATTGATTTTTATGCATTTGGATGAAAATAATCAACTCTCCTATTTTATTTCCTCTCACTTTTTTTTTAGTCAAACACAATCGAAATTTATTTTCTTTTTACTTTTTCATTCAACCAACCACACCCTTAGAGTTGTTGGAACTTGGGTTTTGAGGAATACATATGTTTACTAACCGATTTTTTTTTCAGTAAATAAAATTATTATATAAAAAAATTGCAAATTCAAATGACATGATTAGGAAAAATTATTATAACTCAGGGGCGTAATTAAGGGGTTAGTAGGAGCTCCGTTTTCTCTAAAATAAAAAAATTTATTTAGAATATTTAAAATATTTAAAATTTTAAATTAGTAAAGATAAAATTATATTTTGATTTCTTTAAAATGATAAAAATTAATTTAATTTTTTAAAAATTATAAAAATATAAACTATTATAATATATGAAAACATGAAAGTTAAATAAAATAATTTTTGATGCATAAAAAATTGTATGATTTAATGGTCAAAAAAAGTATTTTCCGAAAAATAAATGCAACTTTCCAATTTACGAAAATCAACTACACGCGACGATGACGACAAAATTTCTTTCCTACAAAGTTTCAAACTTAAAAAGATAGACATTTATTGGTGAAAATTTCCCATTATTCAATATTTGGATATTCCCAAATATTAAATATTCATTTTGCAAAAAGAAATATCCATTTATTTACGACAAAATAACAAATTCTTTATTTTACATCAAATTTCTTAATTTATCAAAGAGAAAAATCGCATCCATAAATAAATTTTTAAATTAGATTATTGAGTTTTAATTTAATTAGTATTAATATTATTGTCGTGAGTTCAAACATGTTAAAATATATTTATTTTCTTATTAAGGTTTAGAAAAAGATGATGTGTAATTGTTTTAAGCAAGGGCGTAGCGAGATGGGTTGGCAGGATTTTGATCCCTTAAAATGGAAATTTTTTTATTTAGTTCTTTTAAATTTTTAAATTAGTAATAGTAAAATTACACTTTGATCATTTAAAATGATAAAAAAATTGATTTGATCTTTTAAAAATTATAAAGATATAGACTATTCAAATGATGAATTACATTTTTATAATCGTAAAAATTAAAATTTAATTTCGACCCCATAAAAATTTTCTACTGACACAAGTGTAAAATAAAATTAAACAATACAACCGTCATATTTTATTCTTTATCCATGAAAATTATGCATGTTAAGTTTAACATAAATTAAAAATTTTTAAGTATTCATTTTATATAAAAATTCTCAACTATTAAATATATATTAGTATAGATAATATTTTTATACTAATATAAATAAATTTCTCCGAAAACGAATATATATATATATTGATTTTTTTGGGGTCTATAAAGGAATAGATATTTTTTAAAACCAAAATTAAAGTGCTATTCAAAATATAGTTTATTTAATATGAAAAAGAAAAAATAAATAATAAAAATAATATATTGCCTGAGGAATCACCATGATCAATAAAATCTATATAAGAAATGAAAGGCTCTTCTTTTCCATTAATGGAGAACATGGAGTCCACCGTGTTAGAAGAAATAGCCTTCGACGGCGGACCTCCTGTTCTTCGCATATGCAAAGATGGGCGCGTCGAGAGGCTTGTCGGCACACAGATCGATGTCCCACCGGGGATCGATCCCAAAACAAACGTCGATTCCAAAGACGCCGTGTATTCACAAGAAACCGCCAAATACCTCCGACTTTACATCCCTAAAAACGCCACTTCCTCCTCCGCCCAAAAGCTTCCACTTCTCGTTTACTTTCACGGCGGAGCATTTTTAATAGGGGCCGTCTCCTCTCCTATGTACCATACTTACTTGAACTCCTTAGTTGCAGAAGCCAACGTTATCGCCGTCTCGGTTGATTACAGGCTAGCCCCTGAGCACCCTATCCCTATTGCATACCATGATTCATGGGATGCCCTTAAATGGGTCGCCTCCCATTACGGCGGAAACGGCCATGAAAAGTGGTTGAACCGTCATGTTGATTTCAACAAAGTTCAGGTGATAGCGCAGGTGCCAACATAGCACATCACATGGCCATTAGAATGGGCAAAGAAAAGCTGGACGGCATAAACCTTGCCGGCATTATGCTAATACATCCATATTTTGGGGGCAAAGAACCAGTAGGTGACGAGACCAAGGACCCAGATAAAAGGGCCAAAATAGAAAGGTTTTGGCGTTGGTATCTCAGACGACGAGTGGAGCCGATGATCCATGGATCAATCCCTTTAAAGATCAAAGCTTGGCGAGCCTGGCTTGCAGCAGGGTGCTTGTCTGCGTTGCTGAAAAGGATGTGTTGAGACACAGGGGGTGGTACTACTGCGAGAGGTTGAAGAAGATTGAAGATTGGAAAGGTGAAGTGGAGATGATGGAGAGCAAAGGAGAAGACCATGTGTTCCATCTGTTAGAACCCACTTGCGACAGTGCCATGGCCAAGCTGAAGAAGGTTGCTGCTTTCATGAACCAGGGTCCATGATAAGGTTTATTAGTAGTAGACTTGGTTCGTATTCAGTTCTAGCACTTTGTTATTGTTGTACTTGATGATGGTTTTCAATGGAAAATGATGGTATTTGGTTACCTAAAGATATGAAATCAGTACTACTCTGATTTAGTATAATCAGTAATTCAATATAATATTATAGAATTATCAATAAAAAAAATTTGGTCATGATCAAAATTTCTACTCTGATTTAGTTTGGTATTATTTCTACAAGTCATCGGTCTTTGGAAGTTGTACAGAGGATGGGATCTTAAACATCTGGATGATGAAAAGGTGTGAAGCTAAATGCTTCTGCAACACAACTTTGCTTTCCCTCTCTTATTCTTTTCCATGTATGCATGTGTGTATATATATTTATGCTACTTCATGTTTTATAAATTTGTTTCAGATTGGGAAAAGGCAAGATACTACTGGATTGAAGGCACCAAATCCTCCTCCTGGATTTTCTTCCAACATGCAGGGCTTAGGTACGGGGTTCCATACCCTTTACTAATTGCTGATTTTCGTAGCGTATGTATGAGATATACCAGAAAGACATCTTGATGCTGCATACACATTTTAGCAGCAGAGAGGGAGTGGGAGAGGGGCGGTGGTGGGGAGGAGGGAGGACAGGGAAGATGGAGAAAACAAATGTACACCTCAATTCCATACAAAATAAAGCCCCAAAAGGTTTAATAAACCCTAACACTAAGAAAGAAAAGGAACTGCCATTAAGGTTAATAAAACCTCTCCTCCCAGCAAAGAGAGACTATGGCACATACTCTTCCACACATTTATCCATCAATGTAGTTAGTTTCGCACCGGTTTTTGTTACACTTTCGGTACGCTACAAATCAAAATGTTCATTTTTTTTTTTACCGATATAAATTTGGCCTGTATCGATCACATCGGCTTGTTCCAGTCAATTTCAATTGTATCGATCAAAACATTACATAACTTTATCGAAGATAATAGAATAACTTTAAAATTCATAATAGAAAATTAATAAAAATTAAAAAATTTATATAACAAACTAAATAAAAAATAAACAATTTCTAAAAGCTTCACCAACACAACTTTATGTTTATGTTTTTATTAAACTTTCATTGTAGATTTTTTTAAAATAATGTTGCGGATAATTATGCTATTTAAAGTGTGGAAGTCTTTTTTTTTGTTTACTTTAAATTTATTAAATAATAAAATTTATTAATAAATATTTTATATTTAAAAGTATTTAATTTAATTTATTTGATATATTAAATATTATTTTTAAAATATCAATAAATTCGAAACTATTTACTAATATGAATAAGTACAAATTTCAATAGAAAAATAATGGGCGGGCTGATCTGAAAAATTCTCAAACCAGATCCTAACCGCTGTCAGTGGATCTTATTAATAAGGTCAGCCGATCGATGGGCTGGCTAAAAGTCATGTTAACGTCCCATATGGATGGGGGCAGGTACACATTTCATTGGTACTTCCCAATAGAATTTGTCTATAACTCACTTTTAATACTGTAAACTACATGCTTGAATGGTTTTAAATTTACTGACAAAGCAAAGAAACCTTAACATAGATGGATTGAGTCTTATTTCGATCGGTATTAGTATTATTATCAGTGTAGGAGGATATAATTCGAATACGTTGAAACGTATTATCTTCTTATCTTATTTAATATTGGATTATGAGTAATTTTAAACATTATATAAAAAAAAACAGATATGATGAGAACTTATAATAACATTAATGTTAACCATTGATATATCTACTTTTAGAATCAATGTTTTTCTCTCATGACCATGATTCAAATTGCATACCTAACAAATAGGAGCATTTACTTAAATTAACCTAAATTATTTATTGATATTACTTGTCACAAAACTATCTCTTCAATTTATAAATCAAGCAACCCCATTGCTTGGGATTATAGTGAGTAAATTTCAAATAGATGAATATTACAATAACTTTGACAACATATTATAACTTTTAAATTTTTATTTTATGATTTAATCAAAAAAATAAATAATCAATCTAACGCGAAACGTGGATCAGAACCCTATTTAATCTACCTGCTAAACAAAAATAGCTAATATCTGCCTTTGATTTCCCAGTCATTGGTTAATAGATTGTCAACATGGAGTTGCCATTGAATGGATCGATCTGTCGTTTTATTCTAATTGTAAAAATAAAGTGAAGTAATAATAGTGACCCAAAACAAGAAAGAAAGGATGACTTAATTGCATATTGTACTAGTAATTTGGTTGAGTAGAGTTGTAAATGAGACACTGGTGCTTACAAGTTACTCGATTTTGACTAAAAAAAACTCGACCTTGACCTGATAATTATCAAGCTAAGCTTAAGCTCAAGCAACTTGTTGGTTGAGCTTAATTCAAGCATAGTATAATACTCTGCTCGAGCGACTCATGAACCTTACTGAACTTTTTATTTTTAATATATATTTTAAATATTTTATTATTAAATTACTTTATTATCTTTGATATATATTATTAACCCTTAATTTGATTATCAAGTGGAGCTCGAGTTTAAATGCGTATGAGCTTAATCAAACTCAAGCTCAAGCTCAAGTAGCTTAACTACATCTCAATTTGAACTTTAGCTTAAAAGTAGATGTTTGATTGAGCTTGAGAGCTCGAGCTTGCCAGTAATTGAGATCGGCTCAATTACAGTATAGGATTTAGGGTATGACATGTGCCTCATAGGGTATAATAAAAAAATAAAAAATTTGATATTTGTCACATTTTCAACCATGCTTATGGAATCTAAATACTCTACAAGTTCTGTATCAAATAGTTACCCATATATATGATAGAAAATGTATTTAATTGAATTGGTGTAATGAGTCCACTCAATATTAATTTAATTCGAAAAATTACTTAAAAACTTTTTTTTAATAAAGTAATAAAGTAATACAACAATATTTTTGTCTTTTATATGAAGGGTTTAAATAAAACAACTAAAAATAAAAATGTATTGAACATCAGCCTAAGTAAGGTTTGATCATAAATACTTCACCATTTTACATATGACTCAATTATAATATAACATTTTTATAAATATAATTTTGATAAATTACACTAGTAGTCACTCAATCATTAGTAATTTTATTTTGGTCACACAACTATTTAATTTTAACTTTTTTTGTCATCAGCGGACTAGTAGTGGCAGTTTTGAAGTTCATCAACTAAATTTGATTGAAAATATATAAAAAAAATAAAAATACCCAAAACTTTGAGATGAAAATTTTTATCCTTTCTCATTCTTTTAAAAATAACTCATTGGTTTTATAAAGAAAAGCAAAATTGTAAAAAAAAAAGAAAGATTAAATTACACAATGTGTAAATGTTAGTGGTTATTTTTTTAAAATCAATACTAAATTGACACAATTTATAAATATTGAGGGTTAGAGTTATTATTATGTCAATTTAAAAATTATCATCATAAACTAACTGGTAACAGAAAAAAATTGAATAATTTAATTACAAAAAAAATATTAATAATTGGATGTCTTATTGATAGAATTTATCCATATAATTTTAATATTTCTTTTCTCACACATATGGCTGCACTTTTTCAGTGTAATGAGTGCAAAGTGATAAACGTCAAGAACTAAGGATAAACAATAAAGACTACAGGAAAGAAAAGTTAAAAATAGGTGAAAACAAACACTAGATCAAACCAAATTTAATAATGTTAAGTATTTTGGATGGGCGGTATGTTTACTCCAGAAGCTCACATACAGATAATATTAAGAAGTTCATTTCTTAACTTTTTTTAATACACGTGATTCCAATTTTATTTCTTCATCGGACAAATACACATGTCTTGTTACAGATGAGGGTATAACACTAATATTAGACACAAAAAGATTAAGAACATATCCAGATTAAAACTCACACATTGACTATCACGCATAATAAAACTCAAACTTGAATACTCAATAATCTATGACCTCGACCTTTACCAACAATGCTAAAGCCTCATTACTATCCTACATGAATCGGATTTAAAGTTGTTAATTATAGTTCCAACAAATTATCAATCGTGGAGATTGAAAAAGAACACAGAAATCTGCAGCTTTGGACATCAGCACCTACCTCCCAACATATCCAAAGAACCCTTCTCTTTTTCTTTGTTTCCTTCAAAAATACATTCACATTAGGGTTTTTTCCTTTTCTTTTTAAAGGATGACAAGATGTTATAGCCACAAAAGTAGACCTTTTCAAGTTTTGTTTCTGAAATTGAGAGGACCCTTGGGGAAACAGATGGTCCAGTTGCTGCATGCCTATGTTTTATTGGAATTATTGATGGTGCTTGGTGTTACTGTACCTCCTGCTGCTGCTGCTTCCCATATTTCAGACTCTTGTATTTTAAAAAAAAAATTTACTGAGCCTATTGAAATTATCAACATCTCAAACACTTAAAATTCGAATTTAATTTAAACAACATTATTCGTTAATTATTATTCGAATTTATTATCTATAAAAGGTAAAAAAAATTCCTGATAATGAATATTCGAAATTTAGTTTTTACATTTGCTACAAAGATGAAGGGAAACCATATAAAATGCAGAATTTAATTTTCTCCAAACATGTTGGTACTGCTGCTGATACCGGTTTTAATCTTCAGTAATTTATGATAACTAATTATTTACTTTTCACCCTACTTTTAACGTTGTAAAGTATGAAAAATTGATTGGGGGAATTACCTCATCCCCTTTCCCTCTCTTTTAAGAATTCTCAAATATATAACTTGAGTTGTGTGACCCGAATTATTGTTAAAAAAATATAGAAGTAAAATTAGAGGCTTGTGTATTGATCATGTTACACAAATAGAATCCGTATAGAACTACACCTCTTGTATTATTTGAAATCGACATCAATGAATTTTTTTTTCTTTGTCCGTCGTTTTTTCCAAAAAGTTTTCCAAGTAAAATCTGTATATTTTTATTTTTTTCTTTCTTTATTATTTCGCGATCGTTTTATTGTCATTATAAATATTAGTTCAACAGTATTTGATGGTCAGTAACACTCCCAGTCATAGACTATTTACTCATAAAATTCATCCATATTCAAGAAAAGAAGTGGTATAAAAATAAATACATAAACTTATACATTACTGATACACCAAATAGGATGGGAGGGAACACAAATGGATATGAAGTAGTAGTTATGAGTTAGATGGTTGATGCAGATGGATCATAGATGTGTCCATTTAGGAAGAGTGGAGAACATGTGCTAGCTTTCAAGAACAGAATTCAAAGCCTTACCTGATTTACCTGCACAGGGACAGTTCTATGAGATTGGGACCAGTACAAGCAGACACACAAATATATACATTTATTTGATCATAATTTACTTATTTTATCATCATCTTTTTAACTAAAACCTACCCAATTACTAGCTGGTTTACCCCTGTGGGTGCTTGTTCCACATGTTCAATGTTTTGGTGCATCGATATTTTTATCGAGATATTTGCTCTTTTCGACACAATGTCTAGAACTACCCATAACTCCTCTCAAACTCATAAATAAGAGGATAATGCGTTTTAATGCATTCGAACTCACGTCCTCTTGTATTGACAACAATGTCATGCCAATTAAATTAATATTCAATCGACAGTTCATACGATCATACTTAAAACACGATATTTTATAAGTTTAGAATCTTAATGCCTCTAATCTCTTTTTAACTTATATCCATTTCAATTCAATCTCAGGCCCTAAAGGAATGTGTGTATATGTATATTTTAAAGGATAGCTACATAATTGAAGTACAATTGAAAGTGTATAAATTCGATTTATTATCAATTAAATATAATTTGTTGCATTATTAATGAACAAAATAAATTATATTAATTTTTCAATAAATACTTGAAAAATTAATTTTAATTTTCCTTTTATAATTTCCATCAACATTAAGGATATTTGAGGAGTAATGATTCAAACTGATAGTTTGGAGGGGATCAAAGCCATTAAAAATTCTTTCTTGACAAGTTCAAACTCTGCCCTTATTAGACGTATTCATCATCTCTTGACAAATGCAAGACTTTGGATCATGCAACACACTCCTAGAGATTTTAATAAAATTGTTGATTGTTTGACCAAAATGACTTTTGATACAAACCAAGATCTAAAATATTTGAAGAGATTTCAAAGGAAGTGCTAGAACTTTCTTCTACTGTTCAAGCAAGTGACAATTTTGCTAAAAAAATTTTATGTAGTTAATTTATTTTTGTCTGTTTTATTTTACCAAAAAAAAATCTATCAACATTATTTTTCAAGTATGTAATTTTTATTTAAAACATAATTAATTTTTGAAGTATTTATTAAAAAATATTATTTTATTTTGCTCATTAATGAGATGCCAATTTACAATTAATTGATGGTGCATAGAATAAACTCATGCATTGTAAGCCCATCAAATATAATCAAAATAATTTATGCAGTATCGTTGATGCTTAGATCTCATACAACATCAATTAATAATAAAATGACACAAAGTTATTAGTGTAAAATAAAAATATCGAATTGTTTAAAATTAAATATAAATAGTTTATCATAAAAAATATTAATTATAATTATTAAAATAAATAAATACAAAAACATAGAATCTAAAATTCGGAACTTGAAATTTAAAATTCAAAACCCCAAACCTAAATTTCGAAATCTAAACAGGGAGTGTGTGTGTATATATAGTAGTTTGTTTTCAAATGTTGATGATTAAAAAAGTAGAAGTGGGTGTGTAAGGAAGCATGGAGGGTAGCTGCTGGACCACGCACCCATGGATCATCTCTCCTCCCAAATCTAATAAAGCACTCTGCCTTCACGTTTTAAGGGCCATTTATACTCTTCCCTCCTAACTCTTTAAAACAACATTTAATTTTAGGGGTAAATTAATATTTAGCCCCTAAACTTGGTAACTTTTTCAATTTGATTTTCAACTTTTTTTGTGTTCCTGCATTAGCCCCGTAATTTGGCAATTTTTCGCAATTTGATTCATGAACTTGGATTCTATTAAGTTAAGAAAAGTTGGTTTAGAGACTAAGGTGCTATTTGATAAACAAAAAAATTTAAGTACCAAAATTAAGTGTTGAAAAATTAAGTTACCGAATTCAAAGTTATAAAATATATTTGGTATATTTCTTAGAATTAAGTACGGAATTTTAAAGATAAAATATTTAAAGGATAATGTTAAAAGAAATAAAATAAAAATAAAAATAAAAATTCTACATTAAGTGATAATCTATTTATCATTTTCCATACTTTTCACTTAAAATTTCTATAATTTACTTTTTATTATAGATATCAAATGGGTTTAAAAATATTTAAATTATTGAAACTATTAATATTCAATTGATTTAATTATTTCAATAAGTTATTAAACAAGTTCTAAATGTTGTTTTATCTTTTAATTATATGGTTCGATTAAGTCGGGTCACGCTTTTTTTTTTTTTTTGGTATTCTTTGACCTAATAAAATTGGTTTAAATTGATTTACTATTTAAAAATATATTTTGGATTAATTTCACTAGATATCCTCAAATTGTGACTCAAATTCTAAATTAATCGTAAACTTCAAAAATTTCTAATTAAGTTTTTAGATGTTAAATGTCAAATCCTTTCATCAACCTAGCCATTAATTTAGGTGTTAAATGTCAACTCAAATATGATCTAGAGCATATTTATAATACACAAGATTAAATTGTAAACATACATGTACCTACTACATGAACAACTTGGATCTAACACTTAAAAAGAAAGAAAGAAAGAATCCTCTGATCTTTTAACACGTCAAATCTAGACTGTCTATGCGATTGATACATATGCATTTACAATTTAATTTACTTATTTTAAATATGCTCTACTTCATATTCAAACTAGCATTTAAAGCAATCATATCTGCTCTTTTGGGCACAATGTATAGAATTACTCAAAACTTCTCCCAACTCATAAAGAAGAGAATAATGTGTTTCAACACACTCAAACCCACGTCTTCTGAATTATATATCCTATGATTGAGTCCAAACAAGTATATATATATCCTTTCTAATAAGAGAGATACCTACACACCATGGTTCATGTTGAACTTTAATGTTTGTCTCCTTATATCTTTGATAATGGCATTTATTTTCTGCATAAATTTCCATCTGTTACAATACTAAATTCTTTTAAAACATCAGTTAACAACTCTAACAACTAATCCAAGTAAAAAATATCCCACTACTCCATTGCCAATTCATGTACAAATACTTTTATAGTATATGATACCCATCTCTTTGTCAATGATTCTTTCATCTTTTACATTAATTCTTAACAATTAAGAGTCATTATATCCATCCAACATATTAGGTCTCTCATAAATCATCTTTAAACCCTCTTTAAAACCATACATCAATATAGGGTTATTCGTATACGATCTAATTAGGTTTTTTAAAGTTTTCGTATCTGATACGAGAAAGCGAAAGAAGATCGTATTCAAGTTGTTTGAGTCGAGAAAGAAATATTAGAATCTGACCTGAAAAGAGGAAACTAAACAAATTTAGAAACAATTAAAAACGAAAACAACTAAAATAAGGAATTTAAGAACCAAGATTAAATATTCAAAACAATAAAGAAAGAAAGAAAGAAACGATGGATTAAAAAGTGGAAGATGGATCGAATAAATCGATGGATATATAGATAAGTATTCAATTAAACCCTTTGAGATATAAACACTAACAAATTCAATTAATGACTCTAATCAACCATTCAAGAAATAATCCTCACAAATTGAAAGATGGAAAATGAACTCCCACGACTCCTTGAAGAGAATAGAGAAGAAAATTGTTTCTAAAAAATCATAAGAAAGCAATCTTGCACAAAAGAAACTAACCCCCAAAGCTGAAAATTTTCTTAATGAAAAACAATTGTCTTTTTAATGAAAAAATGAAGAGGAATTTATATAGAGTAGTTAATTACATTTAAATAAACTCTCAAGTATAATGGAATTCTAATTAATCTAAACAAAGAATAGTTTTAAATTAAATTTTTTTGTTGACTAAAAAACATAAAATTCCTATACAACTTAAAATACTTTAAAAAATCTTAAAATTCGGAGTAAGTAAATAATAAAATAATAAACCTAACAAAAATACGCCCATATATAATAAAAATTAAGTCTACAAATCAAAACCAATATGATTTAAACTAGATTTAAAGCTCGAAACTCATATTTTTTCATAATAATCCCCTCTAAAAATTCTACTCGCTTAATCTTCACTAAAGCGGTCATAACTTGAACTCCCGAACTCGAAATCAAGTAATTCAATGTTCATTCCAAAGCTAAGAGATAGCTCTTCAAACGCTATGTAGACATCTCAACACAGAAATGCCTTGATCCCATCCAAAAATTTGTCGCAAGTTGACTTATCTTTCAAACTTGAAAATTGACAACTTGATTGAATTGACTTTAATAAATTTCACCCTATCCGTACATGTATGCATAGATCAAATTGCAAACATATGTGCATACTATATAAACAACAAGGATATAACATTTTAAGAAAAAACAACCCTCACACTTTTTGTTTTTTGAACAAGTCAAAGTCAAGATGTTCTACTGTATATACACGAGCGTTTATAATTTGATAAATATGTTATAAAATGCTCCATGTCTTTAACGTTTAAATTAACGTTTAGGTTAATGAAAGAATTTGATTGATACAATATTAATACTCTCAAAACTCAATTATAATATTTTAAAGTTTATAAACTAATTGATAATATAGGGATATTTGATGCAATTAGTCCTTCTTAATTTACGAATTCCAAACTTAAAATTTGATTTTTTATACAATGTCAACTTCTACCCATAACCCTCAACCTTAAATTAGAAGAAAAACGTTTAAGCACAATAGAACTCACGTCTTTATTGTTGCAATAGCAACAATGTCAACTGAGTCTATATTTTAATGGCATATTAGGATGAAGAATGAACTAAAAAATTGTAAAGGTTCAGTTACTAATTTAATTTAGGTTAAAATATGCCATTAACTTCTTTTTTAATCCTTTGAAATTTAGTCCCTATACTTTTATTAGTATGAATTTAGTCCTTCTACTTTTGATATTTTAAAATCTAAGTCCAATTGTTAACTCTACTAAAATGATTTTGTTAAATTCAAGTTCATTACAACATTTTTTTAGTGACGTTTCTACCAATTAAGTTTTTTTTTTTAATTTCAAAATGTTACACTAAAAAATTAGCAATGTTAACAATTTGAACCTGAATTTTGAAATTTGAAAAGCAAAGATACTAAATTCTTAGAAATAAAAATACATGGACTGAATACCAAATTTGTGAAGAGTACAATGGCATATCCTAACCTTTAATATATGTATTGGGTTGATTAATATTCTAAACTTTTAAAGTATTAATATCATATCAATTATGTCCTTTTATCAGCTTGGGCACTAAATTTAATTCGGATGTGACATGAAACATATTTAAAACACATGTGCTAGGGCTTTTTTTTTTGTCAAATATTATAACATCTGTATCACTTATAATGTCATTCGTTAGTATAAATATTTATTCTAATAAAAATACTAATATGAATTTTTAAGAATTGTCAATGTCGTTAAAATTTTATATTAAATTCATGTTCGTTATAATGTCCTTTTTTTGTTACATAGATACCAAGTGAGTATTTTTTTTAATTTTAAAATGTCACACCAACAATTTAATAGAAAATTTATAACAATGTTAACAAATAAATCTAAATTTTAAATCCGATAAATAGGGTGATTAAATTTTTAAAATTAAAAATATGAATATTAAATTTTAAATATACGAAAAAAAAAACTTTAAATCTATTATAACATTTAAATTTTACTTTATAATTTAACCAATAATTAATTAATTAATCTAAGGCTAAGCGTTGATGGAAACCATATTAGAATATTTTAAATTACAATTAATTTTAACAATTTCAATGATTTTATAAGATTGCAAATCAAAGCTACGGATTTGAATTTCCTTTATTTTGTACGTGCAAGTAAAAGCGTAATGTTGTAACGGCGTCGTTTGGATTCCCGGTCACGGTGACAGGAATAGCGGAGTTAGGACCACGTATATCATACACAGTAACAAAAAAGGCGAATTCTTTTTAAAAAGATCAAATCTCCACCGTTGGAAAAATCAACGGCTTAGAATTCACCATCTTCTCACGGAATCGTCTTTTTTAACACTCTCTCCTCCGTTTAAACCTCAGAAATAGCAAGACCGAAAAAAAAAAAAGCACAGCTTACTGAAAAAAAAGAAGCAAAAATTGAGAAAAAAATGGGTGATTGTATGAGGAACTGTAAACGAAGTGCAGAAGCAGCTCAAATGGAAGCTTCAAGCACGAGCTTCTCATTATCAAAGAGAAGAAAAACCGTTGGTCCTCGAGAATTGCAAGAATTAGAGTTAACTTCACCGGACATTGAGCTCGGAACCACTCGCATCCTTTCGAATTCTCTGAAAAAGCCTATTCACTTAGCTACTTCCTCGGATTCTTGTGGAGTGCTTGCCGGAGATATGTGTTACGGTCTCTTCTCCGGGGATTCATCGGCTTCTCGTTGTTCGAGCAACGAGTCCTGTTATATTCTCAAAGATAGCTTGAGATTCGTAGATCTAGAGGTAAATTTCGAACTTAATATTTCGTTTTTTTTTTTTTTGTTTCCGCGTTTGGTTGCATAGAAAAGAAAAAGATTGCCGTTTCGAATGAAGCTTACAATATATTGTTTTTAATAAATATTTTGAGACATGTTAATTAATTACGTTGATCATAGTTCATGAATGTGCCTTTGCAGGCCAAGAGTTTTGAAACTGAAATCTCAACGTGCACCAACGTCAACAAATTCAGGTTAAATTTCACTAATTCCTCCATTAATTACTACTATCGTTTTTATTCGTTGAAAATTAAGAGAGAAAAAAACGAATCGTTTCCTGTTAACTCTCCTTTTTGTTATAATCTCGCCTTCACATTTTCTATTTTTCAGTAGAGAAACATCTCCCTTAAGCGAGCATTGTGGAGACTCGGACGAAATGCAATCGCCTGAGAAAAAGCCTCCGCCGTCACCTTCGAAACCGCCTAAGATTCCGTCACAAGTTGAGATCGACGAGTTCTTCTCCGTCGCGGAAAAGTACGAGCAAAAACGATTTGCAGAGAAGTAAGCGTCTTCCTTAATTCCCCTTCTCCATTTTTAGGTGCGTAGGATAAGGAGTGTCACCAAAACGGCGCATCCTAACATTCGTAGAATCAAGAATCTCAATCTCTAACTAACAATTAAAAAACATTTTATTCTTTATTTATTTTCTTTAATTTTAAATTTTTTTTTTTGCAGGTACAACTATGATATCGTCAAGGATGTGCCTCTCGACGGTCGATACCAGTGGCTTCGTCTAAAGCCTTGAAGACAAAGAAAAAGAAAAGAAATGTTAGAGTTACACAAGGCAACAAGGAAACCACATTTGACAAAAGAACGTGGCGATCGCTGGTTTGTTTGTTATTCACTAAATTGTACAGTTTTCCCTTTATTTCACCATTTTCTAATTTAAGGAGGTGACATTCCAAAGAGCTTATTCTCAGAATCCTTTTGGAAGTTAAGACCAATCTGGAAAATAAAATTCACTAATTTCTCTCTCCATGACTATCTTATTTTTCTTTATTCGAGTCAGATTAGATTTCTAAATCGAACCCAAACTTTTTTCAGGTATATCTAATCGGTGCGGGGAGAAATTTTTTTATTATTATTATTTTTTTAAACTTGGGAGTGTATTTTTGTTTAGAAATGAAGAGCATTGATGAATATTTTGGTTATATATTTGAAAGGTGTTTTTTGTTTGAGCATTCCTTGGCTGTTTTTGAATTGTTCTCTCTATTTCTTTTTCAGCCTTCCCCTTTCCGCAGGTTCTTTTTTGTTATATTGTTATCCTCTAACTTTTTTTTATAAAAATATTTACTTTTTTTGTAGTAACAAAAACAAATTATCAAATCATATCAAGGACATGATTCCTTCACATTACCGTGCCTGCCTTGCCGGGACCATTAAGAATTACTTTTTTATACATAATAAAAAATAAAATATGTTAGATAGATTCGAGATTTATATATAGAAAAAATGGAGTTACTTTTTTGATGATTTAATGTTATTATTGGATATTGAAAATTCGGTTAAATAGATTTAATATGTCGATTTTTTAATTGTTTAAATATATTATTTTTTTAAAAATGTAGTGAAATAGATCGTTTTTGGAAAGAGAATGTGAATGTGAAAATGTATTTAGTTGGGCAAGCTTTCTATTGATATGTCAGGAAAGTGCATTCAGTTATAAGTATTTTTTGAAAATTCCAAAGAAAACTCATTCAGCCGGACATGTCAGCAAAAAGTTTGCCTATTTGGACAAACTGTCCCTGACATATTACTAGAAAGTGCGTTCAGTTGGATGCGTTTCCACATACTTTCTTCAAAAAAATCGGCCTATTTGAAAAGAAATTGTAAGAAACTGTGATTCCACGTCATTCATATCCCTTTTCAATAAAAAAATGACAAATCATATTTTTCCTCTTGATTTTTAACTTTTTTCTATTGAAAAAAATTTAACTCCAATTAAAAATACTAAAAATAAGAATTTGATTCTTGAAAATAGATAGAAATGATGTAGAATCATAATTTTATACAATCTTTTCTCATTTTTCTAAATCTTGAAAAAACGATTTATTTATCGAATTAAAAAAATAGACCTATTTAACTGGAAAATTCTGATTTTTTTTTAGATTTAAACTTTGTGGTAATATTTTTGAAGTAATCAGTTATACACTGATGTCAATGATTGAAAAATTCTTGATGGAAAAATCACAAAGAAAGCATGAAAACTTTCCATATAACTTTAGATTAGAATACGTTAAAATGTTGAATCTAAAGTGATACTTTTCATTGGGTGTTGATTCATTACACCAAATGGGTGCAAAACAATACATTAGAAAATACAAAAAAAAAAAAAAAAAAAAAAAAAAAAAAGGAGAGAGAGAGATTATTCTTTTTATGGGGATAAAAGGATATTAACCGAAGCCTTCCATCATTGCATCTTTCCTCCACAAATATTCCCTTTTGGCGTATGGCAACCAATATTAATATATTGCTTAATTCATTCCTGGATTGGTCACATCAATCCTTATAAATTTAAATTATTAATAATATTAACATTCGAATTTTAAATTATAACAACAAAATTAAATGTTTAATTTAACTTAAATTAAGTCCAAATAATTTTTTAATCGATTTTTACTCTTATTATTTTTTACCGGTTTAATTGTTTTTGCATTGATTCAATTTTTTTTTCGGTTTTTAGGTTACTGATTGGATCATTGATTTTTATTTATTTAATTAATTGATTCGATTCGATTTAATTTTAACAACTATATCTTAAATTATAATCTATTTTTTAAATATTTTTCAATCTTCAAATCCATTTTAATTGATTCTTCATTGTATCAACATTGTCAAACATAACTATTAGCTTAGAAGTTAAAATGTCCACTGAAATCTTGCTTCAAAATATAGATTAAATTAAAAACATGTGTGTAATTACAACAAAACAGATTGAATATGACTTGTTAAAAACAAAATAAAATTTCATTATAGATTCTTATTATATCTGTTATTTCATACAATAATTAAAACTACTTATAATCACTTTTCAGCTCTTATATAGGAGAATAATGCGCTTTAGTGCGCTCGAACCCATGTCCTCTTGCACGACAAGAATATTAATGCCAATCGAGCTATGACTCAATCGGCAATAGTTTAATATATATATATATAATTCTGATTATATGTGCTTTTTTTATACAATGCTTAAAAATACTTATAGCCCCTCCTCAACCCATAAGTAAGAGGATGATGAGCTTCAGCGTACTCAAATCTATATCCTCCTATATTAATAAAAATACTCATATTAATCGAATTAAAATTTAATCGATAAAAATTTAATATAATTAACTCTAAATACTTATGTGTACATATAATATATATTAAAAAGTACAGCTACTGATAACCGTTAAAAAGTGTAGCATTGAAAATATTGGAGATGGGGGATGAAATAAGAGATGAGTGAGCAATAAAAGAAAGAAGAAAAGAAGCAGCCACCCAGGGGAGCAGATGATTAATGGGAAAGAACAACAAAGAGTGGCAGAGAAAAAGGTACTGTCGGAAACTGAAGAAACAGGTACAACGCACACACACATTTGGAGCTAATCTCTCTGTTGGGGTTTTCTTCTACATTTGAATGAAAGGATGAAAATTGAAAAAGATCGAGAGAATTCTTTTAAGTTATGTTATTTTCAAAAATTTATGTGATAAACGCACTATCATGTGTAATATCAGGTTAGTTTTGTTATTTTTGTATATTATTAAAAAAAGTTAGTTAATGATTGCATCAAAAATGAAATTATTTAAAAAGTATAAAGATTAAGAATAATAAATTTATTTCTATTATTTGATTAAATGGATTTAGTTGTGTTGAGTGTTTTTTTTGTCCTCTTTAGATAATAATGTTGTGTATTTATGTGATATAATTATTGTTCATTGATGTGATATTTTAGATAGTTTTCATGCATGTCAACACGTATTCTATCCTAGACTTAACATGTGTGATCTCGTAAGAGAGTGTAAGTGTCCTTCTTGCGAAACATCTAGCATCATGCGAGTTTGGTATGCAAGCTAAATCCTGCGAACCATGCAAAATTCAGCCTAGACCCATGGGTCTACTCGGGTTGTCGGTCGGTAATAGTAAGTATCATAACAAGTCTAGCATCATGCGAGTTTGGTATGCAAGCTAAATCCTGCGAACCATGCAAAATTCAGCCTAGACCCATGGGTCTACTCGGGTTGTCGGTCGGTAATAGTAAGTATCATAACAAGTTGTTATTATCAGGGTTTAGATTAAAATTTTAAAATCCGAAAAGTGTAAAAAGGATTAAAAGTGATCAACTCAAAAATATAGGGACTAGGGAAAGAAATGAACGAAAAAAGATATTGAGAAAAGAGAGAAATGCACGTGCAATGGTGGAGTAAAGGTGGCTTTTGCTTTGGATCTGGTGCGCCTTAATTTGGGTTGCAGTGAGAGTGATAATGGCAGTGGTCTGGGGATACAAAGAATGTTGCTTATTAATGAAAAAGGGAATTTGTTTCGATTTTCATGACTTTTATTATTATTACTAATTTAACTTTTTCCTTAATTACATCAATTTTCAAAAATTAAAAAATTTACATAACATGGGAATTCTGATTTTTTAAGCATGTGAGTTTCAGTGTTAATATTTTTTTGAATATATTGGTATAATTATAAAGTAGTGTCTATTCATATTTTTTTAACATTTTGATAACGCATATATACTATGCAGACACAGGTGCTCGAACCCGAATCTCTTAGGATGAACATCATTCTCTTTTTTACTAGAGCCACTTGTTGGATTCCAATTAGACCTGTTCATGGGCCGGCCCTCTTGTTTGCCCGAAAAATGTGAGGGTTTGGGTAAAAATATAATGTCGAAAAATTAATTTGGACAAAAAAAAAGACACGTTTAAAAAACAGGTCGGGCCTCAGGTAAGACATTTTTGGCTCGAGTCCGACCCAAATTCACAAAAAGACAAAAAAAAACTGTTATTTTTTTAACGCTATTTTTTTATTATTTTCTCTCTATTTTGCTACAATTTCACTATTATGTTGCTAATATTATGTTGTTATTGTTTGGATATTGTATAAAACTTATTTTATTGTTAATTTTGTCATTATTTTAGAGGCATTTGTTAATTTTGTTATTATTTTAGAGACATTTGTTTGTTAAGTTGCATTTATCTTAGTGTTATTTAAGTATATATTTTTTAAAATTTATTTTCAATTTGTTAAGAAATATTTATTTTAATGTTTTTAGTATTTTTAATGCATTATATATATTTAAAAATTATATAAAAATAATATGGTCGTGTCGGACTCGGATTTTAGTATTTTTATCCGGCCCGAGCTTGAGCAAAATTTTAAGCCCATTTTTCGGGCCGGGCTTGAGCCTAACAAATGAACTTAAATTTTTTGTTTAGCCCGACCAAAACCCAACTCGGCCGGACCCATAAATACCTCTAGTTCTAGAGTTAATATTTTTTATTATTTAGAGTTAGTTTAATATTGAATGGTAAAGGTGGGTCGAGTCTTAGCTCAATTGGGATGAACATTGTTATCAAAGTAGAAGGGCGTGTGTTCGAGTGCGTTGAAGCGCATTATCCTCTTATTTATGGATTGGGGAGGAGTTATAGGTAATTCTAGGTATTATGTAAAAAAAAAAACAGATATAATCAGGATTTGTAATGTGATTGTTCTAAAAAATATATATTGAATAGTAAAGAGTTGAGATAAATCTCAAAACTAGGGATGAAATTTGATTCAATGGATAATTTGATATATGAATTTTTATTTGGAATCATATATATAAAATTGTAATTATAATTCAAATGTATATATTAATTTTTTATTTTAATTTAATTGTACATATTTAAAAATGCATGGTTTCCATATTGATGA
Source organism: Gossypioides kirkii (assembly GCA_005610355.1). Classification (NCBI taxonomy): domain Eukaryota; kingdom Viridiplantae; phylum Streptophyta; class Magnoliopsida; order Malvales; family Malvaceae; genus Gossypioides; species Gossypioides kirkii. The sequence continues at coordinate 2,652,624 of CP032255.1, forward strand.
TTGTGTTGGTGATTTTTGAAAATTGAATCAAATAAAAATTTAACAAAATCAAAATTTATGTATAAAATTACACTTTGATCAAAATTTTTGCATAGTTTTGAAATTTATCCTTAAAGAATTTTATATCTTAGCGTGAAATTTTCGATTCAAATATTTTGAATGGAGAAACATCGCCCCATTTTAAAATCTTATTTGGTTCAATTTTAAATTTAATTAGGGCTTAATGTGATTGTAGTACATCAAAAGGTTTTAAAGTAAATATATATAACGAAAAAAGCGACTAATTATTTATATTGTGATACATAACTTGAAATATTTGTTAACATTAAATTTAGATTAAAATCTCGATAATTGGAATTTTTTTTAACAATCTCATTATAAATTTTGATCATATCTATTTTTTTTTTATAATGCCTAGAATTACCCATGACCCACCCTAACTTATAAATAAAAGAATAATATACTTTAACGCACTCAAACTCACGTCCTCTTATATTAGTAGCAATGTCAATATCAATCGAACTAAAACTTAATCGACTTTACTAAACCAATATTATTCTACTAACAAAAATCAAAATATATTATCTGTTGTTTCACAATAAAATAATAATTTTTTTTAATCTCAAAAAATGTGTGAAGAGCCATGATATAAACATAATCTTAATTTGTTTAAAGTTCCATCATCTCTTGTGTTCAGGCTTCAATGCTTAGGAGAGACAAATTTTTTGCAAAATATGTTCAATTTTGGATTAATTTATATTTTCATTGGTCAACTTTGAAAGTGGGGATGGTCCCATTTTACAATTACTTTTTTGGGGGTTCAACATTGCAATATAAAAATACACAAAAATAGGATGAGCCCTTGGCCTGCAAATTAATGCAGCAGGCCATAAGAGGTCAACAAGGCAAGAATGAATATTTATATTAAAAAAGCACACTAAATGTTAGCATCAAACAAATAATTTAAATTTGGTTAAATTTACCGTAGTAATTAATTTTTTAATTAAAAATTTTAAAAATATATATATATATAGATTATTTTTATAATATTTTGAAAATTTTAAATTTTAAAATTTAATATATATTATCTTATTTTTTTAGTTATTTTCATATCTATCTAAAGGTCTCTTTTACATTTTGTACTTAAGTTTTTTTTTATCTCATTGGATTAGGAAAATAATTGAAGATTGATTAAAACTAGTTCGACCCTTGATTGTCGAGGTGGTAGTAAAATTTTAAAAAACCCAACCCTAACTTAACTAATAATAACATAACAACTCCATGTCAATATTACTATCTTCAATTATCGTCTATTCGTCAATTTAAATATTGGTTATTAAAGGGATATCTTCCATCATTATAGTTGCTTCCTTGCATGAAAAGTGAAATTTATGCTTTCCTAATTTCTATCTTTCCCTTTCGAGAAAAGATTGTATGAAACAGGGATATTATCCCTTTCCAATAGTTTTATGACACATAAATAATTTCATCCTAAATTTCAGGATTTTAATTGTAATTTGATTTTTTTCAGGATAAAAATGTTGAAATTAAGAATGAAAATACTGATGTGGCATAAAACTATTGGAAAAGGGACACAAATGACGTGGTGTTAATGTTTCATTCAATCCTTTTCCCTTTCGAGTATACCGATAAATAAATTCAATATCATTTCAAACTGATTATTTTTAAGTGATTTTTGGTACGTCCATTTGATTTCGAAAAGCTTATATTATGTTAAACACAAACAGTTCAATCTCTTTTTCTATTTAAAACATTACAAGAAATAATATTTAATTTCATAAAATCTAAAAAAAAAATCATAATAATTTTTTAAAATTATTTTAGTGAAAATCATAAGATAAATAGATATTTTACACGAGTTTGTCGTCATTTGGGCCTTACTCCAAGCCGGAGTATTATCATGACATTAGGGCCTTATTCCCCCACGTACGTAAACCACGACAATGGACTTTGTCGTCAATGGTCCCTTTGGACCGTATCCTTACCCAACTGCACTGCAGTAATTTTAATATTTTCAAGTCCCACCAATGATATATAATTTTATATACTATTAGTCAACCAGATAACTATATAATATATGAAAATCTCCACCAAGCATTAAAAAAAAAATGATGGATGAGATGGAGGCGATGATGATAAGGGTCCTTTTTACCTTTATTAGTGGTCGGAGGTTCGATTTTCGTTTTAGGTATAAAGTTGTTTTAAAACTCGTTATCAACATCTACTCTTTAATAGATCTACAGAATGTGGAAAATTGATTACTGGTTTCACTCCGATAAATACTTTAAGCTTGTTAATTCCATTCCAAGCTCCAACAACAGAGAATTTAGGATCAAATTTACTTCCATCAATAATATGATGGAAACAAGGTGTCCTTTAGAATCCTTTTGTCTCAAATTTTTCATACAAAATATAAAATTTGTACTTATTTTGATTGTCTAACCACAACGCTTTGTCTTCTCCTCCTCCTTTTTATCTCCATTTCCTCCGCAGATTTCTTATCCGTAACTTTCTAAACAAATGGAGCAGCCACTTTTTAATAATTTTTTTTTTAGAAACGTTAAAATATGATATAGATATATGTACTCTTCATAAAATATAGCGTGATGGAATTTCTAATGCCTATAAAATGATCTGTGTGGTGTTGAAAAGTGAGGAGGTTTTAGGGTTTAGGGGTTGATTGATAGCCCCATTTGCTCATCATGTGGTGAGGAGACCAAAAGCAGTATAGGTGCCGTGACAGATTGCAGTGATTGGAGCAGTATCATTCCAGTTGAAGAAGGCACAAGTTTTTTCAACCAACCTATACCACATTGCTGTGAAGGATATAAGCTTGATGACATCCCTTGGTGTACGGCACATTTGGAAGAGTGAGAATAATTTCATTTTCATTAGTGGGTGCTCAGGAAATTATGGATTTGAGCTTGTCTCCGGCTAGGTGCTACACTGTAGGAGAAGTAAGGGGTTATGGTGGTCCAAGTTTCAGTAAAGAAGACTGCTGGGAACCCCCATCCATTGGGTGGATCGGTGAAGGATGTCAGAAGAAGTGTAAGGATGATGGCAACTGGGTTTTGGGTTATGCTACACACCTTCGTATATATAATTTAGATCTCATCATACTTCGAATCATTCGTCTAGGTTCGAAAATCAGTTAAAAAAGTGCAAATATTTGGACAAAAATATAACCTTATAAAATGAACTTGAACAAACGAGTTGAGCCTCGGATAAATTTTTTTGGCCCAATTTGAATTTGCTTACTTTTTTTCACTACTGTTTATTGCCGTTTTAATGTTGTTTAATTGTTATTTTGTTAATTATATTGCTACTATTTTGTTGTTATTATTTGGATATTAATTTTGTTACTATTTTATTATTAATTTTGCTATTATTTTAAAGGCATTTATTTGCTAAATTGTAACTATCTTAGTGTTATTTAAATATAAATATTTTTTTAATATATTTTAAATTTTTTAAGAAATATTTATTTTGATATTTTTAATATATTTGATGTATTATATATTTAAAAAAAATTATATAAAAAAATTAAAACGAGCTGGTCGGGTTAGACCCTAACTTAACATTTTTTATTTGGATCAAACTTGAATAAAATTTTAAGTTCATTTTTCGGACGGACTAAGCCTAAACTTAATATTTTTTGAGTCAAACTTAAGTAAAATTTAAATTTATTTTTTGAACTAAATCAAAACTGGACCTAAAAAACAAATCTAAAATTTTAGAGTAACCCAATCCGTAATTAAGTCTAATAAAGCCACATAGCGACTCCCCTTCTGCTTTATTTTTCGTAATTTAAATCCGTACGAAAATCGGAACAAGTTCTGACTTCCAAAATCGCTGTAATATAATTTGAAATTCAAAACTCTTAGACGTAAACGGCTACAATTGTATAGGGAGTAAAATCGCGGTAATATAAAGGTAATTGATTTTTGTGCTTCTTCATGTAATTTTTGACTAAAAATAAATAATAAATTTTAAAATAATGGATTAAATTATTGAAATATAAAATATTCTGTGAAAATAAATAATAAATTTAATAAAAGTATAGAGACTAAATTTTAAATTTTTATAAAGTAAAAAACTTCTGACATAATTTAACTTAAAAAATATTTAAATTTATATTTTATGTATTAAAATATTAATAATGAGTTACAATAAATTATTATTTTTTATTTTGTATTATAATTTAAGTTGATATATTTCATATATTATAATATATCAAAAATACTTTCACACGATACTTTCAAAAGCAATAAGTAATTAAATCTTAGACGTCGATAATTTGGAGCATCGTAGAAAACGAAGTATATCACACTGGTTCAAGACTTAAAGCTACTTGCTAAGTTTGAAGGCTTATTCCCATGTTCAAAAAATGAGTTCGGGCAAAAACTTAAACCCATTCAAAGTCAAGTTTAACTTGATCATTTTCAATTTATAACATGTTTTTATATATTATGTAATTTATATTATATAAAAATAAAAAATATATTTCAAGCTGTTTAATAATAATGTATATAATAGTAATAAAAGAAAGAATAATATGGTAAATTATCAGTGGAGTTTTTAAATTCCACAAGTAATATTAGAGGGTTGAAGGGATATAGTAAAATATTAACAAAATAAATATTTTGAAAAAAAAGAGATACATAACAATTTTTCAAGGCTACTTATGAAATAAAAAAAAGTATAGTGTCAGTGTATCAAATATTAACTCATAACAAAAATAGACCTATTACAATTACTAAATATTAAATAAAAACAATATGTTTTAAAAAAATAATAAGAACACCCTAAATGATCTCGAATTAGTCAGTTAAAAATACTGACAGACTTGGACAAAATTTGAAACTCATACATTGAATCAAATTTAAAAACTTATGTATGACATTAATATTATACATGAACACAACCCGAACCTGGTCCATGCCTCATGAACACTTCTGCTCAAAAATAATTATAACTTATTATAAACATATCTTTTGATTTGATTTGATTATGTGAAAAAGATTGTTATCTTTATTAATTATGTATTAAATCACTTTGATAAGCAAAAGATTTTAACTTGTATTATGGACCAATTAAGTTTAGAATCAAGTGGGTTAATTTAAGGTAATTAAGTTATATACTTTAATAACAAATTAAATTTTATGCATTCATCGAGTTATTTGATAGACGTACCAAATTAAAAATTGAATATATATAATTTGATCCTCCCTCTATCTATTAGGGTTATATATGTATTTAAACAAGTTTTAGGATAATGGTACACCAAGTTCGATGATACCCTAAAATCTTTTAATATTCAAGAAAACATTGCTTATCGGTGTATTTACCAAATATTAGTGGGGGCAAGTTCATTTCCTTTGTTCTATGTGTTGGTGATATTTTGTTTGTTACAAATGATATTAATATTGCGTGAAACGATTTACTAATTATTTAAAATTAATTAAAGTCTTGCTATAAATACTAATATATATTAAAGTGATTTGCACGGTGTTTTTATACTGCAAGTGTAGATATATTAATGATTTACTAAATATTTAAAATTAATTAAAGTCTTCTTGCATTTTAAATTTTCTATTAAAAAATAAATAAATTGGTGTCGATATAAAAACTCATTTTAAATTAATTTACTCTGTTCAAAAACTAATTTTGTATATGATTTTAAATAATTTTGTATATAATAAGAGAATAAAAATATAACTTCATGATAAAAATTTTGACTTTTTAATTTAGATTAAAATCTCAATTTAAAATTAAAATTTGATTTGATAAGATGCTTATTTACCGAATTTAAAATTTAAAAGGATAAAAAAAATGCTTTTCAACCTTAATAATAAATAAAACTTATTGGGAGTAGTTCTGACTGTGGAGCAATGGAGGAGGGGGTTGATTGATAGTCTTGTTTGCTCATCATGTGGTGAGGAGACCGAAAGCAGTATAGGTTCCATGAAAGATTGCAGTGTCATTACTGTTGAAGAAGGCACAAGGTTTTTTCACCATACTTACATAAAAAAAATTTATAAAATTATAAAGATATAAATTATTAAAATAATAAAATTATATTTTAATTATCGTAAAAGTTACAATTTCATTTTGATCCCTAAAAATATTTTAATTTTGCTCCTGATTTTCTTTTTAATTTTTTTAAAATTTAGATTTGATTTGAATATTAAAAACGATATTATTAGAAACAACTGTCATAAACTCCTATAAAATAGATATGAAAAGTAAAAAAATAAAATAAAATATATTTATTAATTTTCAACTCTTTTTTTTTATCACACAATATTAAGACCAAAATGAGGAAAATTTCTGACATCCAAAATCGCGGTAATAGAAATGGTAATTTGAAATTCAAAACTCTTGCACATAAACGACTATAATAGTGAGTGCGGCGCACTTCTCTTTCACTCTTTGTTTTTTTCCTCTTCTGCGACAGTGCTGTCTCTCAGCTTCTTCTGTATCGTTTCTAGGGCAAGAGTCAAAAACCTCAAGCCACCTCTATTTTTTTTCCCCAGTTTTTCTTTTGCAAAACCCAAATAAAAAGGCCCTTTGTCTGCCATTTCTGTTTGGTTTCCTAGAAAATGGCGGAATCAGAGTTAAGCTATGAAGAAATGCGTAAAAGGAGATTGGAAGAGAACAAGAAGAGGATGGAAGAACTGAATCTCAAAAGCCTCTCTCAGGCTTTGAAGAGCAAGAGCGTCAAGTCATCTCCGGTGAGTATGTTGTATTTTATGCACACTTATTATTTTTATTATTTATCTATAACTTTTTTGAACTTACAAAAACCCAAATCATGCAGGCAAAGCCCCGAACACCTCGGAAACAGGTGGAGTCGACGGCAGTAAGACGGTCTAGTCGTGTCGCAGACAAACCCAAACCGGACTACAAAGACGTAAGTTCTATCTCTCTCCGTCTCTTGACCACGGTCAACAGGGTTGGAATTTTTTGAAAGGCCCAGTTTTTATTTCCTTTGATTGTGGATTTGGATTGTGGTTAGAGTAAAAATAACTGTAATCGTAAAATTAAATAGTGTAGCATGAAATAAAAAAATATGCTAATTATATCGTATCGGATATCTATTTAAACCCACAACTATTTCGGTGGTAATAACCTCACCCAATCTAATTTGAAAATAAAATTAACCTGAACTAAATATGATTTGAACAACTATATGGTTTAAACCTAAGCTCACTATAATATGAAATGTTTCAGTCATGTAATGACTCAACTTGAAATATTGTAGCTTTAATCTCGAATAACCTAAATTTTGAAATATTTTGAATTTGTAATGACCTAATTGAAAAAATTAAAGCCTCAAGCCCAAATTATGTGAACCTTAAATGATCTCGAGCTTGAAACTATCCGAATTTGAAACTAACTTAAACCAAAATAACATTTTAATCCAAAATTAACAAAACCTACCCAATACACAGTTCTGTTTTCTATATTGATTGTTAATGTTCCAATGACGACGGCATAACTGGATTTCTGACCCAATTTTCTTGATGGTTGGTATGGCAGGTTCCTCTTGAACCGTTTGAGAGACTCAGAAGGTTAAGCTCCAATCGGATATTCATATATATATATATAGTGTGTGTGTGTGTGTGTGAATCTTGCTTTCTCAGATTGTTCCAGTCTTACATAGTGTACTAGTGCAGGGGCTACAACCGAGGCCACAGCCACAGAGATCTATTTAATCGAGTTTATGCTTCGGCTGAAGAAAGAGCTTATGCAATTGAAAGAGCAGAACACCTTGAATCTACATTGGATTCTGAGTACCCAAGTTTTGTGAAGCCCATGCTTCAATCACATGTAACTGGAGGGTTTTGGCTAGTAAGATCTCTTACCTGCTCTTTCATATTTCTTGGTCTCTTGATTTTTGCACTCCGTCAACCATGAACTAATATCTTGCAATGTGACATATTGAATAGGGTTTACCGAACCAGTTTTGCAAGAAAAACTTGCCTCATCATGACGTGATGGTAACTTTGGTGGATGAGGAAGGAGAGGAGTTTGTAACCAAATACCTTGCAGACAAAACAGGTCTTAGTGGTGGTTGGAGAGGATTTTCAATTGACCATAATCTAGTTGATGGGGATGCTTTAGTATTCCACCTAGTAGCTCCTACAGTGTTTAAGGTGACCAAAAATACTCCCCAAACTTCAATTTCATGCTTTAACATTGATCAGCCACTATAATACTACATAATTTCTAGCTATGTTCTCAAACATGCCACTTCCGGCGCAAGATCATACGGCAAAAGGCTGTTTTAATTATGTCAACCACTACTGTTCCATAGGTGTATATTATCAGGGCATACGAGTCAGACAACAATGGAGGTGGAGAGGATGAAAAAGGAGAAGCAGCTGAAAGGGAAGAAGAAAAAAGAGAAGAAAATGAAGAAAAAAGAGAAGAAAATGAAGAAAAAAGAAAAAATGATGACAAAGAGGCAGATGTTGAGCCAGATGTCCAAAACAGAAGATCTAAACGAATCCGTGCAAGTAATTACCTACCACTAAACTTTCAATTTACATAATATATCTGCTACGGATATTTTAATTCTTTTTCATATATTGTATCTCATATCTATGTTCATAATATAACTGGTTTTTGCAGGGAAGTAGTAGATCTTCTCCAGCCAAGCCATGAGACAATACTGATATCTTTTGTTTTCAGTTAAAAAGGAACATGCAGACATTTAGCTGAGGATTTTGTATGGTATTTGCTACCTAAGGGTGATAAACAATATAAGATTGTCATCTTACCTTTAGCAATGCTATTAACAGTATTTGTCTGACAAGGAAACAAGGGACATGTAGCCATTTTCATGGAACTTATTATGTTTGAGGATGATTTCATCATCTTCACATCATAACTTAGCCATTTGCTGTTCAAAGGTTGGATCAATGCAAACCACCACCTGTAATATAAAATGGCATTAGGAGCTTAGTAGTTGATTTGCCTGAATGAGGACCAAGGTTCATAAATGATTTTTGCTCACCTTGCCACTACTTCTGCCCGAATGAAGATGCTCAACAGCATCTGCAACAGAATGCAAGCCTAAAAATCTTTTTGGATCTATTGCAACCTATTACAATTGTATGCATGTTAGGAACTTGAATCCCATCAATATTAAGCTATAAAATAATATCTAATGTATTCTAAATTGACAACAAATTTGACCAAACATTACTAAAAATCACTTTTCAATTTATATCATGATTTCAAACTTGAAAAAATTGGTAAACCTTTGGTTTTAGCTTTTGCCTTTTGAAAAAGTGTTCTTTAATGAAATACTTTATCCCTACTATAATAATTTTTTAAAAAATACTTTTTGACAACAATGGTAAAAATTGTCAAATTTTTTTAAAGTTATTTTTCATTGTATTTTTCAACCGCTCAGAAGTATTTCTGGCATAAAACAGTTAAAAGTACCTTAAGCTTTCCCGATGAGTAAAGATCAAATTGTCTAGCCAGGTGTTCTTTCCATAAATAGCTATATTGTGGCAGGAAAAAGCCAGCCTGATTGCAAAACAATAAAAGCATAAGATTTCCTCAGTCAAGAAGACAAGATAACCATCTTAAAGCAGAACAGCAAGTGTCTTACGTGAGTATGTCCAAGAAAAATGAAGAGTGAGAACAACATAGAATCAAAAGACTGCTTCTAAACAGCTTAAAGTTAATAATTGACAGCAACATACCACATATTGGCTTTTGGTTAAAAGCTTCTCGACAAGACCAGGATAATTTTTTGGCTTCCACCCATGCTCCCTTTGATACTATATATAAAAAAAATAGTTTAATCAGAAGCTTTAAATTGCAAATATGAAGATTGACTACATCGAGGTAACTTGATAATTCATTAGGAACAATATTAAGGTTGGGAACATTTAGTTTGATCAATTCTCTGACAATCTACAACTACTATATCCATAGCATGGAGAACCATAGCAAATGATCTATCTTAAAATTACCCAAAAATAATCATATTTGAGCCAAAAAAAAAAATAACGTAATGTGCAAACACAACATAAAAGGTACAAAAAATAAAAGCTATGTGTCAAAAGCACAAAGAACTATAGCAAGTTAATTTAGAAATTTGTAAGTTCATTCTGAAAGAAACAACCTGAGAGATCATTCCTATCACAATGAGCCGTCCACGGATAGCCAAAGCATTCAAACACAAATCAAACATGTCACCACCAACAGATTCGTAGACAATGTCAACTCCTTTAGGAAACTCGTTTTTCAGTACCTGCCAATCCACAAAGTTTTCGATTCCATCCATTAATTCGTGGCAATCAAGATCTTAGTCATGCAAACTGTGTTGTGATCAGAAGTTGGGGCATTGATGATGATTAAAGGATGGCAACTAAGATCTATGTCCATGGAAGAGGTGTTGAGAATAATCTCAGCTGGAAAAGCAATCAAGTAGACTACAATCCCTCTTAATTAGAGTTCAAAATTCAAATGACTGAAGGATATAATATTAGAGATAAGAGATACAGCATAGCTAATTATTAGAGAATCTTATAATTAATAGTATTGAGAAAAAACAGCAGCAATTATCTGGATCAAATTTTATGCACTAAAAAATTATTTGTATCAAACCAATGAAGTTAAGAATCCAATTGGTGCCCCAAAAAAAGAAAAGGAGGAAAATGAAAAAGTTAAGAATTTCAGACATACGGTTTTGATGTCTTCAGTTTTGTAGTCTATGACTCGATCAACCCCCAAATCTTTCAAAAGCCTGGCCTTTTCTTTTCCTCCACAAGTGGCAACAACTTTATTTCCTGCCAGTTTAGCAAGCTGCACATATAATTATGATTAATATTTTTGTTTACTGCCCAAAAAAGGTAGGGTAGGAGTATACAAAAAAGATATATATAATGCTAAAGTCATATAACAAATACAACCACAAAATAGAGCTCACTAGAGGAAGAAATTATGATGATCATATAAACATATAGTATATCTCTGAAGCTATTTGGGTAAATAAATAAATATTAAAAGTCAATATGTACAAAACTAAGATAAGCAATTAAGAATAAAACAGAAGTACAATAAGGTAATTATAGAACTCAAAAAGCTGGACTTTATTCAACAAACAATAGGGAAAACATTAAACATGTATCCATAATGGTTCCTGCAGATTAAAGTTGGCCACTATCATATAGAGCTTGTACAAATTCAAGTAATAAATAAATATCGTATTTTAGGACAAACCTGGACTGCAAATTGTCCGGTCCCTCCAGCAGCAGCAGTTACAAGGACAACTTTCCCAGATTCCATCTGACCGACCTATGAAGTTTTTTATTTTTAAAAGAAGGAAACGGAAACACTTTCAAAGAGAAAAAAATTGAATGGAGGATACAATGTACACCAAGAAAAACATTAAGAAAGAGGAGATATGGCAAGAAAAAAATAATACAACATAGGATGATGGGTGAAAAGTTCATGAGAGACAAGTGGTTGGGGAGAATGGAAAAGTTTACATCTAAATAAGAAAAAATGGAATAACAAACCTTTTCCAGTGCGATTGATGCTGTTAATCCTGAAGTAAGCATAGCAACAACTTCTGGATCAGGTCTTCCAATGGGAAGTATGTGCTTTGAAGGGACCTAATCATGTTCAGCATTCAATATTTTTTAAGTAGAAAGGCAAATAAAAAATTGAAATAGATAGATAAAACAAGATGTTCATAAACATAATAAATAATTAAAAAATATGATATCATACCGTCATGAATTCAGCATAACCTCCATAAACCATGATTGCAGCAGGAGTTCCAACTTCCAAATTACTTACAGAATCTCCAACTGCGGCAATTATTCCCACAGCCTGTAACAGCAAAATAACATGAAGTTAGACATTTACAAGTTTGGCCAAAAAAAATCTAGATATCACATGCAGTGATAATTTGACATCTAATAAACCATAAGATATCAACATAATTGAATTATAGTGCCACATGTTGGCATTTAGTTAATATTTTTCCCGCACCTCAAATCCAGCATCAAATGGAAGAAGGGAATTCAGGTCTTTCTTGTTTCCTAGGAAATACCTGCCTGAGCTAAAGTTCACCTGTGTGTAGCATGTTATTCGATAAAATAGATATAATTACACATTAAAGAGCAGTTATTGATATATAAACCTAATGGAAAAAAGGCAGAAAACAGTACAGGAATCAATGATTAATGAATGGACAGTAAGACCAACAAAACAAAAAAGAAGAATTCATGATACTTGCTCTCTTTCCTATGTCCACACCATTAATAACTAGGGGAAAAGATAGAGAAACCCAAATGCTTTTTTTAATAGGAAAATGATGATGAATATGAACTTGCCGACCATCTCCCTTCTTACTTTCCCAAGCTTTTCCATCCTATAGATGCAAAGAACCCACAGCCTGTAGTTCCAAGTGATCTCTTCTCCCCTAGGCTTGAAGGTGTCCTAAAATTAAAACTTGAAGAAGGAATTCCTTTCTTTCATCCATCTAATCTTTCATGTTCTTTCAAAATACCTACAGCCAACCTTTCTTTGTCAATAGATATCCTACATCCTTAAGCTCAATTAACCCTTTTCTTTGTTCCACACAGTCGAACTGTCAAGAACATGTTAAGATGCCAAAATCTCTCCTTATATCTTCAGTCTATATGATTTTTGGTTATCATCCAAGCCTCTGCGATCATTTGCACCTCTCTTAAGTAACTTACTTATTGACTCCCCATCCTTTTTCATGCAAGCCATCTAAGCAAGTCATATACAATCTTCACACAAAATATTTAATTAATAAAACTCCAAATCAAATTTATCATTAAAGGATACTAAAAAACTTACATCACTTGCGTTTACCCCAGCATAAATGATTTTCAGAAGGACGTGGCCTGATTCAATTGGTAGTTTCAATGGTGCACGTACTATGTGGGTAGCATCACGAAAATTGTGAGTCAATTTATGCACAACTCTGGATAGGAAGAGAAAAAAAAGGCAGTACTCAGCAGCTACAAGAAACCAATAAACATCCTACCTTTTATGTTATTAGCAACTGATACAAAATAAAGTTGACCGGAAAATATTTATATATGCTTGCTTCTGAGTGGAGAGTTTGAGATTAATGAGCAGATGCGGAACTAGGAACAAATAAGAAAATTGATGTTAAGGAAGTATTGTATTAGTTAATTGACCAGGGCCTAGGCCATAAATGCTGTAAAAGCAGCAGACGGTACATAGTTAATAAGAGCCCCTCATTGTTTTCCCGAGGCAAATTTAGCAGTTCACCCTGTCTACATTTTCTGAAATATGCAGAAATTATTTATTGTATGTCACTTGCCCATCTGTCTCTACCCCAGTACTTAATACACTTCACCCATCCAACTATCTTTTTTCTTTCTTATCGGTTTTCTATCTCTTTTTTTTTTTTTTGGTGCTCTGCTATTAGATTAGACAGACTTCTAAAATGAGGAGATATAAGATTTCAGGATTCACTGGAGGAAATGGTTAGAATTTCTGCCTATTGGCATTTGAAGACGACAGGAAATTACCTTTTAAGTTTTTTTCTTTTATCACAAGAATTTTTCAGAATAAACATCCCATTAAGTGATTTGAGTTCTCAAGTTTGAAAAACAACTGGGTTACTTAAAAGTGGAAGGTTTTGGCAGCTGCCTAGGCAGATCTTGACACAAACGAGGTAATTGAGTTCAAAAATGTCTGCTGAATAAAAGCTTTTAGATTAACATATGTTTTCCCAAAAATGTAATTTTCTGAAACCATGCAAGAACTTAATCTAAATTTATACTGGCCAGCCGAAGAATTGTACCCGTTCCTCCCCTCAGGTATACTTAAAATTCTCAGAACTGAAGCAGTATTTTGACATTTTACTTACACTTTCTCAAAACTCTGAGGAAGTTGGGCGCCTAAAGGAGCTCGGAATGAGATTTTTCTCCTGGAACTTGAAGAAGAATTCACCAAGTATTTCGCTTCTTCTGCTGGACCAGGCCAATACTCCATGCCTCTGCGGTTTGTAATCCATAGGCAAGAACCAGCTCTGCTCTCATCCATGATAAGGTCGAAAGCACCTAGAAATGCACAAGTGCATAGAAAGTAATAAATTAAAAATTTTCAGAAGTAGAAAAAGAGAACCTTGAGGCTGAACAAGAAGTGATTTGACATGCAAACCTAATTTTAACTTCAGTGCTTATGTAACAGAAAGTTTGTCAATGACAAACCTCTGAAAAAGAAAATGCCAAGCAGGTGGAAAACCAATAGTCTTTTTTTTCTATCTGACGTAGCTCATTTTTTATTGAGTCTCAAATAGCCCTGATAAATCCAGAGGGGATGCAGTACGCTGTTTACTCTCCTGTCCAATTAATTAAAGCATCTTGCTTTTTGCACAACCTATGTTACCGATTCTTCATCCTCCCTAGACTATTTCTGACCCAATACTTGTATCCAACATGTATCTGGATGTGTACAAAGCATGATTCGTGTATATGAAAAAACTTTAAAAGCATCAAATATCTGACAAGGGTCCAAATTCAGGAATGTCAAGCACAACAATGTAGACAGGAGTTGGAGAAAATATTGCTCTAAATAAGATTTCAATGAGCAGAGACCATTCTATAAAAGATAATATACCTTTCACTACATTTTCCATCTGCACATAGCCACCCAATAGAGTAATATATTTGGTGCCTACTTTTTCTCCCATCTCTGTTTGAACAAACTACAGCCAAATTCAAAGGCAAGTTATACAGATAAATAGTTTGCAGACAATATCAGCCCCCGACCAAAAACACACAGTAAATATTACTAACAAAATGAATACTTTTATGACATATCCAGGAGGCTGTGATGATTGAGAAACCTAGAGATTTACCTCAGGGCAAAGAACGTTCACACGTATTCCTTGACGTCCATAGGGAGCTAGCGATCTAGTAAACATGACAACACCGCCTGAAAATAAGATATTTTAAGCAAATGATCAAATTACATTAATGTCTTACAAGCAAGAATTATATCAATAGATCACTTTTCTCGGATCTTTATTCTATAAAACCCTTTCATAATTTATCCATTTTCCCTTTCCCAGCACTTATCTCAGGAAACAATCAGAGACAACACGAACTGGAGGTAATGCATAAGCAGTCATCCGTTCTTTATAAGCTAACTAAAAAGATCAATGACAAAAGTCACATCAATAAACCCGCAAACCTTTTGTGGCAGAGTAGATAGGGTCCTTGTACATTGGGTAAAGACCTGCAGAGGACCCCATATTGATTATCACCCCTGGCTTTTGCAGAGCTTGCATACTCTTAATCTGTTCGAAGAATTGAGACAATTATTCATTGCTGTACCTAGAGACTGTCGGCAGCCAAAATTGCAGAAAGTACAAAGAGTTGAAGAAATACCGCGAGGCGAGTACAATCAATAACTGCAACGAGATTGACATTAATAGTATGTTTCCATGTTTTAGTGCCATCAGTTTGATCCTTCCAGAAAAGTGCTGAATTAGCGATGCCAGCATTATTGATGCATATATCCAATCCTCCATATGTTGAGACATGCTTCTCAAATGCTAAATTTAAATCTCCTACTCAAACAAGAAGCAATTTTTTTTAAAACATATATTGTAATTATCTGAAACAACCACATGAAAGAAACCCTATGAAAACTTACTTAAGCTAGTAACGTCGCATTTAACAAAAATAGCAAAAGGAAACCCTAAATTTTGATGGAATTTGGAATTCTCTTTCTCAACTAAAGAAGCAACTTCCTTCCCTTTCTCTTCCGAGAAATCTACAATTGTCACGAATATCCCTTTCGCAGCCAGAGCTAAGCACAAAGCTTTACCTGCACATAATTTCGATAACAATCTGAATCAATTACATCATCTGCTTCACAATCTTAAGTTCAAGCGATTCATAGCAAAACCAAAGCAACCGGTTTATGAATTCTCTGAAGTTTATTTCCATTAGAGATGCGATAATTAGAACTCCTGATAAGTTGAAATAAACAAAGCTTTACCTGCACATAATTCAATAATTCGCAATCTTAAAGTTCAACGATTCATAATAAACCAAAGGAACCGGTTTATGAATGCTCGGAAGTTCATTTCAATTGTAGATACGTTAAGTGAAACTCCGGATAAATTGAAATAAACAAAGCTTCACCAGCACATAATTCAACAGTAATTCAAATCAATTGCATAATCCATTTCACAATCTTAAAGTTCAAGCGGTTCATAATAAATCAAAAGCAATCGGTCATGATTTCTAGAAGTTCATTTCAATTGTAGATGCCAAATTAAAAAAAAAAAAACTCCAAACAAATTGCAATCTCCAACAAAATATTAGGAAACAATAAGCTTATGAAAGTTTTTACCAATCCCGGAAGCACCGCCAGTGACCAGAGCAGATAAGCCAGGTTTAAGCTCCATTTTTTTTTTTGCTCTCTTTTGTTATTGTGTTTGGAATTAAGTAAAAGAAAAACGTATCCCTAATTATTAGGAAATTGATTATTATGGCACTTTGCTGCTATTTTGGAAATATAATTAATATTTTTTTATATATTTATTGTATTTCATATTTTATCGGTATTGCTCGAAGGTATCGTTCGTCGGTGAGGGTGAGGAACGCAAAAAGCCAGATTCATTGACGCCTAAAAGACGCGGAAACAACGGCCATGTTGTCTTTATATCGTCGTGTTTTGATTGAGTGAGGACCTCGTATTCTTTTGTATAAAATAGGGATGAGTATTTAATTGAGTCAAGTCGAATCGAGTAAAAAAAATTTAATTTAATTGAATTGATGAATCTTATTTTAGTAACCAAACTCAATTTAAATTTTTTTCGAATCGAGTCAAATTAACGAATCTTATTATTTATATTAAATGTTACATTTACATGAACCGATTATTTAACTAGTAGACGAAGTACAAATTCTTAGATTAATTTTGCATAAAGGGAAAAGGGGAAGTGAGACGATTTGGAAAGAAAAGTAAGATTAATGGGTAAATATTTATCAAAACGACATAGTTTTACTTTTTTTAATTTGAATTTTCGAATAACTTGAATTAACGATGAGCGTTCGATCGAATCAAGTGAAGTTGTTCGAGTTGAATTAAAAAAATTAATAATGTTAAATTAAAATCTTGTTACAATATAACTATTTTAATGTTAGAGCATATAAATTTAAAACCATATATATTTTAAAACTTTAAAGCAAAATAATAATAAAAAATTAGTAGGATAAACTTGAATCATTAATTACTCATTTATATTACAAAAATATTATTTTATAAAAATTTTAAAGTTTTTTATATATATTTTTTAATTTTATAAAAAAAATTTAAAAATACAAATTTTAGATTTTTTATAAATATTTTGAATTTTGAAAATTATTTTGATTATTTTGTAATATTTGTTAAAAGAGAGAGAGCAATTTGTTTATTTTCAAAATTGACAGGGACCAAAAAAGTATTTATACTAATTTGTTATTTGAATTATTCGAGTTATTTGAATTGTAAAAATTCAATTTGACTCGAAATTTCTTATTCGAGTTGACTCGAATAATTCAAATAACTCGATTCGATTAACTTTTTTTATAATCGAATTGAATTTTGCTTACCTCTACTATGAAATCCAACAGCGCATGGTTTTTGCCACCACGTGATATTTTTACATGAGCATTGGGTATTTGGATTTTTTTTTTATAAACATAACTATAGTAGATTTCGATAATATTATTATGAGTTATTTTTTTGGTGAATTACAAAATGAAGGCAAAACCCTAACAACAACGTGATTAATGCAACTTGAACCCAGACCACACCTAGGACGGTGAATACCTTAACCATCAGGCCAACACACAGGATTCATTAATATTTATTATTTGAATTTTGTAATAATTATACCTAACAAGTTTGCATCACGAGCTCATCCTATGATTTACCAATCTTACGAATTAAGGACATCCATGAGATCAAGTTTCTATTGGTCAAGACATTACAAGCCTTTTACCTAACGAGCTTACAGCATGATGAGCATATACTGTAAGGGCCACACTCTTAACAGGAATAGAGTACTTATCATCCATACATTATATTTATCTATTATCCTACATGACAACTCATACTTAAGAAGAAGGATTGTCAAGCTCGGCCCTAGGAGTTGTTTGAGAGTGTAGTTGTCCAAGGTCCAGGGCTGAAAAGGATCCAACAAAATAATTTTTTCAACTTTTAATGTGGGAAAAGTAATTTTCAAACTAAAATAAATTAATTAAATGCCTAATACTTTCAATTTTTCACTATAAATATTTCATCGCCTCAAAAAATTTTCAACTTTTATTGTATTATATTTTATAAACTTTTTAAAAGGGGTTTAATTTATTATTTTGTCCAGGACTCAAAAATATCAAGAATGAGTCTAAGAATCGTCTACAAGTCAAATGAGCTTTAAATGATAGAGAACTAATAAGGGAGCTATACGTGACACCTCATAGACTCTTTGAGGTCATGTTGCTCTAGTTAACCAAAAAGGCAAAGAAGGATATGATTAGTCTCTCGTTGAAGGTTTGGCTCGACCATTGGCGAACCTAGGAGGGCTAATAGGGGCCCTAACACCTCTAAAATGAAAATTTTTTATTTAGGTCTCTTAAATTTTTAATGGTAAAATTACACTTTGCCCTTTAAAAATGATAAAAAAATAATTTAATCTTCTAATAATTATAAATATATACTATTAAAATGATAAAATTATATTTTTACTATTACAATTTAATTTCCTTTCTTCAAAAATTTTTTAGTTTCGCCCTTAGGCTTTGTTGGCTAAGCTCTTCGCGTTACCTTTGTTAGATGGGGATTGGTTACATGCCCTATTCATTCTGTTTGGCTCATTATGGTGAGTCTGCAACTGAGTGAGCAACCAATTTGTGATGCTTTGAGCATTCTAGTAAAAAACTCTAGGACTCTTTTGCCCATCTTCATTACATCAGCTTTGTATCAAAATATTTAAATAATGGATATTTGAATTTGTTTTACTTCTACAATTAACGGTTTTGAATCTAAATATTTGAATCCATTATGCATTTCAGTTTTTAAAGTTTTTAGTTTAAATAATATTTTTATACTTACTAAATGCAGATATTTAACACATTCAAATTTTTCATGAATAATTTTATTAAATCAAATTAGGTGATGTTAAAATTTAATATGGATAATAACTGAAATTAATAAAAATAAATTTATGAAAAATTAACAAAGGCTTCAAGGTGTGTACCAGTGTCACTTTTTTTTAATATTTTATTTCTCCTCATTTATATTTTGGTATGCAAAAGAGTTACTGACAAAAGAATCTCTAAGATATAATAAAATCTAATGACTATTTATATGTTGCACTGACGAAACAATCTACTGAACATTAAACGTATTATTTAATGAGATTATTAATATATATTTTTATTTTATTGTATTATATTTTATAATTTTTTTTAAAAAAATTTAATTTATTATTTCACCTAAATTCCACAACAAAAAATCTGTTATTATCTAAATTCTCTTAATGGAATTTCAAGATTTTTTTTAATTTCTTAAATTGTAGTTTTGATTTTTTGAAAATTAATGATATTTGTACTAAATCGACCAATTAAATCAAAATATTAACTAATGATCAGGATATCAATTTAATTAAAGAAGTTAAATTAGTTAAACTATAAATTAGTACCAACCTAACTATAAATTAATTGAACATTTTTTTCTAATATTTTTTATTTTTATTTTTAATAATTTATTTAATAAAATTAAAGCAAAATTAAATAAAAAAGGAGTTTAAATAATTGTGTACAGATAAAAGAAAAACATTTTCCTTGAAAATAGCAAAATCTTATGTGGAAAGAGTGGATGATGGATGGGCAAAATAGGTGAGTGGGCAGGCCATCACATCAACACTTTGTTTTCCGAGCCAAGTGATCTATTTCAGATAGTTTCGCATTGCCTATAAATTTTTAAAATTTTATTTAAAATACCTGAAAAAAAAAAACATGTTAAACTTACCAAATATGGGTGGTTAGCAATATCAGATAATTTTAATATTTTTTTAGTTTTAAAATAAAAAAATATGTAAGTACTCTTTTATAAGGATTAATTGAAAAAGCAATTAAATTTTCATTAAATCTTAGTTTAATTGATATGAATATTATTATTAATGTAAGACAACGTGGGTTTGAGATGTTAAAGAGCATTATCCTTTTATTTATGAGTTGGAAAAAGATTATGGATAGTTTTAAGTATTATGTCAAAAAAAATAAATATAATCAAAATTTATGATGGGATTTAAAAAAGCAATAACTAAATTATATTGATTTTTGAGTTAGGTAATTAAGTATTGATTTTTTTTTGTTAATAGGGGTAAAGCTAGGGGACTTGTAAGTTCTCCACCTTTAAAATAATTTTTTTTTAATTTTTTATAATTTATAAAATTTTAAATTAATATTGATAAAATATATTTTGATCCTTCAAAATTAATTTGTAAACAAAGGCTGGACATTTTTATTGAAGCAATACACAACTTTTTACAAATGAGAATAAAAAAAAATAGTTAAATAAAACACAAATCCTAGGACCTAAAAAGAAAACAACAAAAGAAAAAGTATAGATTCTAACCGCACTTAGCTTTTCTTGTCTAAAAATTAGAATACCAAGAAACTGAAAAGCTCCAAAATTCACTTTTTCATTGCTAGTTGTTGACGGTGGTAGAAGCATCTGGTAGTAAACAAGCCGATGATAAGTACCCTGATCATTGAGATCCATTCCAATCCTCCATCTCCCGCCACCATCGCCCTCAAGCTTGACCCATCCACCACATCACCTCTGTGGACACTTGTTGTTGTTCGTCTTCTACAAGAAGATAACGATAGGAGTCCCATTTGCTGACTAGCATCCTGTCAAAGGGAAGATCCATTTGCATCCAGCCGTTGTTTGAGCTGCCCCTCGTACAAACCGATACTTTCACATTAATACGTATAAAGCTCTCTTGATACCACACGTCCCTTGTGACAAATGAAAGGTGAGAGACCTTGACTCCAGCAAGATCCACCACCATCTATTCACCCCCAATCTTTCCTCGTTCCACTCCAAGATGATAACATCCTGTCTGTGTCGACTCCTCGATCCAATTGCAACATCCTTGATGATTTGAAGTCCACCCGACCTACCACAACGTTTAACAACAAGGCTTCTCCTATAATCCATCCCCCTATCACCTACCTACCCCTCGCCCGATTTCCTCATCCTCGTTGGAATTGATATGTCACTCGTCAACTTCCCCACCCTTTATGGATAGTCACCAAAACCACCACTATAACTACTCAACAAATCGTCGAATCGAGACTTTATTCTCTTTCTTCCAGATGCTTGAAAAATCGAAAAAACTAAACAAAAATCTAAATTACCGTGCTATAGAAGCAGACATAACTGTGTCATAAAAGCAAACAAAACCATTGTAAGAAAACTTTAATGGAAAAACGTTTCTTCCATAGACGAAAAGTTCATGAAAGCCTTAAAAACAGAACCAGAATAAACAACTTCTTCAATTTGAAAACATATAAAAGAACTATAAGTAAAAGACAATTAACAGCATCGAAAAAGACGCTTACGCCCGCCTCTACGATAAGTAATTTATTTTTTAAAATTATAAAAATATAAGTAAAATTATATTTTTATTATCGTAAAAATATACAACTTAATTTCAGCCTCTAAAATTATTTCTTGGTTTCATTTTTTTTTGTCAAATCGAATAATTAAACTATAATTTTGCAACCATTATAGATCTCTACCAATATCTCAATTAAAAAAAATTCAACCAATTAAGAGCTGACACATATCAATTCCAATAATAATAATAATAATTTTAAATTTAACATTAAATAAATTTAAATTATACTATTTAATATTATTCCCTCCCCCCTCTTCATTTTTTTCCTTTTCACCTTCACCCCTCTCTCTCTCTCTCTCTCATCAACTCCTTAGCCTCTCAATTAATATATATTAATGAAGAATAGTTCAAATATTCACAATTTTCTTTCTAGGTTTAACCTAGTCTTAACCAAAATTAAATTCAGTAGGAAGCAATATCTTGATGTCTATGGTTTTAGTTTTAACTACAAACCAACGATCTCATACATGTAAAATTCATGACAACTTCACTAGTTATTTACTTATGATTGAGAATTTATCATGGGTTCGAAATATTCATGTAAAACTTACACATGTGTAATTCATGATAATATATTGATATCTGAAGTTCGCCTAAAAAATAAAAAGATTTGGATAAAAATATACACTCGAAAAATGAGGTTGAACAAAAATAAGATCTGTTTCTTGAATAGATCGAGACTCGGATAGGATTATTAATTTGGGCCTAGCTCGAATCATCGTTCCATACAAGTTTTGACAATTCATGTTTAAGTGTTAATTAGCTCAAATTATTATCTTTTATAATAGTCAATTAGATTAAAACTTTTTAGAATTATTTTGGGTTTAAATTGCTTTTTTTTTAAATATATATAAAAACATGTTCACATTAATAAAATTTTAATCATTGAATTGATGTTCGGTTGACTTATGGCACTAACTCAAACAAAAACTTAAATATAATATATAAATATATAGATAGATTTTATTTGGATGAAACCTTAAGAATACTTGTACTAATACAAGTTAAATTTATATCTGGTTTAATTCAACTAAACATCCACTATGATCTAATTTTTAAAATATTGTAATTGAATTCTCAAAATATAATCGTATCAATTAAATTTTTTTTGTCAATTTAGGCATTAAAAATTAATTTGAATATAACGTAGAGTATATTTAAAATATGTTGGTGAAATTTTGAAAACTATAAACCTACGAAGATATTAAATCTCTCCTCCAAGACATTAACATAGTTCTGCAACCAGCAAACATTCGCTATCTAAAGAGTAAGGCTTTCCATTGGGCTAAGATTGCTTCTAATTATCTCATTAACTTTACTGGGCTTTAGTTGTTATTTTCCTTGTACCAAAAATAAACCCTTTATATGATTTAAATATAGTTTTTTAATCATGTTTTAAAATACAGCTTTTTATTTACATATAAAATATGGGAATTTTATTGTTCTATTATATTTTTTAAAGTTAAAAGTGATTATTGTGGCAAAAAAAGTTAGATATGATTATAATATGCAAAAATATCACAACATGAATGTTATTTTTGAAGTTGGAAACTGATAATTAGTAAAGAACTAAATTTTCTAACTTTCTTATTTAAGTGCTTTGATGTAATTTATGTTACAACAAGTTCTCTTTTCTATTTACTAATAACATTTTATTTTTCCACAAAATTCGATTAAATTTGAAATCAAATTAAATCAAAATTTTTTTTATCAAATGAAAATTTGCCATTTCTACACTATCCATAGATCGCCTACTTTTTTTTTTTTTTTTTTTTTATGAATCCAGCAATTTATATATTTACATATTGTTTTGTATTTTTAATCATGTAAAATTAAACACAACAAAAATCTATATATCAAAATCCTAAATATGAATACACTAAATGAGCTTAGCATGTATTTCTTTAAAAATAACCTGTATTAATTGCATTTAAACATATCATATCATGTTTATTACATTATTTTCATGTTTATTTTTTCTAAAAAAAACCCAACAAAAGCATGTTGCCAAAAAATCTTTATTGAAAATCATCATCATGTTGTACAGAAACAAGAGGAGAAGATCTTTTAAGAGGTAATTGAATTCCAAGAGAAGGTCCACTAGATATGGTCTTATGAAGTGCACCTTGTAAAGGGATGGGTGAAGTAGATGATGATGATGATGTTCTATTGGAAGAAGCAGAACTTAATAGTTTGTGATGTTTGGATAAAAATTTTGACCTATAATCCAGTTTTTGCTTCATGGAATTCTGGATTTTATTGACTTCTCTTTCTATCATGGGACTAACCTTTCCAATGTTCTGGCTTTTACCGCCCTCCCTTTCCTGCATTCTTGGGTTTACCTTTGATTCAATAGGAACAAGCTTCCCATCTACTTGATTGGTGAAAACAAATGTGACCTGCAATATATGTTTATATAAAGCTTAGTGCTTGTCCTACTCACGCTCAAATGTGAGAGTTAAATACAGGTAGATGTATCATATCCTCCTAACCATGTCCGGATATGAGTAAGGCAAGAATATCAGTCACAACATGGAAAAACAAAATTAAAGATCGAACAGGTAGGCATTTGATTCACAGTTCAACCAATTGAACTAGACAATTCAATAATCTTGAAATTTTTAAAAACTCAAATTAATGATAAGGAAAATTTTAAGAAATCAAGAAAAAAATAAAATGAACCAGAACATAATAAAATGCCCAATTTTTTGTCAAAAAATTCAAAATTAATAAATAAACAAAAAGCCCAGTTTACCAGTTTTTAATTGGCTCTTTTGGATTCTGGTTCCCAGTTATTTTTCCAATTCCAGCTGATTCTCTTGTTTTTTTTTTTTGTTCAACTTATATAATTCAACTAGATGGATTGGTTCCCATTCTCACCAGTTGAATCAGTCAATCTGGTCCAATTTTTAAATCCATGCTTCATGATAAATTCCAGTGGAGGAAGTTTGTTCTTCATAAGGTCAAGATCATTAACTAGCAAAGAATTATAGGGCGGCTTTACGATTGTATGATACAAAGTAGCATAAATATTGGCATTACCTCACCGCCAGCTGAAGCTTGGAGAATAGCATCAGGTACTGATTCTGAGTGAAAATGATGCCCCCAGCTAACTAAATCCTCTTCTAAGGGACTCCCCACCTGAAAACAATCCCAAAGAGAAGATAAACATAGGAAACGAGAGGCACAAGTAGTATATTCCCTTAACTCAATAATAGCCAAACCTGTTTTTCTGAGCCCTTTAGCTTATCCAGACATCCAGCTATTCCTGCAAATCCACCTATGTCAGAAACCTCTTCATCAGATACAGAGCTTCCATTTTCTGATTCACATCTCTCCTGCTCTCCTATATTCTCAGACCCATAATTTTTACACCGATTGCAGTTCATCTTTTCATGAATTTCAGACCTGCGTAGTTGAGGAGCTAAAAGATTCATGTCACACAAACATGAAGATGAACTGCAAACTGCTCTAGCTAAGATAAAATTGAAGCAACGATTGAAAATAGAGTGAACTGCAATTTCTAGCATAGCTGTATGCAAGTGAAATAGCATAAATGTGGCTTGCTTTAAAAGACAAGAAAAAGACTTTATAGTCTGAGATAGTGTCAAGTCTTGTTGCAGAATTAGAGGTTTACAGGAGATTATGCTGTGAATTCACGTTGTCTGATAACAATACTCCCACGGTTGTGTAATCTCACAATCTCTCATGCTCTAGAGGAGATGTTACTTGTAAATCTACTGAATAAACAGATGATATTATGTAATGCATGTATCTTGTATGCTGTAACTTAGAAAAATACACTACCTCACATTATCATAAAATGTGAAAAGGTCACGTAAATCTTCCGTTGAGAAAACGTTTCCCTGCAACTCAAAGTCTCAAGCAGTTGTCATATGATGAACTAAAAGCAAGCTTCAATGGAACACAAATAAAAATCGACAAACAGGAACCTGTCCCTTAACGCTGTCTACTTGCTCCTGCTGGATAACTTTTTGCAGCCCTTCCTTTGACATTTGCCTCTGGTACACCTACAGAAATATAAATATGCTCTCTCGTTACAACTATCTATTGGCAACTTTCATACAAAAAGTCTGGTTTATATTGAGTTAAAGTCACATCAAAACCTTTTCTTCAATTGTTCCAGTACTTAGGAATCTGTAAATATACACTCTTTTTTTCTGCCCATCTCTCCAAACCCTTGCAGCAGCCTAAGTTATGTTAGCAAAGGGTCAGAATATTGGTTCACACGACAAGTGCCTACTTTATCAATGACAAAGAAATAATTGGAGCTCAGACAAGATATTACTTGCTTATCATTAGCTGGGTTCCAATCAGGGTCAAATAAGACCAGTCGATTACCACCAATCAAATTGAGACCACAGCCACCTGCCTTGCTACTTAATAGGAACACAAACTCATCCTGCAAAATGTCAAATCATTCTGGATTATCACTGATAAAGCCTCCAGAGAATTATGAACTAGAGAATCCTAACCCACAAATTTATTCACGTAAAGAAATTTTATACCTTGGTTGAGTCATTAAAGCGATTAACTAGTTTCTGCCTTTTGCTAATTGATGTGGTTCCGTCAAGCCTCAAGTATGGATATCTTCTTTCTCGACACAATTGAGCAAATAGGTCCAGCGTCTGATGCAGAATAAATTCGGTTTCACAAAAATTGTAATAGATAGTGATTTTTCCCAAGGGGTCTATCTAATACTAAATATAATCAATGATACAGGTTAGAGTAGGAAAAGAAGAGGTCCATGACTAAATGGGTCTGTTCACCATGAACATGTTTCTATCCTTGAAAGACAGTTAAAAATAAGCAGTACCTTTCGCTATCAAATATTTATGATAGTCTCCTATAATATGAATAGAGCAATGAGACTGTTATCACTGAGCAGCATATATATCATGACATGCAATCATCTCCCATTTCCTAATTCCTACACCAGGTTGTAATTGCTTTTAAATTCATATTGATCAGCACAGTAGCCTGCAAGTGCAGCCACCTTTTGGTTTTGCTTCTTTAACTACATGTTGTCCCATTACCAGATAGTTCAGTTGATATTTTTATTGCAGTTTATTTAGCTGAAATGGTTATTGAAACAACCTAAGAGTAGTTAAAGTTGAGAGCATTCTGGCCAGAAACATGAAACAATTATGATAATTTTCTATAACAATTTGTTAACCATTTAAACTGACCTGTGTATAGTTTGAAACAAGAACAATGCGATCATCGGTTCTCTGACGTAAATGAGCCAGCAATCGACCTAATACATGCATTTTCCCAGATAGTTCAACCCAAGCCCCATCACCACCAGTCCATGATCCCGATCTAATAAAAGAACAAACAATATCTTCTGAGATTTCAGATGGTTAACATAAAGCATAAGTATATCAGATAATGAGAAACCTGCCTTCCTGAGAACATCTCTGGTGGGAAAAACCGCATACAGTCCTCAAAACCAGTAGTTCCTGGACTTCCACTTTTTATGGTATCATAAATGAGCTACATAGAGAAATATCATCTATGAGAACATGGTAAATTCCTTAAAATTAGTAAAAGAAGAGATATCAAGTAGAAAGGTAAACAATACAAGTCAGATAACACAGAGGCCAGCACACCCAGTTAATTTTGAAATGCTGAATGTAAAAAAGGACATTATGCCAGATATGGAATGGAAAACTGACAGCACACAAATAACAGATTAATCCTTTTCCACAACTAAGTTCAATAAGTACACAAAACTCGTCATAAACTAAGAATCATGTCAAGAAATATGTTTTTCCCTCAAACTATGGTACCTTCGGATGATTGCAGAGCTTCTTAAGAGCTGTAATATAAGCCAAAATCTTTGTTTGCTTTGTTTCTTCAGTCATGACTTTTTTAATCTGAATTCGAGAGGGACAAGAAAACAATTACGTTTGGTCTACAAAGAGTAATCTTTTGGTGATCTATTGTAAAGCAATAACAAGTCAACCAACATTTTTTGAGTGTATAAAATGGTTGTACAACTCAGACTGAAGAGGAGTCAACTTGCAGCATACTACTTCAACTATCTGCAAGAAGAACAAAATGTCCAGAACGAAAAAAATCAGATAATCCATTAAATATTAAATCTAGTCACCAACCTCTATTTTAATATTATAAGACTTTAGAAAAAGATAATTTTGCAAAAAGAGTTTAAGAAGATGACAATATATAAAAAAAGTAAGATGTAATTCAATATGAGACCCATACCTTTGGAGGCAGATGATTTGATAGCAACGCATTAGTCCTCCTCAATATGAACTGCAATCACTTAACTTTCAGTCAATTTGAAAAACACTGGAAGTGGTTATTCAAAGAATTACAGCCATGTCAACACGAAAAGATATGTATTTCAGGAAGGAAGCAACTGCTCTATAAAGTTCAAATACCAAAGAGAATGTAGATATAATCCACAAGAAACTCTTAATTCTTGCTAAAAGTAACAACAGTAAACCAAGATTACCTGATTCACTATTGCACTTAATTCTGAAGAACGTTCTGCAGCTAGCTTCTTCTCTTCTTCACTGGAAGTTGGTTCTCTTCCACAAATTATTGGTGTCTTCATTATTTGTAGGCAGGACAGTATATATAAGAAACAAGCAAGTGTTGTTAGAGTGAAAAAGACAAATCAAAAAGAAACAGCATGAATAATTAGTAACCAGAAATACAAGTTAGTTATAGAAGGTTCAAGGAAAGCATATTCTTCTAGTGCAACGGTAGCATACATTCCTAACTTCTCTAATTAAAATTTATTTAGATGAATTTAACAATACACTATGATGGTTTCCACCATGATACTATTATCCTTCACATATTAGGAAACCAACTTGACTATATATAGTTTCTACTGCATGACAACAAAAGCCTACTATAAGGTTATCTGCATAGACTTGAATTCTAGACCTTAAGCAAATCAATTGTAAAGCATTTAACTGCCCATAGGCAACTGGCGTTTACACACACAAGGTAAAGAGTCCAGGAAAAAAAGAATGCTTACTATGGTAGAAAGGGGATCAAACAGCTATTTGGATATGCAAGCTATATTTACCGATGCAACACAAATAACAGCATGTATGTAAGCTTTACCCAGTTCAAGGGTAAATCCTTTCTCATAGTTTTTAGCAGACCAGTGTGGCAGAAACAGAGAAGGGATATGCACAACAAGTTTTAAAGTAAAAAATGTATGCAACTTTTAAGGGTAACAAACATATGGAGCTGTGGAACTCAAACAGATACAAGCATGTACATGTAATTTTTGCATTGCATATTTAAACTATGAAACTACAGTACTAAGTGATCAACAGACCTCGTAGTAACGGCGAAAGAATGCAACATCACCCAAAATCCCTGGATTTGTGAAGTTCACCATGGCAAAGAACTCTTCAAGGTCATTCTGTTTGGATAGAAAAGGATGGCAAACTATATGTTAAGAAGACAAACAGCACTCATCAAGCATATCATGAATCATATAGAAATGACTGTCACCTGCATGGGGGTTCCAGATAACAAAATCCGGCGTTTACAAGAGAGAGCAGCCAATGCCTAGACCATGGACATGTTTATGGAAATTTTCAGAGAAAGCAACAAAAGGAATGACTTCTACCACAGAACAAACAGATGAGAAAAGAGTTTCTTCAGAAACATACCCTGTTTGTTATTGTCTGGTCATTTTTCAGCCTGTGAGCCTCATCACAAATAAGAAGATCGCAAGCTTCACTTTGGCAGAATTTTGTTGAATGCATCCTAAATGTCTCATATGAAACAATCAATACCTGGAAACCATTGATTAAATTGATAAAAAATTTCAAAAAGAATGTACTACCAAATTACAAAGTGCAAAAATTACCTGCAACAAGCTACGGGGACTTGTGAAGCTGTCAATTCCAGAGACAACGTCATCTCTGCTGCTTTCACAAAGAGCTACAAGTTGAACTCTCTGTCCAACCCACTTCTTGATTTCTGCCTCCCAGTTACTGACAAGACTGGTTGGGGTGACAATTATGGCCTTCTTAACCATCGGCTTCCCATCAAATCCTTGACGAAGAAGAGTATATAGTAAAGTGATTGACTGCAATGTCTTTCCCAAACTGGCAATATCGAAGGATATGTAAATAAAACCAATAGTACGATAACTGATGTCAGAAACTCAGTATGAAGGGATTTACCCTGAAGGGATAAGATATTTACCCCATATCATCAGCAAGAATGCATCCATTTATATTGGCAGCACTATACAACCCGGATACACATTCAAACATGAACTGAACTCCTTCTCTGCATTATAAAGGGAAAAATCTAATGTCTCCCTTAAAATAAATAAGAAGATAAAACCTACAACCAAATTACAGAATTCTATAAATGATAACACGCTCAGTCTAAATATAATGCATTGTCAATGACCTATACCATATTCAAATAAAATCCATATTCGGTGGGCTTTAACTACTACAGTTTCAAACAGAACATGATCATTTGTGAAATTGCATTTACGGGCACATACACCCAGACACAAATTTACATATAAAAACACATACAGCTATGTAAATAAAGCTCTACCCTGCAAATCCCAAAACCGAACTGCAGGGTTGAGACTAATGATTGATGAATAATACCTTTGATGGGGTCGAAGGAAACGAACTAGCAACGGATCCACTGCTATGGGCACTACTTCGATGGGTCCATCTTCGAATTGTTCAGGTTGCCATAAAACCAAAGGCTCAACACCTGGCGGCAGAATCACAATTTCCTCCACAATATCAGCCTCATCTGATTCTAGTCTAGCTATACCCAGAGGTTTGGCTATTGCAACTAATGCTGGCGTCGAAGAGCCCCAAGGAACAAACCGCTTCCGAGCCCAAAGACGACGTGCAAGAGTTTCTTTCCCGTTACTATAGCCATAAGAACATGGGGGCTTAAACGGTTTCCTACAAACTGCAGCTCCTTCTGTCACTGAAAGAACTCGTGGCAGCAGCGATTGTCTTCTTACAACAAGGTTGCCCCTAATAATCCATTTCCATATATTTCAATAAACTAACAAAAAAAATCCCATCAAATATATTTCACTACGATCGATATTCGAAGACTCAGAACATAACAATAAAATAATTTTTGCATAAACAATAGCCGATTGAATCTGCAGTATTCCAGCTCAAGCTTAAAGGAAACCATCTTAGATTAGCTTAAATGAGAAGTCTCCGGTCGCTCAAGTTCTTCGGTTTTTCTTTTTAATTACGTATTGAATTTTTGAAACGAAAAGCACCTCAACAAAGCATCGACGTTCTTAGATTTGAGATCTCCATCGGACGGTGGATGGTGCGCGGGGGATTCTCCACCATCATCGTCGTTTTCTTCTCCTTCTCCTTCTTCTGAGCAATCAACGGCAAATTCGTCGCTTGAATCAGTGGAATCGGAACCGGAGGAAATTGCTTCGTCTTCGTCTTCATCCGTTGATGACGTGGACCGCCGTTCTCTGGCCATTTTGGGCGGTGAATCTGGAGGGGAGAGAGAAGAAGACTTTTGAAAATCAGAATATTTGGCGGTAAAATAAAATGGAATTGAAAATAATGTTGGACTTGGGACGTTAAAATACTTAGAGGAAATGTGTTGGGTGCGAGAGGGCTTGCCGACTAGGCCTTTGGTGACTCTATGGGTTGGATTTTGCTTCATAACCCCGAACCCGTATGGAGAGAGATCTTTCGGATCGATTCTTGAAAATAATGTACAATCACTTTGGACTGTTACGGTTCTAAACAATGTTTTAGAACTGAATGGATTCGATGATTGGTTTTCCATTCGACCAGTTGGATTAAAATTTTATAAAAAATAAAAGTCTGGTTTATTTATTGATTAAATTTGTTTGTATCGATTATCGATTATCGATTCATCCAATTTGATTGACTGTTCGATCCGGTTCAAATATTATTAATTCTAAAAAGATCAAACCAAATTTTGCATATTTGGATTGATTCAATTTTCCTTACCTCTTGAGATACATGTTTTACTCTATTACTTCGATTCTCTGTTTATTTAAATGAATTGGCCTCCTTATTACCACTACCATCTCCTCATTATTTCTTCACTTGTTTAACACTTGTATCAACAATTAGTGTACTGAGCATGATTTGTATCATGGGTTCTTCAACTAATGCTCCTATCAACCCAACAAATCCCACCAACCATCTTATTATCTCCTCCTTTGTTGAACACTTCTATCAATAATTGGTGTAATGAGCGTGAATTTTATCATGGTTTCTTCAATTAATGCTCTCACCAACCCTGTTAACCCAACAAACATTACCAACACTGAGCTTCCTTCAATTCAAATAGGAACCGACTACCTGCTTCGACTCAGCCAGTTGCACCACTCTCTCAGACACCAGCCAACAACGTCGACCAGAATGTTGCACGCCAAACCAACCTCTACTTGGGGCCTCATCCTCTTTCCCCAAGTACATTGTAAAAAAGGATTGGTATCGATGAAAGTTCATTGAAGAAAAATAACTCCAGCTAAAATGTACAGATCTAGTGTGATGAAAGAGGTTTGATTGAACTTGAAGCATGAGATCCAAACAGCTTAGCAACAGTGCAATTGGGCAAAAAAGTGCCTCAAATGTCCCAAGCGTGGGTCACTTTTTGAACATGGTTGATGCTTTTCTTGCTACCAGCTTGCATCAAACGCAAACAGAACCAATGCTTAAATAATCAACTTAGCTTTACATCGCAAGGCAAGAGATACCCACAAAGCTTCCCACTTTATATATATAATATTTAAAGATCCCATGAAAGAACCTGCAATATAATCCTCGGTTTTAGTTCTAGAAAAACAATCAAACCAACAAAAAAGAAAAAATAAAATAAAAATAAAAATTCACAGCCTATAACATGCAGGATCGTCCGACCTTTAGGAACCCGGCTTACAGCCATCCAAGTCCAATCCCAACTCCAGCACCTTCAGATACTATCCCTTCACATTTAAACCATGCACCTGGACATTGGACTACTGGTCTTTGCCACTGCTTTGATGACCCTGCAAATTGTAAGTTTCTTCATTTTTCGTGTTTTCTTTTTTTCATTTTCAGATGAATCATTTGGTTTGATTTTTCGAATTTTTCAGGTCTGATTACTTGCGTATGTCCTTGCATCACTTTCGGACAGATAGCTGCGGTCGTCAGCAGAGGATCCAAATGTAAAGTTTTCCATGTTTTAAAATAGTCTTTAACCTGATTTTCATTCAGATTATGGTTTTCATCTTTCTACTGTACTTAAATTTGGGGTTCAGTCCCCTCCTCCCTCCAAATGGTAAGTCTGTACATTTCAAAATGTACGTAAATATGGTGGTAAATTTGAATTTCGACTATCCATTTTTTTTATAATTCAGTCTTGGCCCAATATAAAATTTCTAGTTTCGACTCGGCCTGATATTTTAGTTTGACACAATTTAGTATCTCTATATTTATAACGTTATTACGGTTAAAATACTAATGTAATTTTTTCTTAAAAACACATTTTTTTTATTGGGATAGTTTATGTTGTAACTATTTGACTTGTCGGTTGAATTTTAGCTTGATTGATGTCGGTAATATTGTTGGTGTAAGAAGATGCGAGTTTTGAATGCGCTCAAGCATATTTTAACTTCTTATTTATGGATTTGGAAAGAGTTATGGATAGTTTTAGATATTATATATGGATGTTTCCCACCACATTATCCATGGTCCCTTCCCAATTATTTAATGACATTTCATCAATTTTTTCATATCATTGAAACATAATTTTGATAATTTTTTTTACCAAGAACCCAGAACTTTGAACCCTAAATTTTGAACCTTAGAACTCGAATCTCAAACCCTAAATCTAAGTTTCGGATTTTGAGTTTAGGGTTAAAGTTTCAAAATTTAGTGTTCAGAGTAAAAAAATTATCAAAATTATGTATCAATGACATGAAAAAATTATTAAAATATTATTAAATAATTGGAAACGGACCATAGACGATGTGGTGGGAAGGGTCCATCAAATAATTTATCCATCAACGTGCCCCAATCTTTCCTTTTATCTTTTTTGGTCACTGTAATATAATGGCCAAATTGCATGATTGATCCCTCTAGTATGCTCACGTGCTTTTTTAGTTTTTATAATATAATGGTCAAATTCTAGTTTTTGATCCCTCCACCATACTCACATTTAGAATTTAGCCTTTAATTTTAATTTCGCGTAATTTGGTCTTCTACATATTTGTTTGAACTAATTAATATCCTTAACTACTTCGGTTAAATCAAGTTTGATAAAAGGACCAAAACCATAATTCGTAGTTATTATTCATTTTGCAGCTTGTTTCTCAAGGGCGTTGCTGTACGGGGTGTTGCTGAGTTTCACTGGTTGTGCATGTCTTTATTCATTCTTATATCGCTCGAAACTAAGGGGACAATACGACTTAGAAGAGGAACCCTGTAATGATTGCTTGGTTCACTTCTGCTGCTGTCCATTCGCTCTTTGTCAAGAATATAGAGAGCTCAAGAATCGTGGCTTTGACATGGAGATAGGTAACACGTATTTCCATAAACCCCCTCTAATTTTATGAATATCATTATTTTGTCCAAAATTAAGTTGATGAAATTATATTTTTGGGAACGAAGGTTGGGAAGCCAACATGGACAGGCAAAAGCGTGGGGTCGCAATGGTGCCGATAGTGATCCCTGGAATGGCAAGATGATTGATTGGTTGTATCATTCGTGTGCCGTCGGTCGATGAATATGGTAGAAACAGGCACTGAAACTGCGGCAGCTGTGCTGCTTTTGATGCCTATGTTTGTGCGTGCTTTGGTTAATCCTCTCTGTTGCTGTATAGGGTTTGGTTGGGAGACTTTTGTGTTTGATTATCCATATGATAGTTGCTAACCAGAAAGATATAGAAACCATGTGTGTGGATAAAACATGTTGAATGTTTTCACCCAGAAAAATATGTATTTCCCATATGATGTGTTTTAGTATGTGTTATGTATGAGAAAGATGAAAGAAAGGCCTTTGTAGATAGACAAATGGAAAAAAGTAGACTGAAAAACAAAGAGAATCAATTCAATTCAATACAATACAATACTAATTAGTTTAATATGAGAAAAAATAGTTCAGTGATCCAACTTGTAGGGCGTTTTTATTTTAGTCACCCAAGCATTAAATCTCTAGTGACTAGTTTTAATGAATGGAAAACATAGAAAAATTACGTTAAAAGAAATGAAGGGAGAAAAATTGAATGAGAGATAGAAGAGAATGAAAAAAAAAAAAAGTTAAAAGAACATAAAAAAAATTAAATTGCTCAAAATGAAAAAAAAAATATAGAGATCTATTGTAGAATTTTACCTAAAATTTTTGTTTGAAATAATGATTTAACGTGTCACATTAGATTGTCATTACACCGATAACAATAATTAATGGTTCAAAGACTAAAATGTTACAATACGATAACGTAAGTGACTAAAACGTAACATTTCAAACATAAATGATTAAAATGTAACTTGAAAAAAATTTTACTATTTTAATAGTTTACCCTTTATTTTTTTCGTACAATTTGTTTCTTTTAAAGGGCAACGAGCTTCTCAAATAACTCGCAAAGGTTAATTTATTTTTATAATATGGTTGGTTACACACAATATGATTATAAATAATCATGTCTCTATGTGTGTATATGCACGGAGAAGTTATTGTATGAAATTGTAATTCTACATCATCTATATCTCTTCCAATAGAAAAAATTTGACTTGTCACTCCGATTGAAAAAGGATCTAGATAGAGTGGAATCACATATTTTTCTCATATGCAGGTGACCTTCGCTGGAAAGTAGTGTTTGTTTATATGAATAGGACAAGGCAGGTGATACTGAAGGTGACAAGCAAGCATGTGGCTGGGACATTCACCAAAAAGAAAAAGAGTAAGTTGTAGTGTAATATAATGGTAAATATTGAAAGATAAACTGTGGATTGGATTAGAGTAAGTAAAAGTGTTGTTTTGTGGGGTTGCAGATGTGGAATTGGAGGTGTACAAGGACATGGCAGCATGGCCGGGGAGACATGTGTTGGAGGGCGAAGAGCAACGTCGTTACTTTGGATTGAAGACTGAAACAAGAGAGCTTGTTGAGTTCGAGTGCAGTAGTTAAAAGGGAAGACGACATGTGGACTCGAGGTGCGTCGAGGCTGCTGTCTGTCGTTGCTGAAACGAATCGAAAGCGACCATGCTCAACTACTTGGAATCATGGCGGTGGTGGCAAGAGTCTGGACTAATTCCGCTCATCTCTCTATACAATTTTTCAGTTTTCCAATACCAACGTTAAGCATAATAAGCTGCAATAAAGAAAAAGAAAAGAAGTAGGGTGCAAACGAGAGATAAAAGAGGAAACAAAAAAATGGGGATAATTATAGAGAGATCCTTAGATTTAATTAAAGTTAATCATTTAATAGGTTAACGTGTCAGATCAACAATTTCTTAGACAATTAACAAAATTTTAATAACAATAGTTAATTCAAACAATTATATTAATTAAAGTAATTAAATTGAAAAAAATTAAAATGACCAAATAACAAAAACGAGATGTGATATTCTATTTTTTTTTTTAAAAATTACATACTAAATATTTCAACCACAGTCCAAAGATTAAATTCATTGAAAAATAATAATTTTTATCATATTAAATGCCCTTTCAGCATAAAAATAGGAATGTTGTATTTGAAGAGTTAGAATAAATCCGAAGATAAATCCGACCCGGTACCCAATTGAAAACCCAAAAACATAGCCCTGCTCGCTTTTTTTATTTTTTATTTATCACCCAAGCCTTTTGTAGTTCATCCCCTTCCTTTCATTTTAGGGTTTATCAGTGGTTTTATATTTATTTCCACTTCGGAAAACAACGAAAGAAAACAAGCATATGGCGTCTCTAATGGCAATACTTCGTGGACGGAGCTCAACGCTACCTGTCACTTCTCTCTTAACCAAGGTACGCCTTAACTCCTCTCACTTCACTTCCAATCGCCACTTCGATAGAACCCAGATTTTATCCCTTAGCTTTAAATCTCTTAGCACCTCCGCCATCCCACATGAGTACCAGAGACCGCCGCCGCCGCACCACCACCAAAACCAACAACCGCCACCGTCGTCTGATCCCAGGGTCTTTCATGGCCAGCGAAACCCTAATTTTAATAACCAATGGAACCCTCAAAACCAGGGCTACCATCATCCGCAACAACAGGGTGGGGTTTCTGATAACAATCAATGGAATCCCCAGCAAAATCAGGGTCAGGGTTATTCTCAACGAGGAAGGCCTAATCAATGGAATCCTCAGCAGGATCGAAGCTACCCTCAGTACCCAAATGCTAATCCGATGAATACGCAAATGCCCAGAAGCCCAAATCAATGGAACAACCAAAATCAAGGCCAAGGGTACCACCCTCAAGGTAGAAATTTTAACGAAAGAGCCCCGCAGAGTCAAAACCCTAATCAGTTCAGCCGCGAGAGAGGAAATCAAGGGCCAATGGTAGAGCATGTGCAGGCTGAACCTGTTCCTACTTTGGTAGATTTAACGCGGTTGTGTCACGAGGGTAAAGTGAAAGAAGCTATCGAATTGATGGATAAAGGAGTTAAAGGCAATGCTAGTTGTTTTTCATCTTTGTTCGGGTTAATCTGCAATCCCAAATCGCTGGAGGATGCGAAGAAAGTTCATGATTACTTCTTGCAGTCGCCCTGTCGAGGCGATCTTGGATTGAACAATAAGGTGATTGAAATGTATGCAAAATGCGGTAGCATGACGGATGCGCGGAGAGTTTTCGATCATATGCCTGATAGGAATATGGATTCTTGGCATTTGATGATAAATGGGTATGCAGACAATGGCTTGGGAGACGATGGGTTGCAGTTGTTTGAGAAGATGAGGACATTGGGGTTGAAACCGAATGAGCAGACTTTCCTCGTGGTTCTTTCGGCATGTGGTAGCGCAGAGGCTATAGAAGAAGGGTTTATACATTTCCAATCTATGGAAAGCGAGTATGGAATATCTCCGGGGGTTGAGCATTATATGGGGCTTATAGGTGTTCTTGGAAAATCTGGGCATCTTTATGAAGCAAAAGAGTATATAGAGAAAAAAATGCCTTTCGAGCCAACTGCTGAAGTTTGGGAGGGATTGAGGAACTATGCTCGAATTCACGGAGATGTGGATCTTGAAGATTATGCTGAGGAGTTGATGATTGATCTTGACCCGTCAAAGGCTGACGCTAATAAAATCCCAACACCGCCACCGAAGAAACGTACTGCAATCAGCATGCTTGATGGAAAGAACAGAATCGGTGAGTTTCGAAATCCAACCCTTTACAAGGATGATGAGAAATTGAAGGCCTTGAAAGCAATGAAAGAAGCAAGTTATGTCCCTGACACGAGATATGTTCTTCATGACATTGATCAAGAGGCGAAGGAGCAAGCGCTGCTGTACCACAGTGAACGATTGGCGATAGCATTTGGTCTAATCAGTACCCCTGCAAGGCAAACCCTTAGGATCATTAAGAATCTCCGTGTATGTGGTGACTGTCACAATGCCATCAAGATCATATCGAGGATTGTCGGGAGGGAATTGATTATTAGAGACAACAAGCGCTTCCATCATTTCAAGGATGGCTTATGTTCTTGCGGTGATTACTGGTAAAAGGTCTTGCATCGCTTTCGCGAATTCTTTCCATTTGGATTTTGACATGTAAAGTCCCAGAATATTAGGCAATATGCATTGCAGTGAAACGGTAGAACTGTTGTTGACTCGTTGCTTGTGTTTTCGAGTGAACGGTTCACTATTAGGCTATACATACGCTCTTGTGCTTGTTCTGATGCTTAGTATGATATTTTATCTGCTCCTCCACATAGCCTTTATTCTGATGTTTTATCTTTTATAGTTTTGAGTTTACTTGTGTGATATTAACCCTCGGCCTATGAACCCGTAATGCTCTCAGCCGAGCTGAGGCACATCAACAATGTTAAAGTTGCAAATGATGCCCGTGTTTGACAGTAGCACACACAAATTGTTGTTATTTGACAAACGGTTCACTCTCTAAACAGAGAAATCGAAAGTTATATTGGTATATTAAAGAAACTCTCAGACCCGAACCGAAATGAAATGCATCTTTTAATCTAGCTTCATAGTTCGAGTCATCATGGTTATAAATTCATCCATGTCGACCATACCATCACCATCGGTGTCCACTGCTCTCACCATTTTTGTGCACTCTTCCAAGCTGCAACTCTCTCCAAGCCTCCTCAACATTTCCATCACTTCCTCTGCACTTATTTTGCCATCGCAGTTGAGATCAAATGTGTGGAAAGCATCCTGTATGTCCATTATAGTCACCCCACCGCTTCTCTTGTGTACTTCCACAAAGTCCTTGAAGTTGATAAACCCATCTCCATCGAAATCGGCCAACTGAAATATCTTGGGTACATCTCCAGTCGTAGTTCCTTGCCCTAGTGCCCTCAACATGGCATTGTACTCCATCTGAGAAATCTTCCCATCTTTGTTGGAATCAAACTTATCAAAAACTTTCCTTAGTTCATCCAAATCAGGTTGGTAAGCAGTTAATAACCCAGAGTTTTGACTGTCCCTGGAAAACAAGCGCGACGGTTTCCGCAAGAACTTGTTTTGCGAAAGCTTGTATTGGAATTCAAGAAAGCCAACGTTTGTCATATCTGCCTG
Organism: Gossypioides kirkii; assembly: GCA_005610355.1. Taxonomy (NCBI): domain Eukaryota; kingdom Viridiplantae; phylum Streptophyta; class Magnoliopsida; order Malvales; family Malvaceae; genus Gossypioides; species Gossypioides kirkii. The sequence goes on from CP032255.1 coordinate 2,692,120, forward strand.
TGTTTCTGTTCCGGAGATAGCAATTAACAAAAGTGATACAGGTCTCGAGCCTCAATGCCATTCAACTTTATATAGGATGGTCATGGCAGATGAGAACAAGTTATTCTAATTTCCAAAGCAAGGGATGAATTGCATTTAAGGTTACTGTTTCATGCTTTAATAAGCCATAGGAATAGATTCTTTAATAAAGTTCCAAGCAATTCCTTTTTCCCTCTTTTAAGTCTCAACAAGACCAATCCCTAAACCCTTTCTTTCCCTCTCAAGGAGGCTCTCTTTCACCCTCTATCCATGTAAAAAAATATATTTTACATGACATGTTGAAAAAAGGTATTAGAAAAATACAACTCAGGGAAGTTGTTAACAAAATATTCAGAAAAAATAAAAGAAGAAAAAGAAGCCTTCTTCATGTTCAAGGTGGCTTTCCATTATCCAAATCCTCCATCACTTCAATATCCTTCCGAGCTGTTATCTTTTGCACGTAACCTGCAATGAACGATGATGATGGTATTGACAGTAACATTGCAGTTGCTATTTCGAAACAAATGCCAAAAACTAGTTACTTTAGGCATCAAACAATCGAAAAGAGAATGACTGACTCATCATATTCATCACCTTTGTTCAGTGTCTACATTCAAAACCACAAGTTAAAGAAACAAATGATCTGATCTTAACAAGAGTAAGTAAAGACTTTTCTAAGCAAAATAAACAATTACAATCCGGGAAGGTAAAGCGTATTGACATGTGAGGACCGAATGCAGAGCTGGAGAATAAAATGCAGGAATGAAAAGCTTTCAAAGCAACCCTATAGATAAAGCTTCTTTATTATAAGCTAAAGTAAATTCTCAATGGCTGCTATATTATCAAGTACTGAAATCTCTCATAGAAAGAATACTGGTAAAAGAGATTAGCTTTACTCCTTAACCATTAAAGACACGAACAAAATAATAGCAAAATCTCAGAAAAGAAAAGCATATGACTAAATTTCTCAAGCAGCATCTAAATTCATAATACATATATTAAATTAACCTAAAAAGGAAAAAAAAGTCATCAAAACCTCATAAAGCTTTATTTTCACAACCAATACTTAAAAAAGGAAGCAGGATAGGGGGAAAAAAAGTAATCAGATTTCTACTCAGGGAATGACCAAAAGCTTAACCAGCAAACTCATAAAGCTTCATTTTCACAAACAATGCCAAAATTGAAAGCAGGAAAAGGAACAAAAGAGGAACACAAAAAAGAGGTTCCTAGATATACATTCAAATCTCTAGTCAGCTAGTGATTGAAGCTGGACCGGGATCTAATCAAGTTATATCATAATTGCTATCTATGTAGCTTTGACTCTTCATTTTTCCTAAAGTACTTTTGTGACACTTGTGTTTGATGCATATCCGAACATGTGTATTGGAATATGATCCTCCAAAACCCTTCAATACACAAAAATTTTAAAAAAAATGAACATATGCATGTTGAACACGTATCTATACATATCCATGTCCGACCGACAAGTGGTTGGAAGAAGTAGAAGTGGATTTCTTCCCAAGGTATTCGAACTTGGTTCAAATACTGGAGTCGGTTGGGAGGACTTTACCTGCATCCCGGCCCACACAGGACTAGTCTCAGAACTTAAAATGGAAGAGGACACTTGACATTGATACTCAAAATCCTAGCAGCATACATTGCAGTTCATAAGAAAGGGCAGATAGCCCATACACACTTCCAAGTAGAAATTTGATACCAAGAAGAAGAAATTTTACCAATTCCAAGGCAAGGTATACATTTGCAAATAATCTCTTTCCCTCTTTTATTATAGTAGCTACGAAGTCCAGTCCCTTGACAACTCCTGCACTTCCCAGTCCATTCATAAACCACTTCCTTACAATCCTACAAACAAAACCCATCAAAGATTAACCAATTCTAATCCCTAAAAACGAAAACATTGCTCTTGAATTGAATTCAAAGCTTATAAAGAAAGGACCTGGATTTCAGGGTCACATTGAAGTCGCTTATCAATTTCTTCAGGTCCAACAGGGGAAGTGTCAGGGTAAGTCATGGGAAGGGGAAGAGGTTCATCGTCGTTAGTCAAATAACTCTCTGTGTCCCTCGACCATTTCTTGACCTTGATGCTACTCCCAGCCGGAGCTTCGTAGCTGATTTCTTGCCCGAATCGCGCACCACCTCCGTAAACGTTGTCGGAAGTTGTTGTCGTGGTCGGGAATTGGAACCACTTACGGAATTTTGGGCCGGCAGGGGCCTCTCCGGCGGCGGCGAAACAGCGGAATGAGGTCCGGGAAAGGAGAGGGAGAAGCGGAGATGGCTTGGCGTGGAAAAGGATAGGGTTTGAAGGTAACATTCGAGTAAAAAAAACCTGAAAAAAGTAATTGAAAAAATAAAAGGGTTGAAAAAGAAGAAAGTAAGAAAGGGATAAAGGGGAATATGATGAAGAACAATGAAACAGGGAGGGAGATGTTTGCAAAGCTCAAAGCTCCCTGCAATTTTTGGCTATGGACTTTCCAAAGAGGATTTTAGTGGCCCACCACCACCCCCATGTTTTTAATCTTAAAATCAACATTGCCATTTTCTCTTTCGATCATCTTCAAGACATAAATTCATACATCTCTTAAAATCAGCATTATCAGTTTACTTATCTGCTAATTACTCACTCTTCCTCTTCTTCTTCAAATTAAATTGACAGAATGGTTTTAGTTACTATAAAATGATTTAATGTTCAAAAGCTGTTCGTAATTTCACTTTCTTGGGTTTAACACTGCCTACTGTTCCACACTCCATAAGTGGGAGAAAGTAAAACCTTCAGGGTTTTTTTTTTTCTATAACCCATTTTTAGTTTTTACTATTTCAATATATAAAGGATAAAGCTGTAAATTTAAGCCGAATTATGCCGAAAAATATTTATTTGATGAAATACGTCGTTTTTTTTAAATTTAAAAAAAATAATTTGATTTTGGAAAGAGTGTGTGAAAGCGTATTAAACTGTCAATTGATTTCTCTTAGTTGACAAAAAAACGTACCCAATTAGATGCGCTTTCCTTTCTCTCTTCTTGGCTAAAGAAAAAAAAAACACATTCAATTGAGTGCGCTTCCAATCAAGCTTTCTTACCAACTGTAAAAAAATGAATACAACACTCTTTTCAAAAACATTCTATTTTCTTAAATTTTAAAAAATGATCTATTTGGTTAAATATTTTTTGGACATGTAACTTTAATTTAGATGTAAATTTGTGCCCCATCACTTTTTGTAAATATCCATTTGAAGCAAATTAATTCAAATTCTCTCGAGTTTAAAATCACTAGGTTAATTTCAAATCAAATCATATACAAAATTTTATTATGGAATTAATTTTTTAATATTAAAACAAATTATATTATTACAAATGTATTTTTATATATCTTTTAAAGGGAACTAATAAAAATTTATCTATAAAAAAAATTTGAACTCATACCGCCAACATCATTAGTGCCTTAATTTTATCATTTCAATCATTTTTTTTTTACAATTTAATTATATTACACAAACTGTTTTATCACGTCATATTTATAATACATAAAAAAAATACCATTACATGATAAATTTTGTACAAGCTAAAAAAATGGTAATATCATGATAAATAATTGAAGTGTATTTATTATTCTTAATATAATATATTTATTTATTTATTTTCTTTTTACTCATAATTTAGACTATTTTTTTATTTTAATTTTGTACAGATGCATTACTATTAGTTTCAAATCATACTTTTATTATTTATTATTTATTATATGTTATTATAAATATGTGGTTTCCATATGTATATGTGTATGATAACATTTCTAGTACATTATTTAAGTTTTTAATTGAGTTAATATCATGAGTCAACCAAACACTAACTCAATTGTGAGATGACAAAAAGACCATGCATTTTATAAAATAAATTATCTTGTTATTATAGTATTTCTGTCTTTTTGTATTTTAATAAATCAATAAAAAATTACACATAATAAGATTTGAACTGAAAATAAAGTATATAAAACTTTAATCTTCAACTTTACCATCTCATCTAATATTTTATTTAGCTCTTAATGAAATTTTATTAAATACTTTTGTTCACCAATATCGTAAGTGTGGTATAACTTGATAGTTAATAAATACTTTTTATAATTGTACTATAATTTTCTTATTGAAGTTGATGTCATTAATTAATCTTTATATCTATGCTAAAATAATTTTATGACTTTATTTGGTTTACCATCAATTCAATTAGAGTTATAACACATTCACGATGTAATTAAAAGAATAATATAACAAGTATACTTATTAAAAATTCATAAAAAAATAAATAATACTTTGATTAAAATGATAAAAGTAAAAATTTGATATGCATGTGCCCTAAATTTAAATCTCATTGTAATATTATTTTTATTAAAAAAAATATGAAGAGACAAAAACTGAATTGATAACCGATTTAATAATTAAAAAATAATTATAGACATTTAATTTTTAAAAATTTTAATAAATTATTATACTAAACGTAATCGGTGACTACCTCCTCATGAATCATTGGGGGATGATGTTTGTATGTGGAAATTCAACACCAATGGATCTTTTACGGTGCGAACAGCTTATCGTTGTTTAGCTTCTGATGAAAGTTTGTTATCGGATCCTAGGTGGAAGTTGGTGTGGTATAATAGGCTACCTCCTAGAGTTAAGTTCTTTCTTTGGTTGGTTTGGAGAGGAAGACTAATGACAAATCAGCAGCGAGTGCGTCAGAGAATGGAGGTTGATGCATCTTGTGTTCGTTGTAGAGCTGCTCAAGAGTCTGTCCTACATGTGTTGAGGGATTGTAGTTTTGCGAAGGAAGTCTGGCAGCAACAGCTTATAGCAGGTACGGTAGCACAGTTTTTGAAGCTGATTTTGAACAATGGTTGTTGGGAAATCTAACGGGGCAACAAGGGACACAGGTGTGTGGGTTAGATAATAGGTTGATGTTTGCTGTCACATGCTGGCTGCTCTGGAAGCAGAGAAATGCTTTTGTGTTCCAAGGTGCATTTGGCCAAATTAAAGAAATTATTGTTGCAGCCAAATGCATGGTTACAACGATTGAAGATTCTAGTGCTCGATGTGGTGTCGCTGGTGCGCTTTCGACACTTGATACTAGGTGGTGGCCTCTTGATGTGGGATGGGTCAAAATAAATACTGATGGGGCAGCAGGGGTTAATAATGAATGGGCGGCAGCTGCGGGCATTTTACGGGATTCGGATGGCAATTAGGTGGCAGGTTTCTAGCGGTTCGTGGGACAAGGCTCATCTTTACAATCGGAATTGTGGGCAATACTTCATGGGCTTCAAGTGGCAAAATATCGTGAAATTAGACGAGTAATAGTTGAAAGTAACTGTCTTGTAGCTATTAATATAATTACAAGATGCTTTGAGGGATTTCCTTCGGAAACTATTGCACGTAAATTAGAGATGAGGTCCAATATTTTGAGGCGTGTCGATTCAAACATATTTCCCGAAAGCATAATTTGATGGTCGACTTTCTAGCAAAGACGTGAGAGTCTAAGTTAGTTGATATTTGTGTTATTGATATCCCAAATGTCTATGTTAATAATTTGTTAACGAATGATTTACATTATAATACATGATGTTGAAATGAAATAAGAATCAGGCAGATTTATTGCCTCTCTATTTATCAAAAAAAAAAGTAATCGGTGACTTAAAAAGTAATTTCATATTTTAAAGTTTTCATTTATCTCTTTTTTAAAATATCAATTTAAAAGAATGTTGATTTTTCACCACAAATTGGGTGTGATCCATGGCCTAATGATCTGTTGCATAGGTGCAATTGTCCCAAGCCTTTGGTGTTGGGCGGAGACCTTTTCCTTTTATCCACTTAATTTTGTTCAAATTCAGATTAATTATTTGGGCTTTCTAGGTCCATTTAACCTAACTAGTAACTACCATTAATAATGATTTAAAAAATAACAAAAATTATTGATTAAGTCTTAGTTCGATTGACATGGATATTATTGTCAATGTAGAAGGATGTGAGTTCGAGTGCGCTGAAACATATTATTTTCCTGTTTATGAGTTGGGAAAAGACTATGATTAGTTCTAAATATTATATCAAAAATAACATATGTGATAGTATAATCAACACGTGATGAATTTCATTTCACCATATGTCAAATGTGATTTAAAAATGTTGACTAATTTTGTATTGTGTCTCATTAAACGGTATATTTGAGTATTTATACATATTATCATCGTTCATGACTTGACCTCATTATTCATAGGACTGACATTTTAATTGGTCCTTGTACATGTTGGATATGTGTATCATTTTAGGTCGTTTGTTAGACGGCACAGTCCCTCGCATGCGAACTCTTTGGATATATGCAAATTGAGATCACGAACTCCCGAGCTCTCTTTATTGTCCTCTCGTTGTATGTCTTGCACACATTCACCTAGTAAAGCCTAATTGAGTCGAGAGCAAGCGACCCAAATCTTATATGGGTTTCAAATTAGTGATCATTAGTGTATATCAAGAATCTTTTTATAATAAGGCACTATTATTGTCTATTCTCTTTTACTTTGAATCAAAGAATAAATTTGTTATCATATTAATAGTTTCATCATATTAATAACTATTAGAATACTTTATTATGTACTTACAATGGATACTTATTTGTTGGCCTTGTACACTGAGATTATAGAGAAATTTATAATTTCACTTTTATTTTTATTGAATTTAATAATATAATTTTTATTTTTTATTTAATTTTATTCAGGATAAAAAGATAAATTTTTATTGAAACCAGTTCGTGGGTTCAATTGTTAAAACCTTTTCACTTTTTATAGATTTGATAATTTGTATATATTCTTATATAATCACCCTAAACTTCAATTAATTAATTTGAAAGATGTTAATATGTTTGGACCTACAACTTTTGCATCATTATAGCAGAAATGATACCAACTGAGCTGATACTCAATCAATAATATATTAGTAAATTTTATATTATATATACTGAAACATGTTTATAAATTTATATTTTATTATGATTATCATTTTATATTATATTTTATTTATACTATTTTTAAATCCATGGTTTAGGTAGTACCATCCATCAACTTACCAATCAAGCCTTTGTAGAGGTGAGTTTAGGAGAATTGACTTGAATCTTATCCTTTTGAGGGTCCCTCCCAACTCCTCACCTGGGTGTTGTTGGCTGAGTGAACAGAATCTTCAGGCGAGTCAAATTATACTTTCCTCTATTTTCGCATAAAGTAATAAAAATTGTGGGTATTAATTTCATCAAATTCTGAATTCTATGAATTTATTGGAAAAAACAAAAAATTGATTGTACATTTACGCTACTAATGAGAGAACCCTTTCTTGCAACTAATACAACATGAAAGAGCTTATGAAAAGAAGTACAGATTTAGCTTCCAGTTCTTTACTGGAACGAAAAAGAATGGTGGACTGATAAAAAACTACTAGCATTTCCCATGGTCATAGCAGAATCCGAGAAACTATTATTGTCCCAGTCAAAATCTGTCGTCATCATCTTCATCCATTCTTCAATCTCATCTTCGCCCATTCCATCCCAAAACTCACTCCCGATTCTCATTTCCGACTCCTTTCCCATGTTCAAATTGAACGCTCTGGAATTTTCTTGATCGAAGACAACTTCACTTGTTTTTGTTGTTGTTGTTGCTGCTGATGTTGTTACGTCGCCGTCGCTGTGGGTACTATCGGGGAACGGGAAGTTAAGTTTCGCTCTTGGTCCACGGAAATCGATGGCTGCTTTATCGTAAGCTCGAGCCGCTTCCTCCGCCGTATTGAAGGTTCCGAGCCAGACCCTGGCGGCGCGTTTCGGATCTCGAATCTCCGCCGCCCATTTCCCCCACGGCCGTTGCCTAACTCCCCTGTAGTTTTTTTTCACTCGTTTTGGTTTACTAAACATCGTTGTCGCCGCTGTGGTTACTCTTTTTTCTTCTTGATGACTTGGCGGGAAAAGATTGCACCCCAAACAGCCGTCAAATTTGCACACGTGGCACTTATCTTGAAACAACGCGTCGTCAAAATCACGGTTGATCCCAGCAGTACTCACAGTGGAAGCCACAAGGGGAACGAAATCGGAAGGGATATCAACGGCGGAGGCGGGGATTGTGGAGGTGGAGGTGGGGGTATAACCAGCGACGACGTTTTTTAAGGCGGCGACCATGATGGAGATTTCGTGTTCTGGAGACAGACGATGAACCGATGGCGGCGGTACTGGGGTAAGTCTCTGTCTTTTCGTGGGCTTCTGCATAAGCTTGGTAGCGACTTGTACCGAGATTTGTCCTTAGGGGATTTGGCTTCGCTTTTTCAGGTTTTTTTTTTCTCTGAGTTTCTGAGGTTTCGATTTTTTTTCTTCCGACTAGGAAGTGAGCAAAGCAGCGTTTTTATACGCAGACTTTTAAGAAATATAACGTGGCATGCCAGCTGGGAACACAAGGCAGACGCGGGACGCGAGTTGTAATAGTAAACAAAGTATTTGTAAGTACACGCACGTGTTATTACTGTTAATTAGGATATAAAAAATTAATTAATTGAATTAAAGGAGGTTTAATTTTGACTTTATTTTCGTTAATTTTTGCTATTAATCTGAGTTGCAGATTTAATTTAGAGTAAACTACCAAATAATCAGTTTTATTTATCTCAAGTTACATTTTAGTTATTTATGTTTGAAATGTTACGTTTTAGTCACTCACGTTATCGCATTGTAACATTCTAGTCACTGAGTCGTTAATGATATAACGTTAAGCTGACATAGCACGTTAAATCATCATTTTAAACAAAAATTTTAGGTTAAATTTTACAATTAATCCCTATATTTTTTCATTTTGAGCAATCTAATTTTTTTCTTCTATGATCTTTTAACTTTTTTTTCCATTATCTCCTGTTTCTCCCTTTGTTTTTCTCCCTTCTTCATTTCTTTTAACTTAATTTTTCTATGTTTTTCATTTGTTAAAACTAGTTTACAAACTCTTCTCACTCGCAAAAATTAAATAGCTCAAAAAAACAAAATTATAGGGACTAATTTTAACAAATAAAAAACATAGAAAAACTACTTTAAAAGAAATGGAGAAAAGAGGAAAACAGATGAAAAAGCAAAAGAGAATGAAAAATAAAGAAAAAAAGAAAGTTGAAATAACATAAAAAAATTAATTGATCAAAACGAAAAAATATGAGACCAATTGATAAATTAATCTATTTCTTTTTGAAATGATGATTTAACGTGTCACATCAGTTTACCGTTACACCATTAACGGTAATTAACGGTTTAGTGACTAAAATGTTACAACACGATAACGTAACATTTCAAACATAAGTGATTAAGATATAATCTGAGATAAACAAAAGTGATTATTTTAATAATTTACCCTTTAATTTATATATATATTTTAAATTATCAAATTTAATTACTATATTTTTCTATATAAAATAAAATAACCAATCCCTAACAAATAAGTGAAAATACAATTTTTTCGTTTATTGTAAAGTAAAACAACGAAATTTATCATTAGAAATTTGTTAATATACTTTTTCGTACTTTGCATTTAGTTTCAATGCATGAATTTGGTACTTGAGTTTTGTTGTCCAAATTAAGTATATAAGTATGATTCTAATGTTTAATTTGATATATAATTTTTTTTAGTTTTAATTAAGTATATATGCTTTTATATTATAACATGCGTGTTAAATATTCATTCTGTCCAACCCAATAAGTGGCTCCAGTAAAAAAGAGAATATTATTCATCCTAGGAGTTTCAGGTTCGAGCATTTGTGTGTGCAAGGTGTGTGTGACTTGTCAAAAATGTTAAGAAAATATAAACAAATACTACCATGTAATCACACCAGTATATTCAAAAAAATTCATTGTGCCCAAAGTCACAAAATTATTAGTAAGTTTACGTTTTGGTTATTCAACTTTAAAAAGTTACAAAATGGTTAGAACTTTCGAAAGTTTTCATTTAAGTCATTAGACTGTTAAAATTACTGTCATATGGCCTTCTCTACTCGCACCGTCTACACTAATCGAAAGCTCTTATTCCTCTTTTCTTTTATAATTTAGTTTTTTTTTTCATAAAACAATTTTGAACGTCACGAATTTGCCAATCAAAATTCAAATAATTTTATTTTTCGACCTTTAACACCGACTGTCAAATTGACTTGGATCTAAGGTTTGTTCTTTTACTCGTCGATGAGTATCGAACCACTGTGCTGATCGTCAAATTGTCTATTGGAGCTCGCTAGTCGAACATTTTCTTAAAAACAAAAATTAAAATTAAAAAACTTTTCAATAATTATTTTGAAACTTTTTGAAGTTGAGTGACTAAAACATAAACTTACTAAAAGTTTAGTGACCGAGGGTGTTGTTTACCCTAAAAGAAATGGTCCATGATGTAATGTGACAGCTAACGTCAGTAAAGTGAGAGTGACACTGAGTACACGCGGGATTTTGAAAGAGTGGGGAATGTGAAGAAGTCAAAGATCCATTGATTCAAATCGCACGAAGCTTCGGTTCAAAATCCCCTTTGAGTTTCCACCGAACGTTTTTTTGTGTAACAATTTTTATGTATTTATCATCTTTCGCTTTCATTTATTGATTTACTTAAATATTTCTATTCTCATGTTAAGAAAATATGTTTGATTTAAAATTTTAAATAATATTTTTTAAATCGAAATATATAAAATTTAAAATTAAAAAAAATATTTTTTTAAATATCAAATTTATTACCATGGTTCGAATTATATAAATGTAGGGGTTTTTTTTCTCATGTTTCTTTTATAACGAAAATAGATACTATCCGTGTTTTCATATTTTGATTATTGAAAACAGATTTTTATTTCTATTTACTAAACAAAAATTTAAATTTTTAAAAAAAAAATTAAAAAAATAAACTAATTCTAATTCAATTTTTTTTATTTATAGTAAGTAAAACACAAATGTAAAAAAAGAAGGTTCCATTGTTTAACTAGATTGTGAACCATATAATGAAGAGTGGCTGACAGTTTAATGTCATTGTCGTGGAGAGCTGCCATATATGGTAGAAGTGCCTTCATCCGTACGTAATATGGCACTGCTTACAGTTGACATAAGTAGCTGGTAATTTGCAAGAAAGACGACGGCGACAGAGAACATCAAAACCCCTCAATCTGAAAATAAGGCACTTTGAATTTGTCAAAAGGGATCAAATATCAAACGCCCATAGTCAATCTGTATTATACTTATTCATCAGTTCTCACTTGAACTCCGAAGTCTGATATGACTAACTTAAAATTTTAATTCGGTTAAAAAAAATCCAACCATTCAATTTATTTTTCGCTATCTGTTCAACCAAATTTAAATTATTGAATTTTTTTAATAATCAAATTGAATTATATATATGGGACAGGCATTAATTAACTTTTTTTTTAATATTATGGATGACAAGGGCTTCGGTTTGTGAATATTTGATTTGTTGTTTATGTATTTATTATTTGAGATTTGGATATTCTAGTTATCAGTTGTAGTGTTTCAAAATATTAAGATTTATTATTTTGGAAGTGGTGGCAGCTTCACTCAAGACAAAACGATGTGCAGAATTTCCCAGCAATGTGGTGCTTCGGCTGAGGTGGGAGGTCCGAGTTAAACATGACTACAGAGAGGGGAACCGCTTCTACTAAATTTTTTGACATAATAAATTATTTGATTTCCAAAGGAAAATTCTTTTAATTTAGATTCAAATAATAATTTTCAAATTTTAATACGAATAATAACTTAAAATTTCAAAACAAATTTACAAATTTAAATATTACAAAAAATTACCTATACCCAACCCACAACGTTTTAAATTTATAAGTTGCTAAAACGTTTTTCTTTTTGGTGGAACAAATTCTACTTTTTTTTAAAAAAGAAAAAGGTACTAAATACATGGAAAACAAATAAAAGAAATAAAGGGAGAACTGATGCTAAAACAAGGTTCATTTAAAAGGTTTGAACAATAGGGGATTGAACTATTCCATTCCACCAAATAATGCCATTTTGTAGGAGCCTTAAACTAGAAAATAAACAGTCCATAGCAAACTAAGAATGCCCATCCTCTAAACCCTCCCCCCAATTATGCACATTAAGTTTGTACACCCGGCATGCCATTCCATGTCCTTTCCCTAAAACAAAAAACAAAAACGTTGTCATTCAATTCCATGTCTACAAGGTATTCACTCTCCAACCTCATATCAAAACACAGCTAGTGCTTCCTCCAGAAAGGTGCCATAGTGCTTGAGAAATTTCATCCAACATGAGGCAGGTACAGGCACACATATTATCACGACCGGTGTCTGGGTACTCTCATTTCCCCGCACCATTCCACAATGTGCCCACTATCTGGTATTTATCCTCTTTGGACACCTACAAATCCCGCAAGACTTTGTCTCCAAAGTTGCAAACAAAACTCTATCGGAAGGTCTTAGGATCGAACCATACAAGGTGCACCTTCAGGTGATAGTTTTGAGAGATATGTAGCTGTCTGAACAATACCGGATTATGAGCATGATGTGTGGTGCAGGGAAATGAGTGTACCCAATCGGCCAGTCAATAGATGAAAGGAGTATAAATACTAGATCAATATATAGTTTTTTTTTTTTTTTTTACCAAAGATCAATATATAGTAGATATCACCTTTACAGGTAGCTGAATTAAGCTTGAGTTCACATATAGTTGTCTCACGTTGATGTGTTACTAATTCAAAACTGACTTAAATATGGTATTGCTTCCAATGTTAATGCTAGCAGAGAGAGTAACAAATTCAACAAAAATACGGTGTTGCTTCACTTTAGCCCTTGTATTCATTTCCCCTTATGATGATTAATAATCCTAAAACATGAATTTATCCAGCGACAATTATACAGTAATTTGCCTATTACAGCGAAAACGAAATCAAGACATGTGGATTCATCATCCACCGTACTTCTTCAGCTGTACCCTCTGACCCCGAGAAGAATCAATTAAAAAATCAAAACCAATAGGGAATTTATCATCCAAAGTAATGACCAATCACAGTGCGGAGACAAACCTAAAACGGGTGATCTCCTCAGGGCTTGACATCGCAGGCAAAAACCGAACCAAAAGAAACGAAACCTTCTGTCTAATCATCATCCTCAGAATCTGCATTTCAACAAAGAAAGCAAACACTTCAAAATAAATAACAGCATTCGTCAGGTAATAAGAGAGAAAGTGTGGAAATTTGCTAATTTGGAGCATATGTCTTGAGAATTTGCAAATTAAGCAAACAGATTTAGAGAATTTTTAGTTTTATAATTCAAAGAGTTCTAATGTTATTTACTTATTTTACAAACCTAAGCATTTCAGAGAAAAACAGTTCGGACTTCGTAGAGTATGGTCAAGCTGACAACAAAGGATACAAAATCAAGTGGTATGTTTCCTTCTTATTAATTTAAGTCGAAGTATTGTACTTTATCATTTTCCTTTACTTTTACGTTGAAATGTTACCAGATGCATTTAGTATAGTTCATATACTTTCAAATCTTTCTATTTTAATTTTTAACAAATAATTAATATTTCTCTAAACTGCTCTAAAATTGTCTTGCTATAAAGAATTCTTTCATTCTGATACTTTCATGTTTCCACCCTTCTCTTCCCTTCTATGACATAAGTTATCCTGGAGATAAAGAAGTTTAAGGCATAATAACTAATTTGGCCCTCCAACTTTATTAAAAAAGTTATTTTGGACCTTCATTTACTTTTTCACCATTTTTAGCCCTTCAACTTGCATTTTTTTGTTAAATCACCCCAAAATGGATGAAAACGTTAACCTTTTCTAACTTTGCTAATATGGCATACACATGTATGACATATAAGCATTCAATTAATTTTTAGAATTCAAAAAATTATAAAAATTATTTTTAAAAATTAAAAATCATTAAAATCATTTAAAAAGTATAAAATATATTTAAAATAATTTTAATATTTTAAAAATTAATTAAATGCTGACATGTCATCCACATGACAATCCACGTGTATGTACAGCAGCAAAGTTAACAAATGTTAACTTTTCCATCTATTTTGGGGTGATTTGACAAAAAATGCAGGTTTAAAGGCTAAAAGAGGTGAAAAATTAAATAAATGACTAAAATGACTTTTTCTTATAAAGCTGAAGGGCCAAAAAATTCATTATGCCAAATTTTTAACAGTCCCCGGTAACAAATAACAACAGCAAAGAGAAGCTTTTACGATTTCCAAGGAATAAAAGATAAAAGGTGCAGACCAAACACCTAACTATCATAAAAACAAAGGCAAATTGATTTTTTTTCCCTTTCCTGTCATTTTGAAAAAGGTTTTGGGGGAAGGGGGGGGGGGGGGGGCTTACCAGATCTAATGTCTTCTCCAACTTTTCCTCTATTTTTCATTTGTCTCATGATCATTGAGCAAATGAGAAACCACCAGTACACATGGAACACAAATAGCATCAGCAACATAGTATTGAAAACATAGTATAGGGACATGGGATATGACTTCGAAAGATCTAAAAACTCCCGAACATCATAGCTGTGAGAGATAAACAATGACAGTAGATGCATATCAGCCAGTATACAGTAATGTACTAAAACCAAATCATAAACCATAAAGGCAAACCTTGAGCTTTTAATGACCCAAAATGGAAAGAATATCAGACGCAGCAAGAGCCAGGAGATGGCAAATAATCCAAAGCACAAACTTGCTCCAAGCTCTCTCTCGGAATACTTGAAAACTTTAGCCGCTTCCAAAAACACATCACTTGCATCATGTAGGGCAAGGATAATTGAACCAATGCGGAAAAAGCTGTAAACAAGGCAAACTATGACCATCTTCCAACTTGGATATCCACAAGATAATTTAATTTATCAAACTAACTCGTACAAACAAAACTTTAAAACTCTCAATGGCTATGTTCTTCCCTCACAAAAATTCTGTTAAATACTCTTCAATTCTGAATTCATATAATCCAAAAGAATTTGCTAGCGATAGCTTTCTTTGACCTCAGTCAACAATTAGATAATGCCAACTCCATAACTTGCAACACTAAATAAAATGCCGAGGATATGACTGACATCAAAGCAATGAAGAACATAAAAATAGCAGAGCAAAAAATGGCTGCATTTTCACCATGAGTTCATGAAAAACTTAACATATTGCATGATTTTTTTAAAAGAGTGCACAAACTTTCTTCTTATGGCATAAAACAGCAAACCTTCTAGGGTGTCTTTTGCAGAGGCTACTAATGATCCAAAGGATGGCAATACACCACAATATTTAAAACCATAACAGAATAACGGTGGGATGTAGCAATCTACCAGCTTACAGAGGACTGCTGAAAGTAAACTCAAAGAAAGACAAATCATATAGGGATATACTAATTTGACTATGTGATACACCAGGCTCTGTATCTATACTGAATGAATACACAATTACACATTTTAGACCATACGTATTATGCAATCTGGAGATAAATGGTCCAATGATGAGATTCCAGAAAATGCCCAAGAGGTAGGCAACAATGACTACCAAATGAATATTGCCATCTGCTATGTGGTAATGACTGGGAATTTGGAGCACTTCCACAAAAACAGGCAGGTTACCTTGTAATGTATGAGTACCCAATCAGGATTACAGTAATTACATGATGGGACATCATCACGGCAAAATCCTTCCTTCGGGTCTCCCAAGTAAGGAGTGCAGCAATGCTATAAATGTAGAACCCACATTGGCACATGTAGAAAAGGCTTAGCGATAGCCTGAACAAAAATAAGAAAAGGAAGTTAGCTTTCAAGTAGGTTGTGAGCAGGTATAACAAACCTTATTCTTCCATGATGCAAGACCCAGCAATTAAAGAAAAAATAATATTTAAAGAGAACAGAATATAGGCGTTGGGGCATGTATAAAGGGAAAGCCACATGTTTCAATAAATTACTCATAAAGCAGATAAAGTCCTTGAAATTAGAATAAAATGCCCAGAGAAATTGTTTTTTTCTCAAGATGGTGACCAGCATGATACTCCAGAATCAAGACTGATACATTCACTTGAAAGAGGGAATGGGAACATTTAGACCCAACACCAGTGAGAACTAAAGGACCAACTAAAAGCACAATAAAAACATGTGAATAAAATTGCTTTAAGATTAAAAGAACAAGAGTAAGATAGGCTTACCAGCTAATAGTGAAAAGGTTAAGATTGGCATCATATAGGAGGACAAGGGAGCTAAAGACTAGACAAGAATGACAACAAGTCAACTGTAACCATCATATGTTGGATGCAGATTTGTTTTAAAATACATTAATATAAGAATGACTTAGCATTCTCTATAGCTTACAGAGATGCACACATGATGAGGACAAATACGTCCTTTCAACCACTAAAGACAAGAACAAAAATAGATTTGTCCCGTCTCTTAAGGAATGATTACAAACAGTAAAAGAGACCTTCATGTAATGTGAATTCAGAGATCAGAAACACAGATCCTTGATGTCCAAGAGAAACAATAACTTCAGTCAATTAATAGAAAAGACTATTCACCTCATAAAGAGGTACATATATAAGTCCACAAATATAGGTTACTCACTTCAACTCTTGATCTGGCCAGCCTCTGAAGTACTGTTTTGTATCTGTGAACCATGGCTCATCATAGGTTATTTTCAGAATAAATGTTTCAACAGTAGCATAATATGCTAGCTTCCACATAGATTCTGAGCATTTCGCAATTTTTGCTTGTGTAGCCTCATTCATCTTCAAAGGAGCATATCCATTACTCAACAACCAGATGGCCAGCCTCTAAAAAGAACATGAAGAAAATTTAAAATGTATTAACTAAAGATCAAGTGCTTTATGTACCAACTTATGAAGTGGAACAATTAAAAGGAGAAATTGATCGATTGTTTGTAACCACCAAAGGCACAAATATGGCAATAGGATTTAGAAAATAAACATATGGTAGCAGCACTCAACCCCACCCTCACGCATTTTCATTTCTCAGGATAAGCAAAAAAAATGAAGGTATGTACATTGCACAATAAATTCCAGAAGATGATAAAATTTCCCTGCAATAACCCTATAGTGGAATATTTCATCCTTGAAATTTTTGGTAGCATTTGGGTATAACAGATCATTACCTTGATAGGTAAAGAGTCTTCTTTAATATTTTTTCCTTTATGACTAAAATGTTCTCATCACATCCTGCATATTCCTATCCATGTAGAATTTTACACTCCTTCCTACCTTTCACTCCATATGTTTGTGTAATTCAACACAAATAGGATGGTCTAATACAAGCTGTGAACATTTCAACCATGAATATTCAAAAAATATTTAATAAATAAATGGATTGTTACTCCTCACCCATTCTATCCTGTCCTATAAGCAACCTAAGGCATCAAAAAACAACCATAACTCGCTTCAATTAACAAGCACATGCTTGTTCCACCATCTTCTACAAATTTTCAAGAGTTGAGCACAAATTCTCTGAATCAAACAAGACAAGTTCACCTAGGATGTGACAACATTATCCTGAAAACATTCAATTTTTGGTTCTTTCATTTTATTTTTCTTTCAGATGCGACATACTTCCAACTTCTTTAACACATCTAGGCGAAGACTCAAGTCAACCCACTATTAATTAAGCTAAATAACCAAATTTAACTTATTTTCCTGAAATCTTAATAAAAAAAACCCTCTAATCCACCAAAACTGGAATCGCTCTTTAGAATACAACAAATTTCAGCCGAAGTCGATAATTTCTTAAAGCTAATACGAACAAAACAACATATTATAAAACAATAAATAAATAAATTACGAATCAATAAGAGGCAACATAAATCTTACACGAAAAATGAATTTGTCAAGGAAGAACCTGGCGACAACGAAACCGAGCGCGAAGTGAACCGCCACAAGGAAGTGGCACACATCCGGCTTGGCATTACGGCCCCAAATATATTGCTCCATCGGACACCAGCTTCTAAGAAAAGCAAAAAACTAAAATCAATCAATCAAAAGGCTCCAAAATCCGTCCAAAAATCCGATTTCTTATTGCAACAATCCATTAAATTGAGCTTCCATTGATCACGATTGAGAGAGATCTGGTTTTTTTAGCCCTAATTTGAGTTTTTTTTAGTTAACAAAGCAAGAAGATGATGATGATGAAGAAAAAGAGTTGGAGGGTTTTAAATCGGCTAAGATCTCGCGTAGTTTATTTAACAAACAATAGAATGTTTTTCATGTGAGACGCTACTCGTTAGCTGGAAATTTTATTCATTTTGAGGATTCTCTTTTTTCATTTTCGGGGTTTAATTCTTCTCTCAGACCCTGTACTCTTTAATTATTAGAAATGTAGTCTCTCACCTTTTAATTTAAAAAATTAATCCCAACTCTTTTGATTTAAAAATCAAAATCCAACCATCAAAGGACTTTCGTCATTCAAATTTCTTTTGCTCACATGATTAAGGATGTGAATTCGATTTGCAGATTTGGATATTTCATTTTTTTGCAGATTCAGAACGAATAAGAGTAGATACTTATATACCCATTATTCGAATTCGTATCGTTTTTTTCGAATTATAGATCCATATTTAGATATCTGAATCTTTGGTTACAAAATTCTTATAATTTTGATTATATATAATTAGCTTATTTAATTTTAGATTTTTTAGGATTTAGATATACAAAAATGGTTGAAATCTTTTATCCTTTTTGGGAATTTGGATATTTGAATATCATAGTATTTAATTGGTCAAATAATGGTATTAGACCTTGAAATTTGTGTAAATTGTGAAATTAGTACCTATACTTTGATTTGATTAATTTTAGTTCATATATTTTTCAAAATTTGAAATTTTAGTATTGATCCAATGGTAACAATTAAATTTATTTGGATAAACTATTTCATTAGTCTTGTATTATGTGTAAAGTTATAGATTTAGTCCACGTTCATCAATTGAATTATTTTTAGGGATTACATTTTTTAAATTTCAAAATTTTAGTTTTAATACAAACAATAATCGTTAAATCTATTAACTGATTTTTTGTGAGTAATATGTGAAAATAAAAAATATATATCACATTACACATGTAATAATATGTTTGATATATCAAAATTTAAAAATAACCGAACTTAACTTGATAAAATTAATAATACAAGGACTGAAAATGAATAAATTAAAGTAAAAGTACTAAATCCACAACTTACGCAAAATACAAAGTCTAATAACAAAATTTAACATATTTGAATTTAAATAATAAGTATAATTTGCGGATACTAAATTCAAAATTTTAAAAAGAACTACGAATTCAGATTGAAATAATTTTAAAAAATACATATATTCAACGTGCTGCGATTTTTATTCGTGATCAATTTAAAGCTAGGTGGAATTAAACTTCAATTTTTCTAAATCAAAGTAAGAGACTAAATTTAGAATATGCAAAGAGTATAGGGACGTAAGTAGAATTTTACATTTCTTATCTTTCATATCTTTGATGGTGCAGCACTCGGCAGCCGCCAGCCAGCCAGTTTACCGGCGATGTGGATCCTCCCCTTTTTCACGAGGCGACACGTGGCATAACATTTTTTGGTATGGTTGAGATTTTCTCTGGGAGAAGCTACCAATTATATTTGATGATTTTATTTTTCAATATGTAGTGAATTTTGTATAATTGAAAATTATTTATTTATTATTCTACTAATCTCATGTCATATATAAATTGTGGATTTATTCTCTATTTTTTAATTTGATCACTTTTTTAATAATTTTATTATAAATTTTAATTATATAATGCTTAGAACTATTCATAGTCTCCCTCCAACCCATAAATAGGAAGATAATGCACTTCAGTGCACTCGAACTCACATCCTTTTATATTGTCAACAATGCTCATGCCAATTTAGCTAAGACTCAATCGGTCTAATTTGATCAATTTTAGTTCTTATAGTATTCAAATTCAAACATGACTCAAACGATAGTCGTTAAATTTATTAACTAAATTAATATGACTTTTTTCATGAATATTATATGAAATAACAAGTTCATATAACATTATACATGTAATAATATATTTGTCTAGAATTTAACTTAACAAATTTAATGATTACTTTTTGAGTTAAGAACTTTAAAATTCGACAAATATAATAACTAAATCTAAAAGTTACGTATAATACAAAAATTGATAATATATATTGATGTTTGAGCGACATTGTGTAGAAGTTGAAATGTGAAAGAAGCAACATGAAAATTTAAAAATAAAGTAAATTTTAGATTATTTTCCAAAAGTCAAAGAAAATAAAATAAAAAATTATTATATTTTATTGTTCTAAAATTAATTGATAGGATCATAAAACATTAGTTACACTTTACTTAAATTTATATATTATATAATCTCTTAAAATTTATGCTTTTATGTTATTTTATGAAGGGCGTAGTGATAAAATAATGTCAACTTTTTATTATTTACTCTGATTTTTAAAATTTAACAATTAAAATTCGTCTTGGATATGAAACAGTTTTAAATTCATGGTCAGTATCTACTCTTTTAATGAGTTTATAAAATGCGAAAGATTAATTATTGAGCTCGCTTCGATAAATACTCTGAAAAAAATAACAATTAATGAGAAAATAAAATAATATTACTTGTTTCAATTTTCTTGAGCAAAGCCTTTAGGGAGTTTTGGTTGGTAGAAATGTAGAAGATGGAAAAGTAGGAAGTAATGGATGTTAAATTTGGTTTAGTGTACAAGAAAAGTTAGTGGAAAAATAGAAAATTATTATTATTTTATTTTAATGCCCCAAAAAAATTCTATTAAGGTGATATTAAGAGATAAGAGATATATGTATTTATAAGATCATTTATCATTTTTTATTTAAATTTAGAAATGGTTTAATGGTAAAATTAGTAAAATTTTCATTTTATTATCTCCCAATTTTTAGGTTTGTGTAACAGTGAATAAATAGATTATTAGTAAATCTTATGTGTTTGCTTGATGGATAAAGTGTTCACTGTCTCAGATATGATTTAGTTCAAATCGCGCTAATTATGTTTCTGTTAAGATTTTACACTCTTCTTGTATTCACCCTTAGAAAATTATTAGTTTAAATTTATGCGTTGACCTCTAATAGTCAAGTTATTCACCGTCCCAAATGTGACTTAAATTTGAATTACGCTAATTATATTACTGTTAAAGCTTTATTCTCCTCTTATAATTTTCCAAAAAAAATTACTCTTTAATTTTGTCATTTTCTAGACCAATTACCAAACACGCAATGTTTTCTTTCAAGAAAATTTTAGTGTTTTTTTTATCAAATTTTCTTTGCATCAAAGCAAAACTTCAATGTTCCTCTACCAAATTACCAACCAATAAAGAAGGGTTAATTCATCAAACGCCTCTAAACCATTGCTCTGATTTAAAATTCGCCCCTGAATTTTAAAGGATTCTAAATTAGAATTGATCGTGAGTCAGATTGGACTAAGTTTGGGTTGAGTTTTAAATTTTTAAATTTGATAAGGAAGAATGATTTTAGTTTTAATTTTTTAATAATGGTTTGACGTACATATGAGATTTGTTAGGCAAAAATACCATCAAATCTATTGGGAGTCATTCTCAAAGGGTCTTATTATAATAAAGCACAGTAAAAGTGTTAGTAAAATTGAAAACTAATATGGTGAATAGGAAGATAAATCATTTGAGACTTGGTTTTTTGTGCACCACTGATGCAATGGGTCTATTGGGGGGTTTTTGGTAGTGATTTCTTAATTAACTAAAGTTCTATCGTTAAGTTAATTTGATGATGACGAGGCTAGAATGTAGTTTTTAGTGGTTTCATAAATGTGATGTACCATTGATTTATTTTTTTAATTCTTCTAGTGTTGTGGTTATGGTTGGTTTATCTTTTTTCGCTTTTGAGATTATTCTACAAACTTTTGTGTTTTAATTTGTAGTGTCTTATTTGTGGCTTGTACTATACAAATAAAATAACTTTAGTTTAGATGTTATATTTTTTTTAACAAACGAAATAAGTTTTAATTTAAGAAATGAAATATTTTTTAGAAAATATATTTTGAATAATATATTAATTGAGTATAATTTTAGATATTTTTAATATTATAATCAATATTATTATTTTGTTTTTTTAAAATAATTCAAATATTATTTCTTCAAAAAAATCTTGTTAAAAGATAAGTTAGAAGTGCTACATTGATAAATTTATTAAACAGATGAAAGCAACATTTAGTTCATAAATTTGATAAAAAATTTTAATTTAATCCCTAATTTTTTTGTCCCAATTAATCTTAAAATTTGATAATCTTTTTTTCAAATTGGTATTTGAATTTGAATTCAGTTAAGGTAGTAAGATGTAATAATTTAAGATTGTGCCGATGTATCACCTAAAAAATTAAAAATATATATAAAATCTAAAAAATACCAAAATATATTTAAGAACAATAAATAATTATAAATATTCATTTAAAAAAATCCAAATGATGACGTGTTATAATCTTGGAGTACCACATCATCATATCTTAAGTTCTTAACAGAATCCAAGTACAGGGGCCAAATTTGAAAAATCTGCCAAGTAGGGGAACCAAAATGGACCAAAAATTTAAGGACCAAAATGAGAAAAATTGTCAAGTTCAAAGACTAAATTTTACTTTATCCCATTACCAAACTTCATTGGTTATTTACGATATTATCCAAAAAAAAATAAGATATTTGGGTTACAAAGCCACCTAAGGTCCAAAAAAGAGAAAAAAGGAAAATAAATAATAAAAAAAAAGGGGAAATGGGAAAAAACAGGATCCGGGACTCGACGTTTGACTAAATTAGTTGTAAACGGCATGACGTTAATAACGTCGAATGATTCGTCCTCTTCTTTCGTAGAATCTGGCTTCATGGATTTGTATCTATCAACGAGTTTCAATGCTGTAAGTGTACTGATTTTATATTCTTATACATTGCAGTATTGCTTCTTTTTTTAATCCACTTGGATTAATTTAATAATTAGTACGAATAACTTCTGGAATGATTCTTCTATTTTATTGGCAATTTGTGTTTGTTCTTGTCATATAAAAGATTCACTGTGATTTATTGTCGTAGACCAACAGCGGAATTAATATAGGAGAATTTTTGGATACGAAGTCGAAATTTATTCGTTGTTTATCGAATTTGTTAAAGCTTAAAAAGAAAATGCCGATCTTAGTGTTTTTCATGACGCCTCTAAGGAACTCGATTTTGAGAAAGAAGAAAAAGGAACTATGATTGGTGATGTGAGAAATTTGATTGACAATGCGGGATGGGTTTTCATGTTCCCGTGATTTGTACATTCAGAACTGCAGATTTGTTTGGCAAAATATTTGCTGAAGAGGCAACGAAGCAAGTTCGATTATAGGAAGCGTATTTAGTTTTTGTTTTTTTCTTTGAACTTTATATGTGCCATTGTTTCACTGATAAAGACTAAAAATGAAAATTCAGATCATTGAATTGAATGCTTGTCTCGAGGCATCTAGAGAACTAGACTTTTAGGATATGGTATAGAGGAAGAGAATTTATGTTTGAAAATGCATTGCCATCATATCATGATTTCGTACTTGAGAATGACAGATTTGTTTGATAACAATTTTTTTTGTTCATTGTTTGATAACAATTTGTTCATGAGATAATAAATCAAGTTGATTTTATGAAGTACATTTCCTCTTTCTGTTTTCTTTGAAATTTTATCTGACATTTGTGGAATTTTTTAAATATGAAGATCAAATTTATAATGCCTCATCATTTTACTGATGAAGACTAAAAAGAATTGTGATCTTTGAATTCAATCTTTCTAAAAGACTAAATTTCTGAGACGTGAAATAGAAAGAGAAATTATGATTATGTAGTGGAAATGCTATTTTTACCATGATTTGGTACTTCATAATGGCAGCTTGTTTGATAACAGTTTGTTCATGAGATAACAAAGCAAGTTGATTTTAGAGAGTGTATTTACTCTCTCTGTTTTTTTTGAATTTTATCAAATATTCAATGGATTTCGACTGGTGCAGGTTCTGCAGATAGCTTCCTTCTATACTAACTGAAATACGAATCAAGGAGAGCTGTCACTTGCATGTTCATCTGTTTCTATCAATGTTTGTGCTTCTCACTTTACATGCTTCATCAATAATTCTTGCATTTTTCATTGCCAACAACATTTAATTGATTTAATTTACCCGTTGTAATGATTCATACCAGACTGTAATTTAATTTATACAATACTTTTACTGATGAATTATTTGATTGTTCTAGTGTGAAGGAACTTGTCTTATTACCCACGTTTCCTTCAAAGGGTGTCTTTTGGCACAAGTTTTCTGATCTATAGCTTTTCTAAGACATGAGTAAGCACTTCCATTTGTCATTGGAATATTTGGCCTATTTAAAATCAACTTTTCATATTCATTTGAGTTATTCCAATAATTATAAAAGGTCACAAGTATGATATATATTTTGTAACATGTTTGAATTTCTACAGTTGTATAAGTAGCCTTAGAAGATCAAGATATTCTGGTTTATCATTTTCGTTCAAGCTTTTGATTGTTTCAAAAATTGAAAGCTGAAACTAATAGTTAGATAACTACTGACTGGTATAACTAGGTGTTTCATTACCGTACCAAGTCTGGAAAACCAGATTACAGCAAAAGGTGTCCAACAGATGAAAATCATAGATTATGGTGATTAATCTTGAGGTTTGTGATAGTTCTGTAAATAGGAATTCATAACACAAGACTGATTATTCCTTTTTTCCCATGCTCTTTACGTAATTAGGGTCCTGATTTGAAGTTTCCCTTTGCGTGGATACAGAGACATGTACTTTTGTTATATGAACGCAATATCTAAACGTCTATGCCGACATTATATTGGTACAACATTGAAAGTTGTTGATGCTGTGATGATAAATAAAAAGTTAATCAGCATCTTGAGTTTTACCCTCCCATTTTGTAATCATGTTGGGCTTGAAAATTTATCCATAGTCGATATTTCTGTTGTGATAAGCAGTTTCTCTGAACATAGTGTCAGTATGTGATCGAGCAGCAGGTGACACACATCTGTTTGTGAATGATTATGAGGATAGAAATGTTTTAATCCAAACTTATGGTCATGATTTTGATGATTCCTTGTGAATAAATGTACACCTGTAGCGGTATGATTGACTAATGATTTTAATAGGATCCACTGTAACCGATCATGGCATGGTGTCACTATGATTTGGTGACTGGCAACTGATAGTATAAGATGGCCCTGTTTAAGGGATGAAGATGGTTACATTATATTGGGTATAATGAGAAGATGGTTGAAGTAGGATTATGTAATAACCTGTTACTTTTTCAGATATGTATGTATGTATGTATGATCTTTTACCGGTATTACTTTTGGGTTCATCATAACTAGGTAGAAAGTACTTTAAGTTTGCCGCACAGGTGTATGACATGTGTGACACCGTCCTACTTCCATGTGGTCCCTCAACTGTTTGTTCTGAACTTGCACTGCTATGCAATGTGCTTTGTCCTTGGAGATAATTAATTGGACCTATGTTATCCGGACGTGATGAGTGTCAGATATAGGTAAATCTTTGACATTAGTATAACAAAATTACCATATGTTTGGAGTATCATATCTTATACAGCATACTCATGTCCATATGTGCCTTTAATATAGGTAGTCGGCACAGATACCTTGTTGGAAAATAAAAAGTCTATGTTAGATAACGTAAGTCTATCTTTAAGCCTTGAAGAATTGATCTCTAGAGAATGACCAGGACGTAAAGCTTGACATTGTTTTTGGTAATGTTATTTTGCCTTTTGACTCTGCTTTTTCTTTTTTCCAGAAAAAGTCTAATGGTTTCAGATGGTTTTACCTCAAATTTCGAGGTTTACAATTTGCTTTTGAACACTGTAGTTTGCATTTTTACTTTTGTCTGTTCGTGATCTTTCGAGAAATTTGATATGTTTTTTCTTACCAAAGCGTCAAATTATTCTGATCTTTCTTGGTTTCTCTAGTCGTTTGCCAATCGTATTCGAGCATTCCTTCCATCTTACTGACGTTCCTATTGGTATCATTTACTGATATGTTTTCTTAAGCAACTAACATTGATTGAAGGGAAAGCTGGTTGGAACTGAGGGGACCAATCTTTTGTATCGGTGCTTACTGCATTGCTTTTGTTTCTTAGGTCCTTCCAGTAAGATTGCCCTCATTCGTAAGCAGATACGGGCCTAATCAGGCATTGGGGCCACCGCCAAAGTCACCTGGGCTTCAAAGTTGAAAGTCATATAGGTAAGCTTCTTTGCATACCATTACAAGCCTGGTTGTAACGTTCTTTGTTCTATATGGAGCTCTACCTTCCACACTAGTCACTGATATGACGATAGTATGTGCCCTTCAGCCAATGGCACCTCTGATTTCTCACACGACCATGAATAGACACGTGGGCTTTAGTTTGCCCACTTCTGCAGATTGCCACGTGAAATCAGTATGCACATTTTACACATTACACATTTCTCATATTCAGTGGATGGTGGTGCATTGAAAACTTCCCATATGTCCTGTTAATATCCCTATTTATTACTAGTTAAAACTTATATAAAGAGGCAAAGAGCAGTGGTAGAACAAGATGATTCGGTTGGTTGGACCGAATGGATTAAGAATTCATCGATATATTAGTTTGAACAAAGGGATTGAATTGGTTTCTAAGTGAATCATTCGATACTAGTAAAAAATTGAAAACCAAGATAAAATTTGATGGTTGAACCTATTTATAATATTTTAAAATATTTTTATGAATTTTTAATTATTTGTTTAATTATTATTGGATCGATGGTAAAATTAATTGCAATAAGAATTAATAGTTTGATCAATTTAATCATCAATTTGATTTTTAAAAAATTGTCAAAGGTACTTGAAGGTGAATTTGAAATGATACAATTTTATTCTCCTATACCTTATTCTAAATAACTAATAACAATAAAAAGTTTAGTTAGTTAACGTGATGTTTTTTCTAAAAGAAAAGGTAAAATTATGATTATCAAAATCATCATTATTTACTAATTTTTCATTTAAAAAAAATCCAGCTTAACCTCATATGATTTGTTCTGAGAAATAACATTAGTAATAACAGGAGGGCCAATTAAATCAAATTAAAAATTAAGAATTAAATCTGCAAGTTAATTGAAACTTTCTTCAAATGAATTAATTGGATAAAGATGGGTATGAGATTAACTATTTAATTAAAAAAACAAGGAGGTGCTGAAATTGGGAAAATTTTCCCATTAATATCTTTTTATTATAATTGATAATACACATACATATTTTAAAGAAAAGCTAACAGTTACTAGCTGCAAAAATAACAAGAAGCTAATAATTATAGTATAAATCCAGGTGAAATATGATCTGATTTTAGAAACCCCAGATGAAAAATAGCAGGGTTTTGTCAGGGAGCAGACATCTAAGTGGTTGCTGCATTGCTGGATGGGCTTCTTTGCCAACTTAAGGGCACATATTTTAAGAAGGACAGCTGGATTGTTTCCAAAATCTGGCAGGAAGTCCTTGTTGAGGGACTGGGAATGGGCCATATTGGATCCCACTTTCAGAACCCACCACCTCCCACCTGCAAATAAAAGATCACCACACGCCCAATTAGAAAGGGACTAGTCTAAATTCTTTTAGCACTACAAAATCTTTTGTAACTAAACGTAAACTTCTTGATTAGGTTAGAAATGGATATTCCATATTATCTGGTCTGTTCTTTTGTGAATTCAGATAGAATATTAAATTTACTATTTGCACTGGGTTTGAATATCTATTCTTTTATTGCTTTAATTTTTGTATTTCGGATATTCAAATATGTTATCTTGATGATGTAATAAATTAATTTCTGCAATAATCCTTCTCCCATATTTTGTAACATTAGAATTCCTAGTGAAATATACCTGAATTTAGTTACTAGATGATGGATCAAAATCAGTGCCTCCAGCTTGGCTAGTTCGTTGCCTGGACAAGCATGAACACCGTTGCCAAACGGCATGAAGGTATTTGGTTTTGGAGCTACCTGCTTGAATCCATTTCCAGGATAACAAAAATAGTAAGTTTTTTTTTCTAAAAGGAGTCGATTGTGCTGCTTGTATGTGTACTTATGTCTATTTGTCAGTAACATTGCTACAGTAAGTACCTCAAATCTAGATGGATCAAAATCATGAGGATCAGAAAAGAATTCTGGGTTATGATGAATATTCCTGAACAATGGCATCACTTTCCAACCCTTGGGTATTAGGTATCCTGTACATTTAAAAGTTGAAACAACAATTAATTAATTAAAACCCCTTTAAACCAAATAAATATAAAAGAATATTCCAGTTAAGCCTTTAATTTATGTACCCTTAAACTCCACATCAACTACTGCTTCCCTGAATGTGAAAGATATGATGCTTGCCATCCTCAAGCCCTCTAGTAAAACCTGAAATTTCTCAAAACATTAGAGGTTTCTTGAAAATTTTATTTTCTTGAAACGAACATACATGACTTTGAAACACAGTTCATACCCTATATGTAAGAGTCATTTTCCTTGTCTCAGCCCATGTTAGATGCTCCTTTCTTCCATTGTTCGACTCATATATCGCCTTTTGCTCTGCCTGCAATGATTTTTGAGAACCATTAAGTGAGAAGAAAAAAAATTCAATTCTCGGATGATAAATTGTTAAGTAGTCTTTAAGTGTTATGCTAGAATGATTTACCTTGATTGCTTCTAGAAGCTTGGGGTCATCATGGAGGAATTTGAGAATCCATGTTATAAAACTGGCTGTGGTGTCCTGTGCAGCAAAAAGTACTCCAATGATGTTATCAGCAATTTGATCTTCAGTCAAAGTTTTCCCCTTTTCATCTTTGAAGTTCAACAGATGGTCCAAAAGATCCTTTTCTACCAGCCTTTTCTCCTTTCTCTCACGAATTATTTCACTTAGAACCTGGTTCAGCCTTTTCCTTGCCTTTTGAATAAGGGGAAAAAAAATAAAAAAGTTAATAATTGAGACTTGCATCCATGTGATCATATGCATACATACATACATGAACATATGTTTCTATGATAAGGAGAAATGAGATGTTCTTACCTGGAGGGCTTTGTGATGTGCACTCCCAGGAATTTTTGTAGGAAAAGAGTTGTAACCTTTATCCACTATCCTGTAGTTCTCCTCCAACTTCTCTTTGTAGCCTCCATCTAAGTGACCAAATATGGAAAGAATTCCGACGTCGAAAGAGAACTGTAGAGAGTCAAGGAAATCCACATGTTAGAAAATCATGATCCAACACCTAAGTGGAATTCACATGCTTCAATAAAAAGAAAAACAAAATTCTAAAGGGATCCCAATGTAGGAAAAGTGAAGAGTACTATAGGACAATAAAACCAGACAAGTCCTCCATTAAGTAATTTAGGCAAGTCAAAGGAGAAAAAAACCCTTTAAACACATTAGAAACATGTTTAAAGATGTAGTCTAATCAAATCTTGTCTTTTAAACACATACGTGCGCATATATTTCTATACCTTCTTCATCTCATAAAAGGTGTTTATAACTTGTCCAGAGGCAGCCCATGAGTCCAACGCAGAGAGAGCTATGTGTTCAATATCAGGAATTAGCTTCCTGATGGTATCAGGTGCTAGTGAGTATTGAACCAACTTCCTTAGCCGAGTGTGGTATTCACCCTGGTGAAAGAAGAGCGCCCAAGGGCCAATTATCATCTCCTTGCTTTTGGGGTAAGTTGGTTTGAACAAGTGAGCATGAGTCACCAGCACGAACCTCGCAGCTTCAGGGCTAGCCAACATGACACAAGGACAACCGAGTATTTGCGTTTTGAATATTTCTCCATATCTGAACATCACAAAGGAAACAAACAATGGCAGCACCATCCAAGTTCAGTATACTAGACAAAGGGAAATTGAACAACAAGAAGAAAGCCAGGTAAGAAACAGCAATAACCTTTTCTGTTTTGTAAGAAAGAAGATATTTGGGTCTTGAGAGTAAAGTTGAAGAGTTTCTCCAATATATGGCCAACCCATTGAACCTGGTGGAAGCTTAAACCTTTCTATAGGAAACCCTCTTTTTTGCTTCCTAAGAAATGGATATGAAAGAAGAGTTGAGAGAAAGAGAATCACGTGTAGCATAATAAAAACAATAGTTTCCATTGCAAAAAACAAAGAAATAATGTAGTCTCTCCCCCCCCCCCCCCTCTCTATCTCTCTCCCCTTGTCTTATCCTTTCCTTAAGTTTTCTCTCTTTAGCCAATGAGAATTTGATGTTGCAGCTAGCAATAGGTTATAGGAAAATAAAAACTGAAGGCTTAGTGAAAATGGTGCACAATGCTTTTGGTTTGAGGTTGAGAAGGTGAGGGGGTTTATATAGAGTTGGAATATATTGGAATATATGTATGGCTAAAGTTTGGTAGGGACAATTTAATTACCTTTGTGGTTGCTCTATATAACTAGGCTTTTACTAGTTTGATTTCTTATAGTGACCATTGTATATATTACTTACAAGCTCTAGTTAGTTATTTACTTTAGAGTGAGTTTGGATGAAAGATGTGTTTACATGCAATTATTGTAAAAATAACGATGACGGTGAAATTATATACTATAATATGAGATAAAAAGTAAATTAAACGTATCACATCACACTGCAATTCACCGCCTATCCAAACCCACCCTTAATCACCTTATTTTTCAAGTTGAAAAAAAAAAGCTACTAAAAATTACTCAAATGGAATTGACCCTTAAAAAATATTTGATCATTGATGTATAGATAGAGTAATTATACACCTAAAACTACATGATAGTAATTAAATAAAATTATTTATATGTGCTTGATTAGTTATGTTTTAGCTTAATTGATGATTAAGGGTTTGTATTTATTACACGGATAATGTATAAGTTCATAAACGGTCAATGAATTTTGTCACTTTAAAATATTTATTTTGCAAGATAATATCAGGTAATTTACTGATCATATAAAGTTTTTATACCAAAAATATATCAAATATAAAAAAAAAAAAAAAAAAAAAAACGAATCACGTAAAGAACTGAAGGTGAGGCTGAGGTTGACTAGCAAATCTTGGGAAAGATTTTGTAGAACTAATATATTTTTCTATTACTTCTCATTGAAGAAAGTCAATAGTCATTTATGAGATGATTGAATTATTATTATTATTATTATTATTTAGCATTCATCCGATTAATTTCTAATTATTAAATTGTTATTTAGGGTTGAAAACGAATTAGTCATAAAATTAAAAGCATTTGATTGATTGTGTAAAAATTAATAATGTCGTTTAGCTTCCCTCATAAGAAAAAAAAAATGTCGTTTGGCATAGCTTACTGCGTACATGTGCATGAACATAGGTACGCAAATGCTTATAATGATCAACAAAATGTAAGTGACATTAATTCATATTGATGAATTTAAAATAATGTATAAACTGATGTTACATTTTCATATTGCATATGTAAAATTTATATTTAACAAGCATAAAAACAACATAAATATTTAAAATATATATATTTAAATTAAAATTAAATTTTTATATATATATATATATATATATATATATATATATATAATTACATCAAATTAATATTTAATATCGAAGGGGCAGATCGATTTTTTGTTCGAAATTTTATAATTCTATATTTTTCATCTCAACGGTTAATATAAAATTTCCAACTTCATCTTTACGTGTAATTTTAAGATTTACTTTTTAAATATAAATAAATATAAAAAAATACGACCATCACATTTGTTTTTTTTACTGTGTTGAACTGAGTATCTAGATTAATCTATTACTATTTGGAAAAGAAGAAAACTCAAGTTCTGGTCTAAAATTTTACTACAACCCTATACAAGTATTCAACCATACAATTGCTTACCAAAAAAAGCCAACACCTCCTACCAAATATAATGTTCTCCATCATAATTCTCGTAACTATATTCACGTGGATTCCGTTCATTAGCCACCACTTTTAACTTCAATTACCATGTTGTTAACCATCACTTTTAACTTTAATTATCATGTTGTATCTGAAGTGATTGATAGTATGTTCAATTGTTACCTTATTTAGATTTATGGTGGTTAACCACTTGACGAACTTGCTTTTGGCTCACCTATAAAAAGATGACACGTGACATCTTAAGATCATAGCTAAAGGTATATAAACCCTTAAACTTGATTGAAAAGGAACTCTCTGTCTTTGATCCTTCCTCCTCCACTCAACTCCATCACCACTATAACTCGATCACCAAACACAATGATTCTCCATCTTACCTTAAGCAAGATGAGCCGCTTGACACCATTGTCATCTCCGGTTTCTTTAATCTCAACATCAACAAATTAGTATTTGAACATGAGTGAATCTAAGAGGGCTGGTAGGAGCCTTGACTCTCCCCTTAAATATAGTTTTTTTTCATTTAAATCTTTTAAAATTTTTAAAATTTTAAATTAAATAAAAATAAAATTACACTTTAACCACCTAAAAATAATAAAATTTTAATTTAATCTTTTAAAAATTATATTTTTACTATCATAAAAATTATAATTTAATTTCAATACTCTAAAAAAAATTTCTAAATTAGCGCATGAATAATCTAAGGCTACATTAAATGCTTCCTATAGTATTTTGATGTTAAAACTTAATTAGCTGTGCCCTTGTTGATTATATAATATTTTCCCCTTTTTGCTTTTACTTTTGGAAATATTATTTTTGAATATTCCTTCAGATACCGATAACAGTGAACTCGTTAGTTCAATTAAAAAGAATAAAACTATATTTAATCATAAATATTTCATTCTCTCTTTTTAAAAGATTTAAGTTTGATTTCTTTTTACGGTCAACATAATTTTGGTACAAATATTAGTAGCTAGGTATATTTTAATTCTTAAATTTAAATTTCATCAAGATTTGAAGGAATAACATAATTTTATAGTACTATATCATCATACTTTTACATTTTTTTAAATTTAGAGACTTAAAGTTACATTATTTTTTTTTAATTTTGAAATATTTTGATATTAGTAATCACAAGAATCCTAATTAAGTCTTGATTAAGTTGGATCGAATCTCATTTTCAGGAGAAATTATTTTATGGATCTTTCTCATCACATCATTCATGATTTCTTTCTAGTTATTTAATGACATTTCAATAATTTTTTTCATTTAATTGACACATAATCTTGATTTTTTTTATCCTGAACCTAAACCTACACCCCAAATCTAAATCCTAAATTTAGATTCAAGGTTCAAGGCTTAAAATTCGAGTTTGGGAGTTCAAGATTCGAGTTTGAAGTTTGGGGTAAAAAATACTTAAATTATATGTCAATAACATGAAGAAAATTGTTGAAATATTATTAAGTAATTGGAAAGAAATCATAAATAATGTGGTGACAATAATCTATAAAATAATTTCCTCCTTTGTAGACATAAATTGTTTAACACTTACAAGACCCAAACTCAAAAATTTAGTTAAAAAAATAAGGAACTCAAATTAACTTTTGAAAATTCACCCATTCAAGTACGGTTGCGTACAGAATCAAATTCCTAGGACCCAACAAGGAAAAGAGTTATATGCTTCTCTTATCTTGTTTATTGATATTTGCCTCACCATATAAAAATAAATAAAAGATATAAATTCCATATCTTATTGGTCGGTCGATTCGAACCTTATCTTTGTCTTCACATATGTTTCTTTACTTTTCCTTTTTAATCCAAAGCTGAGAAATAATGGAATTATTAGCTAAAATTTTGCATTAAATTTTTCAAAATTTAAATATCAATTATAATCCTAAAAATAACCGTTAATTTCATTAAATAAAATTTACTTACTTCATGTTACAGACATATTATCATATGTTTAATTTCACGTTAATTTTTTTATACACATATGATACAAAAATGCCATGTTATTATAGTTAACGGATTTAATTGCTAACATCAAAATCAGTGTCGGCATCGGTACGATCTGGTGGTAATGATCACATTCAAAGCACAGCTGGATCTTACACGTGTCGCTAACCTGGTGGTGAAGATCGAGAGAGTTCTGGGACAGATCCAAGATCATAGCATTCCCATCCAAGTCGTCTGATTGGTCGAAAGTCGGTTACAAAATAGTAACTGCATTTATTATCATTTTGGCTTTTTTTGAAAAGAAGTTTATTATTTTTAAATTAATTTTGTATGAAGAAAAAAAATTCAAAAGTTAAAATAAATATGAGGTAATTATATTTCACCTATTTCTCAAAGTATTAAAAAAAAATAATCTAAAAAAATATATATAAAACCAATATAAAAGTTTAACAATATCATAACCGAGTGAATCTTAGTTTGATTGGTATGTGTATTGTTATCTATACAGGAGGACATGAGTTCGAGTGCGTTGAGGTGCATTATTCTTTTATTTGTGGGTTGGAGAGGAGTTATGGATAGTTATAGACATTGTATAAAAAAAAATTGATATGATCAAAACCTATAATGAAGAAAGTTAAATAGCATCAAAGAGTCAACCATTAATGAATATTAAAGGTGGGTTTGGATGAGATGTGTTTACCTTCGATTAGTGTAAAAATAATGATGACGGTGAGATTGGATATTATAACGATACTATAACGTGATACAAAAAGTAAATTAAACACACCGCACCCCATCGTCTATTCAAACCCACATTCGAATTCAATCCCTAAGCAATATTTACTCTTTAATAAAATCTAATAAATATAAAGTGAAGTTAATTACATTTATCTTACTTGTTTTGGGATACAATTACATGCAATACCAAGATTTGTTTTGGGAATAGAATGTGGTGAAAATCGAGCATGAATTTAATGTTTCCAAAAAATTAGATAAATTTATAAATTAGAGCATGTGGAATTATTTATTAGCCATAAAAATTTGGCATATATGCTAGAAAATTGATTAGAAAGATCAAGAAAGTTTGTGGAGAAAATGAGGAATATTGGGCGTATTCCAAAATCGAGCAGTCTTATCACTCGACATGTCGGTAACCAAATTATTAATTCAAAGAGTAGATGTTTTTAATTAAGTTAGGTTTTAAAAGTTATTTCAAGTTCGGGTTAGATTTCGATTTAATGACGAGGTAGAATAATATTAAGTTTCATAGGGAAGGAGAGAGATGGGAGAGTGGTAGTAGAGGAGGGACATGAGGGGGAGGGGGAGGGGGAGGGGGAGAGAAGGATGAAAAATTGTGGTTTCGTTATATCTGTAATGAAAAATAACAGTTTCGTTATATCAGTAACGAAAAGTAGTTAGTAATGACTGATTTATTATTTTTAAAAAATTAGTGACTGAATTAAAAATTGAAAAATTGTTTTTTCATTGAAATTAAAGTTCAGCGATTATTGGTGTACTTTATCTTTAAAATAATTTGAGACAAAACTTAATAAAAAATATTTTATATCTTAGTTTAATAATTGACCACAATAAGTTAATTAATATAATATTAAAATTAATAGAAACAATTATTTTACAAAAAAATAAACTTATTTTACTTTTTACATATATATATATATATATATATATATATATTATTTTTCAAGTCTTTATTCATCAAATAAAAAATTTAAGTTAATTTATTAATTTTTAGGATAAACTACGTAAATAGTCACCCAATTATAAAAAATTCTCATTTTAGGCACCCAAAATAAATAAGTTACAATTTAGGCACCCACGTTACATAATTCATTCATTTTGATTACTCCCATTACAAACTCTAACGAAAATCTTATATGACAATTTTTTTACATGTGGACCAATCATTGGATGCCACATGACACAATTTACTATATCATAAGTGTTGCATACCACTTTAAAGGATTAAAATGTAATTTTCACAATACTAATTATTAATAAAAATAAAAGTAGACAATAATTAAACAGTTGAAAGAAGATGAGGGTGGATTTCTAAGTTTTTTTCAACTATTTAATTATTGTTTTTTAATTTTATTTTGGTTATTAATTAGTATTGGACAAATTATATTTTAGTCCTTTAAAGTCATATGTAACACTTATGACATGGTAAATTATGTTATGTGGCATCTAATAATTGGTCTACGTGTAAAAAAAATGCCATAAAAGATTTTCGTTAGAGTTTATAACGGTATTAGAGTTAATATAGTTAATGCTTAACTAATGCAGTTGTATAGTTGTTATTAACAGTTAAGTTGTTAGCAGTTATGATTGGTTAACAACAGTTACTCTCCCTCACTTGTATAAATACATGGCTTATTGTACAAGTATGGCAAGTTAATAAAATGAGTTTTACTCTTCATATGAGAATCTAACATGGTATCAGATGTAAATTCGATTGCTTTCGCGTCACAAAAGGTTGCTATTCTGGTGGACGATGGCAATTTCCTTGCTTGGAAGCAACATGTTCTGCTGGTGTTCAAGACTTATCGGCTTCAAAAGTATCTTGATGGCACAGTGGTGGCTCCTCCTGCTACTGTTCTTGATGGTGCAGGGGTTTCAGTTGAAAACTCTGAATTTGTGCAGTATGAGCAGTAAGATGCTGCGATTTCAGCATGACTTCTCTCTACAGTCAGTCCTGCCTTACATAACAGGCTAATAGGTGATCCTACATCAGCTTCAACCTTGTGGTCAGCATTGAACAGAGTGTTTGGTAGTCAATCCACATCAAAGGCATTGAGGTATCGATCTTTGTTACATAATTTTCGCAAAAATGATCTGAGTATGTCAGATTATCTAGCAGGCATAAAGCACTTGTGTGACTGCCTAGCTGGTTATGGCCAGGATGTTCTTCCTCAAGAACAAGAATCTGCAATCTTGAATGGTCTTCGTTAAGAATATAAGCATGTTATCATTATCATCACCACAAGTCGAACTCCTTTTTACTTACAAGGAATGTCAACTGCCTTGCTCGATGCAAAAACTCGTCAACAGGCACATCTTAACCAGGTAACTGTTGCTGCCAATCTTGCTTCACATATACCTGTTATTGCTACTCCTCAGGTGCAATCTATTCCTGTTTTTCAATCTTCTTGACCTGGGAAAGTTGGTTTCAGTAGAAGGTCCACAATATCAGATTTGTGATCGAGTAGGGCATGTGGCTCGCAGGTGCTTCTATAGATATGATAATGATGAAGGATTTGAGGACAGACAGTAGTCTCAGAGGGTTTATAGTGAGCCAAATGATAGACAGGCTATTCAAAGAGGGTCTGTACATCAGTATCAAGGTAATGTTGCACAAGCTCAACTTCCTATGATAGTAGCCACTCATCGTACTATTATAGATCAAGCTTGGTATCCTGACAGTGGAGCTTCTGCGCATATGACTAATGATGTCAATAAGATCGTGCATGCTCAGTCTTATGATGGTTCAGGTAGAGTTGTTCTTGGAGATGGTAGGTCTCTTGATATCATACATGTTGGTTCATCTGTTTTGGGTCCTTTAACTGCTCAAGATGTTTTACATGTTCCTCATATACAGAAAAATCTATTGTCTGTTTCTAAATTTACTAGAGATAATGGAGTGTACTTTGAGTTTCACCTCACGTGTTGTTATGTGAAGGATCAACACAGTCACAAGATACTATTGCAAGGGATTGAATCTGGTGGTTTGTATCAGTTGAAACCAGTGTCTTGTTTTTTAGGGATGCTGGCAGATGTTGCTGATGATGGAGCAAGTGTGACTTCTTTTGGACTCTAGCATAGGAGACTTGGGCATGTCATTTGTTTGTACCTTGGGAGAAAGTTCAATATCTTTGTAATGCGCGTGAGTTAGGCAAAGCTCACAAACTCCCTTTTGTTTCTAGTTCCACTATGTATAATGAACCACTTGAGTTAATTGTGGCAGACTTGTGGGGCCCTGCTCCTTGCTTTTCAAATGGCAAGCAATATTATATTTCCTTTATTGATGCCTATACAAGGCATGTGTGAATTTATTTTTTGTCTAAGAAGTCTGAAGCTTTAAATGCTTTTCTTGTGTTCAAGAGACAAATAGAGCTGCAGCTTGGTTATAGAATTAAGCAATTTCAGTCTGATGGAGGAGGAGAGTTCAAAAGTTTTAGCTCACATTTGCAGGGGTTTGGTATTCAACATAGGATATCATGCCCTCATACATCAGAACAAAATGGTCTGATAGAAATAAGACATCGAAAGATTATAGAGACTGGTTTAGTTTTACTAGCTCAAGCCTTATTGCCATTATCTTTTTGGTGTGATGCATTTGACATAGCTGTGTACATATTAAACTACTTGCTTACAAAAGCTCTTGAAGGTATTGCACCTGTTTTAAAGTTGTTTGGTAAGCAACTAGATTTGTTGACCCTCAAAGTATTTGGCTGCAGGTGTTATCCATTATTACGGCCTTATAACAGACACAAACTTCAATTTGGGTCAACCCCTTGTGTGTTTTTGGGATATACAGAGAACTACAAGGGTTACAAGTGCAGGGATCAGAATGGGAGAATTTACATTTCTAGGTATGTAAGATTTGATGAGCATGTGTATCCATTTTTGAAGAAGTCTGAATCTGTGACTGGTACAACTGACAACTGTTCACCATAGTCATTGTCTACTTTACCTGTATTTGTTCAAACATCAGATGTTGCTATGACAAATTCTCACTCCTCAACTGAAGTTTGTGGTGCAGGTGCTACTTTTTCAAACACTGATACAGATGTGAATAATTTTTCTTCTCCTGTTATTGCAACAGGTACTGGTGCTACTGATGCTATTACAACAGGTGTTACTGATGCTACTACAACAGGTGTTAGTGCTAGTGCTAAAGAGGAGGTGAAAATTGATCTGGATACAGCTGCTACTGATCTGAGTGCTGAAATGCATAATGAGCCTGATATTGGTACAGAAACTAATGTTGATATTAGTATTATTGATCAGACTAATGTATTTGCAGGAAGTGCACTAAACTTTCATCCCATGATTACAAAGAGAAAAGTAGGAATTTTTAAGCCTAAGATTTACATAGCTTAGCTGAGTACAGTTGAACCAAAGAATGTATATGAGGCTATGGTTGTTCCTGCTTGGAAGAAAGCTGTTGATGAAGAATTAGGAGCCTTGATCAATAATGAGACTTGGGAGCTGGTTCCAGCACCTGAACATAGAAATTTGGTGGGGTGCAAATGGTTGTTTAAGATCAAACATCATTCTGATGGAAGTGTGGCACGAAATAAAGCTCGGTAGGTTGCACAGGGATACTCACAGACTGTTGGTTCTGATTTCATGAAACCTTCAGTCCTGTGGTGAAGGCTAACACAGTCAGGATAATACTTGCTGTAGCAGTAACTCAACAATGAAAAGTCAGGCAAATAGATGTGAATAATGCCTTTTTAAATGGCCAGCTGCATGAAGAGGTTTATATGAGGCAACCTCTTGGTTTTGAGGTGTATGATTCGAAGGGTGATTTGTTGGTATGCAGATTGAAGAAGTCCTTGTATGGACTTAAACAAGCCCCACGAGCTTGGTTTGATACATTAAGAAACTTTCTCACAGATGTCTTGGGATTTTAGAGCTGTCAGGTAGATTCTTCATTGTTCTTCAAGATGTCTGTAGGAGGCTGTGTGTTCTTTCTTGTTTATGTCGATGATATATTGGTTACAGAGGCACAGGAGATAGAGGTGACTGATGTAATTCAAACCCTAAACAAGCAATTTTCTTTCAAGGATCTTGGTGAGCTTAATTACTTTCTTGGTCTTGAAGTCACTAGAAAAGCAAATGGTATGCATGTGTCACAACAAAAGTATGCCAGAAAACTTCTTGTTCGAGCAAGCATGAGTGATGCTAAGTCAGTGCCTACTCCGATGGTGAGTGCACCTACTTTTTACTCTCTCACTAGTATCAAGATGGCTGATTGTACTTTATATAGGAAGATTGTTGGAGGGCTGCAATATTTGTGTTTGACACGTCCTGACATCTCTTTTGCTGTGAACAAAGTGAGTCAGTATATGCATGCTCTTCATGAAGAGAATTGGAGTGCTGCAAAGAGGATATTTCGATATGTTAATGGGACTATTGACTTTGGCTTGAAGTTTGAGTCATCTGCAGTCTCTTTGACAGGTTTTTCAGATGCAGATTGGGCAAGTTCATTGGAGGATAGAAAGTCAACTTTAGGGTACTATGTATATCTAAGGTCAAATTTGGTTGGTTGGTCTTCAAAGAAGCAAAGTGTTGTGTCCAGGTCCACAACAAAAGCAGAGTAAAGGAGTTTAGCCAATGCTACTTCTGAGTTGGTCTGGTTTCAGTCATTACATACTAAAATTAGAGTGACTTGTGCTGGTGTGCCTGTGGTTTGGAGTGACAACATGAGTGTAATATCACTTGCAGCTAATCCTATGTTACATGCTCGAGCTAAGCATATTGAGATTGATCTACACTTTGTGCGTGACAGAGTTTTGAGAGGACAATTGCAAGTTAATTTTGTTCTAGGTATTGATCAAATTGCAGACATTTTAACCAAGCCTCTCACAGTTGGTAGCTTTGAACGTTTTCGAACTCAGCTTAAAGTTGTGGCTTTAACAGATTTTTCAGAAGAAGAAAACAGGGAGAATATTAGAGTTAATGTAGTTAATGCTTAACTAATGCAGTTGTATAGTTGTTATTAACAATTAAGTTGTTAGCAGTTATGATTGGTTAACAGTAGTTACTCTCTCTCACTTGTATAAATACATGGCTTATTGTACAAGTCTGGTAAGTTAATAAAATGAGTTTTGCTCTTCATATGAGAATCTAACAAACGGGAGTGACCAAAATGAACGAATTATATAACGTGTGGTACCTAAATTGCAGAATTTTTATTTTGGGTGCCTAAAATGAGAATTTTTTATAGTTGGGTGACTAACTGTGTAGTTTACCCTAATTTTGAATATTTAATAAATTAACTTATAGCCATGTAATAACATCATTAAATTTATTGGTGTGACATTTTGTAATAACAAAAAATACCTATTTGGTAGTCATGTAACTAAAAAATGACATCGTAATGAACCTAAATTTAATAAAATATTTTTAACGGTATTAACAATTGAATTTGTATTTTAAAATTTAAAAAGTAAGACTAAATTCATTAAATAAAAATAAAATGATTAAATCTAAAATATACTAAAAATATAAGGACTTAAAACACATTTAAAAAAAATTTGTTGTCCCAATATGTGACCAGACCTTATATTTTGATAAATATGAAATTTAATCAATGTACATAAAAAGTTAAAAAATGATTTTTTTTACCTTTTCAATTTAAAATTTTTAATCAAATTATTTATATTGTTAATATTTTTAGTCAAAGTTTCTTAGCTTGTTACGTTGGTCATGTACTTATATGTTTTCTTGTAATGTGATATATGATTAGAGATGGTAAAATTTGAATCGCCCGATAAATTTTGAATTGATCCATTTTGAATGGAGTAAATTTTTTAAAAAAAAGTAGATATTGGGCAAAGCGTGGTGAATTATTTTTCTTTTCGACGGTAGGTATAGAGCAATTATGATAATTACTTGTCTTGCCTCAGTTCACTATACAAAATTACCTTTTTATTCTTGTATGTATATAACTATTAAAAGGATACAAATGCACTAATGTACTATAGAAAAAATAATATATTTTATATTTAAATATTTTATTAAGAATTATATTTAAATATTTACTGGACTTTAAAAATATTGAAAATATTAAAGATAAAAAGAGTGAGGATGGGATGGAGATTGATGCATCCAACATCCATAAAAATGATAATAATTTTCAAGATTATACATCCATAATAAAGTACAGCATGCCAACTATGGAATGG
Source organism: Gossypioides kirkii (assembly GCA_005610355.1). NCBI lineage: Eukaryota > Viridiplantae > Streptophyta > Magnoliopsida > Malvales > Malvaceae > Gossypioides > Gossypioides kirkii. The sequence goes on from CP032255.1 coordinate 2,734,013, forward strand.
TGGAGGATTTAGCAACATCCACCCACCCTGCTCCATTATCATCCTTATCTATAATTGGTGAAAAAAGTAAACATGTCAAAATTTCTCAACTGGCTTGTGTTTAAATCTTCAATGAAATAAAGTAACAATTTGTACATAAACTTGTCCCTAAACTTTTTTTAATTTACATTAATCTTGAAATTTGATAATTTTTTTCATTTTGATCCTTGAACTTGGATTCTCTTCACTAGTGATGACATGATATTCTTAGATTTCGCCATGCCATCATTTGAAATTTTTAAAAATTATATAGAATCTAAAAAGAATGAAAACGAATTCTAAAGAAATTATATATATATTTTAAATTTTCTTAAAAAATAAGTGATTATGTGATACAATTTTAGAGTGCCACTTCATCATATTTTAACAAATCTAAGTTCGAGAATCAAATTGAAGAAGGTTGCCAAATTCCAAAACTAAGGGATGACAATGGAGCGGAATAACAGTAGATATTGCTAAATCCACCACTACTCCATGCTGGCATGCTCACCTCCACTACCCATCCCACTCTAGTATGAATGTACAATCTTGAAAACCATTATCACTTCTATGGACGTTGGATGCATCTAGTCTCGCCCCATCTCACTCCATCTTGCTCCACTTTAATTTAATTTTTGCTATTTATCTTTAATGTTTTCGATATTTTTAAAGTCACGTAATATTTAAACATAATTCTTCAAAAAATATTTAAACATAAAATATATGAATTTTCTATTCATATCACGTTATTACATTTTTATCCTTTTAATAGTTTATATATACAAGAATAAAATGAGAATTTGATATAGTGGAGCATGTCAAAACGGAACATGCAACTATCATAACTGCTCCATACCCACAATCTAAAAGAAAAAATCCAACCCATTCCATCCCACCTCACCTCACTTCAGGAGAATATTTAGGGGAGTTGATAAAGGTCCTGATCTTTTTAAAATTAAAATTTTTTCATTTAGATCTTTTAAAAATTTTAAAATAATAAAAATAAAATTATACTTTGACCCTCTAAAAATAATAAAAAATTAATTTAATCTTTTAAAAATTATAAAAATATAAATTATTTAAATAAAAAAATTACATTGTTACTAATATAAAAATTACAATTTGATTTCAAATTCCACTAAATTTTGTTACTTTACCCCTATTGACATTCACTTTTCAAAATAAAAAATCACTTCAAATAAAATGAATTGATTCGAAATTCATTTAATCATCCAATTACTACTATTGATACCTTGTCTATACGAGGAACCCCACCCACACCCTACATTGAAAAAAGAAGTGATTAACCCCAAACCACCCCCACATACCAAATTAAACCAAGGCAGTGGGTGCAGATTCCAACATCTCTTTCGACATCAACAATAAATTCAGGCAGTCTGTCTTGTCTGGTATTTAATATAATGGTGCACGTCGCCTATTACCACCATTTTCCATGGCTTAATTTTGTAATATCAAGAAATTGAGGATACTAATTATAGGCAGTCTTTGACCTAAATCCATCAAAAACTTGGTTGCCTTTTATCGATTCATTTCAAACACCCAACCAACTTTTTCAATTTTCAATTTTGTACCATCCAAAATGCCACATTATTGACCATATAATGGTGTCCTTGGACTCACTAATATCGACACATATAGTTAGTAATTAAGCACATGCTAATATTCATGATTTATTGATTTAGTCCCTGTAATATGCATAATTTTTAGTTATGTTGCTTCATAATTTTCAAAACTTTACGCTGCAAACATATTATCACATATGCAGTGTCATGTTAGATTATTATTTTCATGTCATACTTACTGAAAAACCATAACATTGTAGTTAATGAATTTGATGATAACGGTTTGAAATTTTAAAATTTGAAAATTTTGAAAAATTAAAAAAAGTTTAAATTGAAGAATAGAAATTAAATCTATAACTTACACATAATACAAGATTAATAGTAGAATTTAAGCTGTTAATCTTTCTCGATAAATTTTTCAAATCTTAATAGTAACTTGGTATATCTAGTGATTTGTCCCAAGTCTTTTAGTGTTGGACCATGGCTTTGTCTATAAAGTGATATAACATTTAGTTTTGATGTAAAGGATATGTGTCAATGCATTATAAAGAGTTTGATTAACACATCACTAAGGGGAATAAAGGAATGCTTAACATCCTTTCATTTTTTATGGGATTAAATTGATAACTAAGACCATTGCGGTCAAAGAGAGATTGGGAAATACACAATTCAATTTAGTATCTATTGGGGATCGATCTGTATAAACAATAAGATAATAAAAGTGGAAAAAAATGAATAAAAATATTTTACGTGAAAAACCCTCAAAGAAGAAAAACCACGCGCAAAAGAAGCTTCAACTTTTACTAAATGAGTAAATAAATTAGAGTAAAATATGGAGAAAATGAGAAAATTAACTTAAATATACTAAACGTACATTATCTAAAACCTCGAATATAAAGCTCAAAATCTCAAAGAACAAATTAATAAATAAAACCCTAAATCTCATAAGACACTCACAAAATGTTATAAAATACTCTCCATAATTATCACGAAATTCTCACAAAAACTCATATGTGGTTAAGAAAAGCCCTTTTTCTGGTTGGCCTCTTAAAACAAGGATACAATCTAAAATATCACTAGAATAATAAGAGTTTAATTGTGAAAAGATAGCAGAGTTTAACTGAGAGAAGAAAACTAGGCACACCCTATAATATCCTTTTGGATGGGTGGTGACTGTGATGCAATGAAATCTTTTATCTCATAACTACAGTAACTAATCTCACCGAAAAAAATAAGATATTCCTTATAAATTTGTATCTAAAAGGATCCAAAATAAAGTCAGCATGGGATAAGAGTGCATCAAATTATTCTCCATACTTGCAATCATGCCAATGTTTACAAGTGATGGACCACATATTTTTTGGGGGCATGTATGCATTATAATAGGGTGACCTTGGAAGAGGTAATAAAAGATTGACAAATCTTCAAATCCAAGCTTGGCCAAAGAGAGAAAGGCCACACTAGTACGGCACTCAAAATCCATCCTCAGCTTTTTGGTGTTCTTTTTTTTTTCAATTATTTCAACATTTGATTTGTTAGGGATGGGCTCTCCTCCACCCTAAAAAACCATAGCCAAATATATGCACTATTTCTTCCACTTCAATCCACCATTGCTCTGACATATTGCACATGTTATGCTGATGCATGAAACAACTAAGGAATCAGGGGCAAATTAGGAGGCTGACAGGGTTGGTTCTCTTCAAAAAAAAAAATTCATTAAAGTTTTTTTAAAATTTTTAAAATTTTAAATCAATAAAAGTAAAATTGTACGTTGGTCCTTTTAAAAAATATAAAAAATTTGATTTAATCATTTAAAAATTATAAAGATATATACTATTAAAATGATAAAATTATATTTTTGCTATCATAATAATTACAATTTAATTTCGTTTCGCCTATTATTTTATTTTTTTTTGGTTTCGCCTCTATAAGGAAATAAGGATGTAAAATTTATGAAATTACCACTTATCAAAGCTTCGTCCAATGGACTCAATTAACTATTAAGGTTCGAATTTCATCGACAATCTCTTTTGATATGTGATATGTATCGCTTTCAGATCATTGTCAGACCAATGGCATATTTTATATTTAAGATTAAACGTAATCTTTTTAATGAATTATTTGTAAGTACCATTTTTAATCTTTTATGAAACCGAAAGCATACTCTATAACCGAAAAAAAGTATAAGGGTAGAAATCATTAGTGCATATCTATATCGAAGCAACTTTTAAGCTTATATTGGATCCTAAAAGTTAAATACCATCACTATCAAGAAGCTTCGGTGTCGTAAGCTTCTTGTTTGCTAACAAGGGTAGAATAAATTCAATTCAATTTTGTTATTAGTCCTTGTGTTATGTGTAAATTATGAATTAATCCATGTATTTTAATTAAGGTATTTTCAATTCTTTGTATTTTTTTTGATTTTTGAAATTTCAGAACTGACCAAACAGTAGTTGTTAAAATTCATTAAGTTCTGTTATTTCTCAAACTCTTATGCCATAAATTATCATTTGTATAATGTCATGCCAGTTTAATATTTCTACATATTACTCATAAAAAATTAATTAATGAATTTAATATGTGCCATTTGTATCAAGACTGAAATCCCTAAACTCGAAAAATATAGAGATTAAAAATGATCAAATTGGAGAATAGGGATTAAATGCATATCTTATACACAGTAAAAGGACCCATAGCAAAATTTGATCAATAAATTCAGGGGTTAACCACATTGCCATAATGCCATCAACACATGGTCTTAAATCACTGGGTTTTTCCGAAAAGTAGCGACTGATTGCAACCTTTGAAATTCTAGCTTATCTATACAAAGCAGCCCTAAGAGAGATGCCCCAAATTAGGCAAAAGGTAGTCAATTTACAGTGCTTGAAAATCATTTCCACCAAGGGTCAATTTTTCCATTTCAAGACCATTGCAAAATTTGCAACATAGAAGATTCGATATAACCCACCATCACCTTGTCGCTTTCTTTGTTTCAAGACTTCACCATCTTTTTATCTCTATCCAAAAAAAGGAGAAAATAATGATAACTTTATTTCAGGCTTATTTAATCTCATTCCATGTGTAAACTATTAGAGGTGAGCAAAACTCAGTTAAAATTGACTTAATGTGTAGTTTTCGATCAAGTCGATTCAATCAATTTTGTTATAATGGTTAATTCAGTTTTGCATACACTTAAAATAGGTTAAATGGAAAATCTTATGTGATTACCTGATGATCAGAGTGTTCACCGTCTTAGATATAATTTGAGTCTGAATCGTGCTAGTCGCGATTATTGTTTTGAGCTTTACTTATTAATTAGTTTCCCAAATTGAGACTTAGGATCATTGTTTAGATATTCATAGACACATGGTTCGCATGAGTTTGCTCATTTGATTTCATTTGATTACAACTTTACTTTTTCCAATGTATTTTCCCCACGTATGTTGGAAAAGTAAAATCCTTCATATATCTTTTGTTTCTAAAGTTCAATTATTAATCACCACTTACTTTTTTTGATAGTATGTATAATACTAAGATTTTTTTTAGTTTCCTCAATACTAAAACAAAATATTTGTTTTACTTCCAAAAAAATCAATACCTTGTTAATATTTTTAACAGGGATTGGGATTTTATGGTTAAAAGTTGTTATACTTTTATAATAACAGGACATGTTGTAGAATGTGAAATAATTCACAGACGATCTTTTGTTGAGAACGGCTCGCATACAATCTCTCATTGAGAATCACTTGCAGTGATCCGTCCACAATAATTCCTTGCCTAGAACAGTTTGTAGGAAACTCTCTGCGTATCTTATCTGAATTAACTTGGAGGCAATCTGTTACGCACCCCCACGAGGACCACTTTCAGACCACTCAATGCGTGCCCTCTATGGGGACAACTGAGATGCAACAACCCCGTACATCATTAGAAAAGAAATTTTAAAGCAAGACCAAACAGTACACTATATGGCAGCAACTGACTCGTAACGGTCCTATTATTTGACTGATTATGTGGCTATGCCTCTCTCTTTCTCTCTCTCTCTCTCTCTCTCTCTATATATATATATATATATATATATATATATATCTCAGAGAGCACGGGTGACTAAGGATCTCTTCCTTCACTAAGAAAACCTAAGTATAAACCCAATGTCCTTCTTTCCCTTCTTTTTCTTCTTCTTCTTATTAAACACTTGAATCCCGACTCTCTACCTATCATTGGTGAACCAATACTCTTGTCTCCACCACCGTCTTCTCTTTGATAAATACTTATATCAACAATTGGTACAATGACCGTGAACCGAACCACCATGGCTCATTCCTTGTTATTATCCTTGAGCAACCAGCCAAAATCTAGAACTCTCTTCAACCCAAACACAGCCCCAACAGCCACCACAATCTACTCAACAACCACTTCCTAACCCAGACCAGCAACAAACCACCCAACATCACTTGTAACACAATTAATTAAAAAATTAAAAGAAGTTGAAATGATAAATTAAGTGCTCAAATTAAAAATTTATTAAAATTAAGTGATTAAAATGAGTATATGTAATGATAAATTAATAATGTATGTTGCTCATATTGTAAAATTTTTTGGTGCCCAAAATAAAAATTTATAAAAATTGAATGACCAATTGTGGAATTTACTCAATATGATAATATAAATAAGCGAAGCTTGTATACATTTTTTTTTCTATCATCACTTGTATTACATTAAACTTGTAATCTTACGGTGACGACTTAGTTTTGAAAAAAAAAATATTGTGGTTAATGTGAATTGTGAAGTCTTTTTATTTTCAAAATTGAACTGAAATAAAATTGAATAACATTTACAAATTGAATTTTATTTTTAAATTTTAAAAAATTGTATATTTAGAAATAAAATACTTGATTTTTTTATTTTAAAAATGAAAATTAATTAGATATTAAATAAAATATAAAGAATTTTTTTAGTTTGGATAATTGAGTCAAATGATTAGCCCATTAGATAAGTGGGTTATTTATTGGATTTATTATTTTATAGTGTTAAGGACAGAAACTTAACATAGTCGCTTTCTTTGAAATTTAATCAGGAAAATATGTTAATGATTGGTATGTTAAATTTTATTTACTTTTGTTGAAATTTAATTTTCTATTAAAAATTATTTTCCTATGAACATAACAACGTGATTTTCATGATAAAATATGAGAATGTTACTTTCTCATATAAATTAGAAAGTTAAAAATAATATTAGGACAAAATTAACCCTATTTTATATTGATTTATTATATTTGTCTACTAATAAAAGTAAAAAAGAAGAAGAAGCTATTGCCGCCTTCTTTTGTCTTAACTCCTACTGCTTGATTTTCTTTATTACTTCAAAAGATTCTTCGTAAGTATTATATATACATAATTTTTTTATTTATCTCAAAAATAAGTTTATCTATACATGATTTTATGTGTGCCTTATTATATTTAGAAAATACATGTAGAACAAATTTGAGGTTAAATAGGTCATTTTTTCAAGATTTAGGGAAATAAGTCAATTTTGAAAAGAGTATGTGAAAGTACGTCCAGCTGGATACGCTTTCAACTAACATGTCAGGGAAAACGCGCCAAACTAGACGTGTTTTTTTGGAATTTTCAGAAAACGCTTCCAACTGGGCGCGCTTTCTCTGACATGTCAGTAGAAAACTCATTCAGCTTGACACGCTTTCACATACTCTTTTCAAAATCGACATATTTCCCTAAATCTTGAAAAAAATAGCCTATTTGACCAATTAAAAAATCGACATTGTTATACTTCCCATTATCGACTCAAAACCCAGATATAACCTCAAACTACCGACTCGTGACCCGAGCCTGGGCCTTACAAGGTAGATACATTAAGGGCTCGCAAGCCAAGATCACATGTTTTTGGATGTTCGCAAATAGAAGGTGTGAAGTCAAGTGAGTGGATTGGCGAACACGTGTTAAGTCTAAAACAACATACGTGTTGGCATTCATGGAACCTACCTAAGACGTCACTTCGATGAACAGTAACCATGTATTATAAATACTCGATTTCCCTCACCAAGAGGATACAGAGCAAAATACTCAACAAACATATTTAGGTTTAGCCCAAATTTGAAACAAATTTGCTTTCAATTAATATCATAAATAAAAAATGAAAATATAAATTAAAAATTATTATTAAATATCTGATCCAAATATTTTTTAAGAATAATTTAAAAAAAATTAAATGCATGCATATTATCTTTTATTTAATAAGGATAAATTTGTAAATTATCATTACATTCTTAGGAGAGTACTTAGTGAACCAAACATAATAAATATAATTTTCTCGATATTTTAATCAATACATTCCAATGTATACCAAATGTTGTAAAGTAACTTTCTAGGCAATCACATTCCCAACAAATACATTTCAAAAAATCATATTCTATTGGAATCATAACATGAGAAAGTACCAAACGCTACTTTAGGCTTAAGTTTGGTAATGCTTTTTTTTAAAAGATTTTTTATGATGATTATTTATTGTTATACTATACGTCGATAATGGTAGTAGGAATGATCACAACGCAATAGAAAAAATAAAAACACCCATATTTTACGTTAAAAATCCTTATAAAAAAAATCATGGACAGAGGAAGAGAAATTAACTAATGTTGAAAAGCAACAAAACAATAGGTTTTTAACTAAACACACTTTAACGGTTAAACAACTTTGTTATAATCAATATCTAATTTCTCTCTATTTTATTTCTTTAACAAGTGAATTGTACTTCAAATTTTTCAATCCAAATCAAACAGGATTCAATTCACACAACTTTAACAACTTGTAAGTTACGTCTCAACTTATGAATTTATGAATTTATGAATTTTTCTCATACTCCATCTTGCATAACATCCGCTTAGGCAGATTCATAATATCTACTTACACAAACAACCACACATAAGTGGTTGCCTTGAGAAATCACAATATTTTTAAAAGTGTGTTATGAAATAATACATTTAACTCCAAAATTTTTTTATCAACTGACATGGTACTTTAATTGTAATTTTATATTGTTTATATCGATTGAGCCTTAATTTGATTGGCATAGATATTATTGCTAATGTAAGAAGATATGAGTTTGAGTATGCTGAAATGCATTATTCTCTTATTTATGGGTTAGGAAGGGGTTATGAGTAATTCTAAATATTATGTCAAAAAAAACAGATATAAACCTTTAATAAGATTATTTAAAAGAAAAAAATTACATTGCTTATACAAATATTGTTTTGGCATGTTAATTTCACTACTATGATTTGGTTGATTGTAAACAATATTATTGGAAGAATAATTATAAATCTTGAAAAGATTAATATTCATTAATCATAAAATTTTTATAAAAAATATATAAGGTTCCAATTACATTGGAAAAAGTGGTCCTTAAGTACATTTTGTTTTGCTCCAAATTTTTGTAATATAATACATGGAAAATGATTATTTTTAATAGAAAAAAGTTTTGATTTATTTTTAAAGTAAATATAGGTTGTTTTGTTAAATTCAAATAATTGATATTAAATTCATATTTTAAAAAGTTGTAAATGTCAAATTTGATACCATCAAGAAAAAAATAATGATAAGAAAAACACACAAGAAATATTTATGCATTAATTTAATTTATATTTATGAAGCTTTACTCTGTAAATCAGTTCATCAAAAATTTTACAATACAAAGAACGATGATTTAAGTCCAATTCCTTTCATTCAAGTTATAGCCTCACATTTGTACGATCTACTTTGATTCTAACACTTTGCTCTACCAATCATCAACAAGTGTTTACAATAATTGTAGAAACGAGGGTGTAATTGCTTTGTAAACAGAAATTGTAATTAAATTAGTGCTTGGAATAGTGATCATAATTTTAACCATGAAATCAAAAGTGTGAAAACATAAAGATGAACACTAAAATTGTTTATGCAGTTCAATCTCAACTTATGTCTGCGAGATCTTGCTTAGAGTAGTGATCCATTATTTTTTTCATAGTATAACCAATTATTTAAGTCTTAATATCGATCTAACACTCACCAATTTAACGGTCTCACTATTGTACAAAGACTAAATCACTTTCCCACTAAACTTTCCCCTTAAAAGCTGAATTGTAAAGATTTATTTTCGGTCTCACTATTGTACAAAGACTAAATCACTTTCCCACTAAACTTCCCCCTTAAAAGCTGAATTGTAAAGATTTATTTTCAAGATCAAGTCTCGTTGACCCTTGAAGCAAACCTCATTGGTTTAAAATCAAGTTTCAATGACCTTTAAAGCAAACCGCATCCTTCCAAGATGAAGTTTAAATGACCCTTAAATCGAAACTCAAACGAAGAAAAGAATCAAAAGAATTTTCTTTATAATTAAGATATCCATAGATTGTAACTTTCTTACAAAATTAATAAATAAAATTTTACTCCATCAAGTCCGAAATTTATGTGCACAGATTTTTCTTCAAATCTTTATCCTTTAGACACAATCTCTTCTTTTATTGCGGTTCATTTTGCTGTTGATTTACAAAGACGAAACACAGTTACAACTAAAGAAAAAAAATTGTCAACTAAATGATTCTATATCGATATGTAAACGTATACATAAATTTTAATTTATATTCAACATGTAAACGAAAAATGATTCTATATCGATAATAATATTACTAATATATAAAAATCAAATCAAATCAAAATTTAGAATATAAATTATACAAAATCAAAAATCATATATAATATTACACATTGTATCAAAATTCATATTGATTTTTTTTTAGAATCAAATCAAAGCCATGACCCGTCTCAACCGACATACAACTATTTCTGGCCCTAAATTATGATCCAATTTTTTTTCTCCCTATCATTTACTTTTTCTTTAACAGTGATTGATGTTTCCCCAGAACTGGGAAATTTCGTGAAAATGCGGCAAATAAGATGGTGATATAACATGAAAATACAGCAAACAATGGGAGAGCGTATGTTACATGAAAGACCAAATGACCAACTCTCACAAATTGGGAACCAACATTAATTTAACACATAAAACATTATACTCGACAGTATGTGAAGCTAAAATTGAACAATAATGCAGGCTCTGATTAGCAACATATGTTGACCATTCGAAATCATTACGGTCTCGGAGAGGAAAAGTCCGATTCCGAGGACAACAAATTCGTCGATTCATCATTTTCAGGGTCATTTTGAGTGGTCGGTTATAGGGTCACAATGTATATGAACCTCTAAGATTGGGTGATTTTTCTTTTGAGTGAGTATTGTTCTATCAAAATATGTAATTGACAATTTTGGGTATTTGATGCTAACGAATCCAGCAATGGAGCAATTTTGTGGGGTTGTACCCATTGAAATATATGAATCAAATGTCTTTGTCGCACAAACATTTTTTTAATGCAATTTACCTTTCACATAAAATTCACCAAATAATTGAATTATAATTTTTAAAAAAATTAAATTATAATTTTATTATTATGTTAATTTACAGTTTTTTTTAATAACTTCGTTATAAATTTTGATCATATTTATTTTATTTAGAAATTGCTTATAATTACTCATACTCTCTTTGCAACCCATAAATAAAAAGATAATACACTTTAACTCACTCGAATCCATGTCTTTCTGTATTGTCAATGATAATCATACTAATTTTATTAAAACTCAATCCGTATAATTTAAGATTTAGTTAAACTTACTGGTTTATGGTAACTATCTATAAAAGCTATCCCTAAGCAATGTGATAGATGAATTTGAATTATTAACTCATGGTATACTGACACCTAAGCTTAGGAATAATAATTCAGGTAATGTAATCTTTTCTTAAGAAATAAAATATAGAATAAAAAAAGCATAATTACTTATTTGGGCACTTAATTTTATAAAAAGAGTTATTTTAATTCTTCATTTTTTTAGTTTTTAAATTTATATTATTTATCAAATCATCTCAAAATGATAGATGAAAATTTTAATATATTTTAACTTTATTAATGTGGCATCCATGTGTATGTCACATCAACAATGATTAGTTTTTTTAAAATATAGATATTTCAAAAAATATTAAAAAGTATAAACATTTATAAAATATATTTTAAAAAATTATAATAATATTTTACAATTTTTGAAATTTTAAAAAATTTTAATTAATTGCTGACGTGATATATATGTGTACTCTCACATCAACAAAATTAACAAATATTAATTTTTTCATTTATTTCGAGATTTTTGATAAAAATATGAAAGAAGTGAAAAATTAAATGAAAGACTAAAATAACGTTTTTATAAGGTTGGAAATTTACAATTCAATTTTTTAGATTTGGACAACTTCATATATTTAATTATTTATGTTATGTTTTAATTATTTTTTCCCATTTTGTATTCGTGTAGTATAATTATGTTATATCTAAAATTTTGGGTTCAAATACTATTATTGTTACCAATTTTAATATCATGTACAATTACATGATTTTATGTGTTTATTTTTTTAATTTGTTAAATAATATAATTTTACAGTTTTAAGAAATATATATTTACTAATTAAGTGAGAATTGATCTAATTTTATAGTAATTATATTTTCTTGTAATTTTTATATAATTATAATTCTCTAAACGTGTTTACCTGATTAGATTATAATTTTCTATGCTATGTTTGGTAGCATAAATTGTAATTGCATAACTACGTAATTTTAGCTTTTAAAAATATATTAATTTGTCATAAAAATTATCAATAATACTTTATTAAAAAATCGCTATACATGTAATAAAACCTAAAATCAAATTATCATATATAATAGGTTAGTCTAAAAAAGTATTCAACAATATGATTATTAATACAATAATAATAAAATAAATATTTTATGCACTTGCATTTAATTATTTTAGCATTTCAGAATATCTTTTTTTCTCTAAGTCGTTTGTTTCTTTTCTTTTTGTTTTTGCTTCGCGGCGGTGTTAGTCTCCGGGCTAGCTATCACCCGTTTTTTTTCTTCACCCATCAATCCTTTTTTCTTTTTTCTTCTCATTTACTCAATGTGTCTTCTCTCTTTTCATTTTGCAGATCTATTTTGTGAGTATCTTTGTTGTCTCCATAAGTTGTGATGGGTAGATGACGGTACTTATCATCGTTGAAACACCACTGATAATTTCTTTTAGAAAGTGAGTAGCTCTTCATTTACTTCTTAATATGTTTCTATTTTAAGAGTATTTCAAAATAATAAATGATTTTATGAGTCTGTTTGGATTCGTGTTGTCTTAAGTTTTGTTATTTATTTATTTATTTTTTCATTGTTTAATAAATCTTCACTTTTAGAAAATTTTGTCTATTATTGTAGTATGCTTTTTAGTCTTGCTTTTGCGAGTGGTTTTAGGGTTGGTTTTGTCGCCATCCTCTCTAGTTTGGTGGATGCTCAGTTCTTTTGCCGATTTATTGCAGTTGCTTTGGACCATCCGGAACTGATTTCCTTATTGTATTAAGTACTTTCAATCACTCATGATATGTTGTACTTGACTTGTGACAGAGTCAATTGTCAACGTGTTATAATATTTTATCGATGCTGATGCTGAAGTTGAAGTTTTTGTTGTGTTGATGGAACTTATCATTTAACGTGTACAATGAGTGTTTGTTATTTTTCCCTCCAAATTATATGGTCTTATTCATTGAATGAATCAATGAATTTCCCTTTCAAAAAAAAAATTTATTCTAGCATTCATCTTTGTTGGTTATTTTTTCTCTAACATTGAACATATACTTTTTGTTATCATCGATTGGTCTTTGATCAAATATAAATAATTAATAATAAATACTATGTAATTTATTTAAATTATTTGGTAAGTCAAAATGTATAAAAAATTATCATTCCTCAATAAAAAATTTAAATTATTTAAAGCGATATTAGTAAAATAAATAACATATAATTATTTTTTTTTTAAAAATATATTTTTTAAATTAAAATATTATTATATAAAAATAACTTTTTAAACCTAACTTATGTACGAGCATAATTGGAAAGCCATAGAGTACTTGGATTTAAGTGTAATTATTAGTAATTACACGTATAATTACTTCAATTTTCACATTTTCTTAAAAAATTGAAAGTGTAAATTGGGTACTTCAATTGCACCCTAATGACGGTGGTTATCCAAACATGCCACAAATGTGTAATTACACTTAAATCTAATTGCTAATTAGCTTCCTAAATGATTTAAAAGTGATTCCATTATCATATATCATTAATATCGTTATCATTGTGATATCATTTTGCGCTTATTATTATAAAAAGTAATAAATATTAAATTTATAAATGAACTTTGGTTCAATGAGTTATTTGATATATGAACTTTGATTTGGTGTAATTATATTGATGGAACTTGAATTGAGGTTCATATGTATACATTTGATTTTGATTCAATTGTAGACATTTAAAAAAATTATTACATAGATTTATTTTCATATTAGATTGTTATAATTGTTTGTATATGCAGAATATCAATGTAAAACAGTGCTAATTAGATAATGTTGTTAATGATTTGTGAAAATTGAATTAAATCAAAATTTCATGAATAAAATCGTGTAAAATCAAAATTCATGTATAACATTGCACTTTGAATCAAAGTTCATATATAACTTTTATATTTATCCCTTATAAAATAACTATATTTAACAGCAAAAATATTTGAATTTATTTTTCTTCTAAAAATATACAAAATCAAAATTTTATTCATTCAATTACATAAAACCAAATTTTGATACCACATAGCGTATTAAATAAAAATTTATGATGAACCCAACAAGTGGTTCCAATGGAAAAGAAGATGTTGTTCATCTTAGAGGTTTCGGGTTCGAGCGCTTGTGTGTGCAAGGTGTGTGTGCTTTGTAAGAGTTAAGAAAATATGAATAGATACTATCATGTAATCACACCAGTATATTTAAAAAAAATTATAAACAATTTCAATATTCATCCTTCTAAACTTGTGCCCAAATTGAAAGGAATCTTGAGATTCTGAGTCCATAAAAGCCACGAACAACATTTTTAAGGTTAGTTTACTCAAATAATCCAAAAAATTATTTATTTACGTGAATGATCTTGATTAAAAAAATCACTTAAATTATCTTAAATAAACAGTAAAATTAGATTTGGAGACTAAATGGTAAGCATCGGTATTTTTTCTAGCACAATCATTGTCTGATGATTGTGTCAAGGGTTAAAAAAAAATTTTGAGGTGCTGGACAATAGATGCCGGCATATATTTTTTTCAAATCATAACATATTGATATACATTTATACCAATATTTAAAAAAAAAACTGGATGCTGGACAATAAACGGTCGACACCACTTTTTCATATAAAAAATAATTTATTTTGGGTGTTAGCACACAAATGGATGATATATAATGGTTGCATATTGAATTGTACTCAAATATACTTAAATTTTTAAATTAAATAAAAAATAAGATAATTGATATTTAATTTAGAAATAGATTGGATTTATGTATATATCATTCATTAGCAATTGGATAATATAAAAAAAAATTAAGTCTAATTAAAGAGTCAAAATTGATGAAACAAAAGTACCAGTGGACATGAGTTCAATGGGTAATATAAAAAATTGAAAGAAAAGCTGATGGGTCACATCGGCCTAACCCAAAGTGATAATAAAATAAAATAAAAAATGAAAGAGAAAATGATGGGTCATATTGGCAACAAATGGGTTTGGAGTTTTAATGGTTGACACTAACCTCAAAAAATATATATTTTTTTAAAATTTTGGTATTAAGGTGCCCAGATATTAGTGTCCTAGTACCTTAATTTTTTTTTAATTCTCTAAAAAAGTGAATGTCGGTATTTTTTTTAATTTTAAAATTATTTTTTAATTTGATAAAATAAGTGTCGATCATCAATTTGCCAGCATTTAAAAAATTAATTTTTTTTATATGAAAAAGTTATATTGATCATTTAGTGTCTAACACCTCAACATTTTTTTTAAATACTGGTATAAATGTGAATTAGTATGCTACGGTTTAAAAAAATATATGGGTGTCGGCTATTTAGTTCCCCAAACCCAATTTTATTGTTCATTTCAGGTAATTTAGTTGATTGTTTTTGAACTAATGTCATTTACGTAAATAATTAATTTTTTGGGTCATTTGGTAAAACAGCTCATTTTAATAATCTCATTTTTTATACAATACCTAAAAATATACATAACACCTTCTAACATTTAAATAAGAAGATAAAAACATTTTAACGAACTCGTATCCACATATTTCTACATTGAGAACAATATCAATGCCAACCGAATTAAAATTCACTCACCTTAATAATCCCCAATCTATTAAATGAAACAATTTTAATTCTTCAGTCAAATTGTTATTTTCGTCCTTATTACTATTGTTAATATCATATTTTAATTCAAATTACTTACATTGATAATAATAGAAGTATCAAATTATGTAAATAGAATAGAGAAAAATAAAATTTAAAATTTTAAGAATAAATGAGGTATTAGTGCTTGTAAATTATTCGAGGTGCTCGTAAATTATTCGAGTTTAAGTACAAAAAATTTGAATTCGATTATACTATTATTGAGTGAATTTCAAGCTATCAGTTGAGCCGAATTAGAGCATCATAATACTCAATTGGAACAACTCATGAGTTTAATTGAGCTTTTCATTTTAATATATTTTTATTATTATATAGATAAAGCTTAAGTATGCATGAGTTTGAGTACAAAAATTTATAAAAGAGCTTAATTGAGTTTGAATAGTTCAATTAAATCTTGAGTCGAACTCAAGTTTAGATATTGATGTTCAATGGAGCTCAAACCAAGTATAGAGCTAATCTAAAAGTTGTTACTATTCGAATTCAACTTCACTTGATTACATCAATCTAAATCCAAAAAAATAAAGGATATAATCAAATTGAGATGAATTCAAATAGTAACAAGCTTGAGATTAACTCAAATTTTTTCGGTATATTCTATATTACTATTTGAATTCGAGCTTGAGTTTTGCTATTAGAACATAGTTTTTATTTCTTCCCAAGATTTTTTGATACTTGGTAACTACATTAAATTTCGATTAATTTCAAAATTGAGTAGAATCTCTAAACAAATATAAAACTCCTCAATGTTATTTCCACCCACAAAATTCAAGAAAAACAGGGGGAAAAGCATTCTTTCAAACATGATCATCTCTAAATTTTGAACTGAAAATATATTACCAGTAACTTTATTCTAATACATATGGTGAAAATGTTACATATATTATCATACAAAACCCATCATCATCATCCCATTGATCAATATTCTCCAAATTTAATGCTCCCAAGTATCTTTCAAACCCCTCATTTTTGTTGCTTAATAAGAGAAAACAATAAAACAAATATAGAAGTAATGTAATGAAATGAAGTTGATTTTGAATCAATCTTCCCCTTCTTCCCTTTGCCTAGGGACAGCTCCAAAGAGTTCCACCAAAATGTCAGCAACTACAGGTCCCAAGTTCTTACAAGGGACACCCTTCTTATAAAGCTCTCCTAAATGTGAGTCACTCCCAATTCTCCCTCCCAAGAATATGTCTGCCCCTTCACATGGTTTCCCATTCTCATCCCTTGCCATGCACCCCATGAAACCTATATCCGCCACTTGGACTTGACCACACGTGTTGGGGCACCCGGTCCAATGCATCCTCACCGGCCGGCTCACTGACACTAGCCTTTCAACCTCTTCCGTCACCTTCAAGGCTCTAGCTTTTGTTTCAATAATGGCTTGTCCGCAAAACTGGTTACCAGTGCAAGCTACTAGCCCTTTCATGAGAATACTTGGTTGGGGTGAAAACCGGTCTTTCAATAGAGGCTCGTCGAGTAATGCTTCTACTTTCGAGTTCTTAACGTTGGGGATTATGATGTTTTGCTCCACGGTGAGTCTGAGTTCGCCCGAGCCGTACGTGTCGGCTAACCGGGCTAGTTCGTCCATGTCGTCGGCTTGGACTCGACCGACTGGGATGTGAATGCCGATGTAGCTGAAACCTTCTTGATTTTGCGGATGGACACCGAGGTAGTCTCTCCTTTCCCATTGCTTTTGAACCAAATCTTCATCAGATGCTCTGTCCAACTCTTTCCGAGGCATTCTTTTGGCTACCTCGGATCTGAACACTTCAGTCCCCTGCATTTCGAAACAAAATTTTTGAGCCTACGATTCCTAAAAAACAATCGAATATGAACACGAAAACGAATACAAAATCGAACTCACCAGTTCATCAATAAGCCACATCATTCTAGTCTTTTGTCTATTGCCCCTGTATCCAAGATCCCTATAGGCTTCTAACACAGCTTTGCACAATGGGATCACATCATCAGCTGAGACCCAAGCATCAAGAGGAATGGCCTCATCACATCTCTTGGCACTAAAGAACCCACCAACCAGCAAATTAAACCCAAATCGTCCGTTTCTCGTCGCCGGCATGTAAGCAAGATCGTTAATATGGGGATGTTCGTAAAGATCATGAGACCCCACGACACAGACATTCCATTTCCTAGGCCTATATTCGAAAACGAAAACATGTAAAAAATCCAACACATTATACTTTCCAAGGAACCATGGCTAGTAGTGTCAAGGAGCTTACAAGTTGGCAACAGCCGGATTGCCGCGGGAATTGGCGGTGATGAACTGAGATAACAAGTTGGTATAAGGTCGAGTATCGACAATCTCTTCGGGGTCGATGCCGGCAAGAGGATTACCGACAGGGTTCCTCACATTGTCCATGCCACTTTGTAGGCTCGTCAAGCCTACTTCGTCGAGACCCTTGAGTATTTCAGGCACATCAGGCAACATCACTCCACGGATTTGCCAGTTTTGCCTTGTCGTAACATCGGCACACCCTTCTTCGCCGTATTTCCTTATCACACTGGCTAAGTACCGTGTTTGTGCACTTGTTGTTACACCATTTGGTAGTTTTAATCTCATCATAAATCTCCCATCTGACAAAAAAAAGACCAAAAAAACAGTCAATACCAAAACCAATAAAGGTCGAACAAACAAGGTCCCGAGTTGAGTCTTAATTTCTTACATTGATGTTTTCTCCTATGGAACAAGCCAAGCCATTTAAGTCTAACATCAATGTCGTCCTTTGTAGCCTTAGCTTTATCAAGATCCTCGAACGACATCTTAGCGAGTTCATCAATCCCTCCTTCCATGAAAAGCTTCAAAGGGTCTTTCTCGATCTTTATTTTCTCTTGAGGGTTGATGCCATCTCTGAACTTCTCTTTCAACACGAAGTACCCCTCTCGTTCTTCAACTCGGGGTTCCAACCTCCCCCCGTCGACATCCACCGAAGCCGCCGGCGCCGTCGTGGGAGCTGCCATAACCCATGTTTTGGGCTTGAAAGAGGAAGCTGTGGACGGCAGTAACGGCTGTTGTGGAGCAAAGAAACGAACCGAAAAGGAAGACATGTGGGGTTTTGCAGTTTGAAAAGAAGCTTGGAACTGATGGAATTGTGGTGGTGGAAAGATAAGTGAAGGGATATCAGAGTTTTGAACATTTTTGTAATGGAATGAAGTTGACTTTAAGAGCGAAGGGGAGGGTTTTTTTGTTGGTTTTTTTTTCTTTAGGTGGGGGGGACTCTTCGATGATGTTAAAGGTCACCTTGGGCTGTAAGAAAGAACCCAGACACATGACAATCTTTGGGTTTGTCTTTTCTAACTTTAATAGTTAAAAATTCTAAGTAGTTTATCTAATATTGTCTATAAATAGATATTCTTATCTATTCACCTTTTTTTCTACCCAAATTTCTTTCTATATTTACTTGTGAAGTTAATGAATATTTTATTAAAATGATTTAAATTGCAATATTAATTTTAGTAGGGTTTAAGTTGTTATTATTATTATTATTATTATTTTATGATTAATTAGATCAATTTCTTATATTTTAAAAGTACAGAGGTAAAATTCTAATAAATTAAAATTGAAAGGCTATCAATTTCTATTTCTATAAAATAGAAGGATGAAAATTTGAATCAGATCTATTTATTGCTTGAAATAATAAAAAGCAAGTTCAGCTTAGTGAGAAACATTGAGAAATTAAAAATCCGTCCAAATCTTAACATTTGGATAATTTACAAAATACAAGTTAAAAATTAGAGTTTTTTTGAAACAAATCAAATTTTATTTTTATTTAATTTATAATTAGTTTTAATTTTTACTATATAATATATGAAAATAACTCTAAAATCTATATAAAATATTACTTTTCAAGATTATATTATATAAAAGTTATTCCTTATTTTTTTATTTACTGAAATTTATTTATTTTTAAATATTTATAAATTGTTTTCCGAAATTTTATCAATTAATATTTAAAAACTATAAAATAAGTCGAATAATTCAACTATTAAAATTAGTATGAAAAAAATTAAGAAATGAATCGAATTATAATAGAAGGTTCGAGAAATTTAAAAAATGATCTCGAATCGAATTCACTCTAAAAGTAAGAGTTTCTTTTTTTTCAATTCAAATTTTGTTATTGGTCCTTATATAATATGTACCTTATGGATTTTTGCAAGTGCATCCGTTATCTGATTATTATATCTTGAAGTGTATCTCAAAAATCACTTATCTTCATTTGATAGAATCTATTAAATTCTTTTTACCAGTGATGAATTCGATCCGACTGTCTGGTTATCACAAAAAGCTCTAATAACCTTGAGATTATCACAAATAGCTATAATTTAGTCATTTTTTAGTCATGTATTTTTAAATTTTGATCCCAACTTAGGTGATAACTGTTAAATTTGTGAAATTAAAATTTTCTTATGCAGCAAACATATTATCGTCTGTTTAATATCACATGAGCCTATTGTTTTTACATTATACTCACAAAAATCATATTATTTTACTTAATGTATTTAATAGATACCGTTTTGAGTCGAGATTAAATCTTTAAAATTAGAAAAATGTAAAATCTAAAAAATTAAATTGGAAAGCACTGGCTAAATTCATAACTTGCGCATAGCACGAGACAAATAACAAAATTTAATCTAACAGATTAATTATTACCATTTAAGTCAAGATTGAAAAATTCAAAATTTAAAAATTATAAAAATTAAATTAAAATACACAATCAAGGGCGAAGCCAGAAACTTTTTTTACAATAGTAAAAATATAATTTCACCATTTGAATAGCTTATATTTTTATAATTTTTAAAGGATTAAATCAAAATTTTATTATTTTTAAGGAGGGCTAAATGTAATTTTACTTTTACTAATTTAAAATTTTAAAAATTTTAAAGGACCTAAATAGAAAATTTTCCATTCCCCTACCAGCCCCCCCCCCCCCCCCCCCTAGATACCCCTGTACACAACTAATTTGATTTTTCTAAACACTTGTTTGTTAGCATTTGACTTATTTTGAACAATAATTGAATAAAAGGGTATTTGAGTGGCTTTTGGCTTCTTGTTTAAACTGTGGAAACCACACTTAAAAGGCAGCGTAAGGCCACCTGTGGTTTCTGCCCCAGGGCGGTATATCCCCACCCTAGGCCCCTCTACTTTTTCTCATTCAATCAACCGATAAAACAACGTATGTTCGAATCTTTATTTTTTGTAATATTTTAATTGTTAAAACTTACACTTTAAAAGTGTTCAATTATGCTCAAAATGCACCTACTCTTTACACATTTGAAATATGGTCCATCCACTTTAAATCTCAAGACTTTAGTCCCTATATTCTTTTTGATATAATAATTGAAGTTCAATTAATAACACTGTCAAAAAAATGACTAAGTTAGATTACGCTAACATTTTTAAAATAAAAAATTCGATAGAATTTTTTTTACAAGGTTATCAATTAGGCTTCAATTATATATAGTTAATAATTTAATATGATACAATTTTGTCAAGTGTTTTTCTCTCTCTTCTTTGGATGGTAAGATTGTATAGTTATATGATATAGTTATTGTTCATTAATGTGGCATCTTAAAGTAAGTTCCATGCATGTCAATACGTACCCTATTCTAGACTTAACACGTGTTTATAGGAGGATGTAGGTACCCCCTCTTGCAAACTCTCAATACCATGTGAGCTCGATATGCGAACCACATGGAATTCAACTAAAATTCATTCGAGTTATGGGTCGGTAATAATAATAAGTATCATAATACAATCTAACTTAAAGTGTTGCCAAATGAGAGTTCTAACCACTTCTCGACCAAATATTGACAATGACTTCATATATTAAATATAAGGAGTAAAGAGTCCAAACATATTGAATTAAAAGTTAAAAAAACTAAAATTTAAATGTGTAAAAGAGTATAGGGACTAAAAGTAGAAATAAACCTATATTTGTAGTGGAAGGAGAATAACAAAGGAGAGATGACCACTCATTTTTATTATTATTATTATTGTGTAAAGGGAAGGGGCGAATGGAAAGAGTAGAAGACACATGTGGGTTTTATTTATTTATTTATTTTATTGTTATTAACCTTTAAGATGAGCCAAGAGGCACTCTTGTTGGACTCACCGCCACTACTTAAAGATCATTATTTGCTTGGTTTCAATTTACTAGAAAATGTTTGTTTTTTTTTAATTATGTATTTATGTTGGCCTATAATTCAAAACGCTCCTTCGTTCATCGTTTTGACCAATCCAACTTTTCATGCTTGAAGGGCCTATAATTTGGTTCTTCTGTTTCTATTGTTTTCAAACTCCCATTTTGAGTCTTCCCTTTTGATTTTGTTGTTGGTTTCAGTTTCTGGATAGCAGCATATACGGAATGAAAAGAAGAGGGTGGAAAAACAAATTTAACCAAAAAGTTAATATAAATAATATTTTTCATTTAAAAAAGATTTTAGTTTTTGAAAATATTAAAAAGCCACATGGCATTATTTGATTGTTGGCCAAATTTTTTTTTTAAACTTATGCTAAAAATTGGACAAAAAAACATAACAGATCAATACATTAAATATCAAATTGGGACAAAAAAAAATATTTAAATACTAAAATTTTATCCACCATCAATGAAGTTCTTTAAGTTCTACATGCGGA
Organism: Gossypioides kirkii; assembly: GCA_005610355.1. Taxonomy (NCBI): domain Eukaryota; kingdom Viridiplantae; phylum Streptophyta; class Magnoliopsida; order Malvales; family Malvaceae; genus Gossypioides; species Gossypioides kirkii. The sequence continues at coordinate 2,756,668 of CP032255.1, forward strand.
TTGAGGTTATAAATACTTTTTTTTTTTATATTTTTTACTACACGTTATAGTACACTTGTCAAACATTTAATTCACTTGTAGAGTCTAAAATTTTTTTTTGACGATGTATCAAATAATTTTCCTTAATTATTAAAAACTATATGCAATAACTATTAGATCAAGAAAAATTATTTGGTATACTAACAATGAAGTATTTAAACTCCACAAACGGAGTCAATAATTGACAAGTGTCTTATAAAAATATAATAAAATATTTTAAAAAATAAAAACACATGTCAAATTCTCAAGACTGCTTATGAAATAAAAAAAAATACATTATCAATGTACCAAATTCTAACCCTTAGGTCAAAATATGCTACCAGTCCTATGTTTAAAAAGTTAAAAATTATTATTTTTAAAATAAAGTTCTTTTTTTAATTAAAAATATTTTACTCTAATCATTAATATTAATAGTATTATCTATAAAAAAATGTTCAACTTGACATATTTATTTTCTATCAATCACAACCTGATAAGCATGCTATGTTGATAAATTTAGATGAAAAATGCCATATTTTTAACGATTGGATTAGGATTTTTTTTGTTTATTTTTCTGAAATTTTAATTTTTAAAATACAAGGACTAAATTTCAAACTTTGTCTAACAACATATTTTACCTAACTAATAACATATCCAAAGCAAAACAAATTTATCTCATTATATGACATACAAATTTTGAAGCAAAAGTTCACAAAGTGTAGGTTGCATTATGGTGTGAGCTAAAATTTTAAGTATGCATATACCCCAATTCAGCTCATGGAAATCATGGGATCCTTAGCATTTGGTGAAAATCAAAACCTGCATGCGGTGACGTTGACCTAATGCCGATATTCGGAGTCCATTGTTCGTGCTTTCCTACCTTCAATCTAGACAAAAATGACTTCAAACTTTGCACAAGGGTTGCTTTGAATGTGGTTCTTAAGATCGGCATCTCGTTCAAACTTGAAGTTATATAGAGCCTGTCTCTGTGTCAACCCAACAGGGTATATTCTGTAAACTTTTAGTTCATCACAACCTCTTATGGTTTCAGGTCTTTCCTGCTTCCAAACAGGCACGTGTTTTCGAGACCTGAACTTTGTAAGCACAGAAGCCTTCAAGGCATCTAGAGTCAAATTGCTCGATCTGTTCACCAATGTCAGAAATAAGGATTGCATCCCGTTTCAAAATCGAAGAAACAGTTAAAATTAGCTTCCACCAAGTGGAAGTTGCATTACACCACCTAATGCCGCATTGAGAGATTGGGTCATGCTTAAGAACTAAGATTCATGAGTTGCGACAAAGCAGCAGAAATTGAAGATAAATAGCCATGCATCATCGTGAATGAACACATCGCTACGAGATTTCAAGTTCTTTTTTCGATTGATTGTTTGTTATGATTTAATCAAGTCTGGATTAAAGGATCATAAAATTGATTCGTAACATACTAAAAGCTAAAGAGGTTACCTCAAGAAAATAGAATCCATCTCAAACCTCCCTCGCTCTCGTACATATAAATGATATACGGTTTCTGATCCTTTGGTACACTTGCAGGGGCGTTTCCTGAAGTCTGAGCTTTTTTCTTCTTTCTCCCGGATGATGGTAGCCAAGTGAATGCACAGACGACATGATGAATGAACCGCAGACATATCTAAAAGGGCCTTGAAAGAATCAGATGGGCCTTCGTACTTCCACCTAATCCATGGAGACCTCATTGTCAACAAGATTCAACATAAGAAACAAGTTTCTCGTAAATTGACATAATTTATTACGGGGATTGAGCCACAGTACACCTTAATGAATGATTATAAGCATCAGGGTTTTCGGCAAGGTACTTCATTCTGTTTGCAACTGATTGAACTTCGGCTAATTCCTTAATATGTAAAGCTGAACCGGGATAAGGAGAAAAGTCTTCAATATTCGGAGCACCAACCACCACGGGTATAGTTCCTATAAAAGTTAAATAATTCCATTAATCAAAGGTGAAACCAAAATGGAATGGTAAAGCAATATTCAAGTCCAAAACAAACACATGAATTCTTTCCAGCCCAGATCGCAATTATCCTGACCCCATTTCTCGAAGCTTTTCCAGAAATTAGTTTTGTCACAATTGTTTTCAAATTGTTGGCAAAACTCTATTCATTTACTGATTTAATCCAAACACACACACGCACACAAAGAAAATCCTTATGGCAACACCTAAATCCAATTTACGAGACTCGAGTAGGAAATACGAAGTTTGTAACATCAAACATCAGAAATAATGTTCATACCTGCAACAAGAGACTGGAAAAATTTTTCAGTGACATAATCTTCCTCATTGGAGTTCTCAAAAGCCAAGCTAAACTTATAGCGTTTCAGAGCCTCAACTTTGTCCACTGCAAAAATTTACATGAAATATATTCTTAAAACTGATCCACGAAGAGTAACCAAAATGGCCGACCAGAAGCTCTGAGTTGACTAGGGTTGTATCGTAGGGAAAAATGTAAGAAATATAAAAAAGGAAAGCTTCGGCATAGAGAATCAGCAACCTTAGAAATGCAGGGAAACGTTCAAACTAAAAGAAAATGCAGACACAGATCACTTGTAGATTACGCATAGGAAGTACTGTGAATTAAAAATATACAACTTTTAACAATAACAGTACAACTTTCAAAGTGCATATCAGTTTATAATTAATATAAAAAAGCAAAAAGTACTGAAAATTCACCTTTTCCATTGCGATTTCTATGGCAAATACCATAAGAATCTATCTTGATATTTGCCTTTTCAAGCCCAACAAGAGCTTCCAAACGAAAGTTACGGGCACCGCAGTTAGAGATGAAAGCAGCTGCCAAGGCCTGTTCAGTCTTTGGCATCACTGGTGCCATGATATCATACTCGGCCCACGAAAAATATCCAACAGGAACATCTGATGAGAGGCTAGTCGTCATTACAATATCATAACCCCTCCTAAATAAAAATGTTTAAAAAGAAAAAACTGTTAGCTTTAGAAAGACTTCCCCATTAACTAGAATCTACAGCGGAGCCTAGTTTTCCAGTGAAATAATAGGCAAATATCGAGTTGAAGGGAAATAGTCAAATTCATTTATACTGAACATTCCAAAATAGAAGCCTGATTACTTCCAAATATATATGAGATGTATGGTAAACTATGGCAAATATAAACTCATATACATAGCAATGTCAGTGTGCCTAGATTCTTGGAAACATCAAACATGTCTGTGTTGAAGCATCACAGTAGTGTTGTTGTCTATAGATCATAGCTTCGAAGAGTAATTCACATTAAATATCTTATTCGATATAAAATTAACTTTCATAGAGCATCACAAAAGTCCCACAAAATTACAGGGAAAAAATGTGTTTGTTTCAAATGCAATGTGCTTACCCACCGTCGTGCCAGAGAAATATTATTCTCTGAATAGTACGAAGCCGATTCCATTGAGAGCAGCACAGTAGCTACTCCAGGTTCTTGAGTCAAACCAAAGGCAGCATCGGGTTTCTTACTGGGATCATATTCGAACTTACAACCCACAGCACAACTTTTCCAGTCCTACATACCATGAAAAAGGAAGTCAACAATACACAAGGACAAGTAATTTAAGCCTAAAAAGCCACTAAAACAACATTAAAGATGGGAAGAAGAATATGCAAAATGACAAGTCAACAAGCATTGGTATCATTTTAAGTCCTAACATAATTAGAGTAGAAACAAAGGGAAATGTCCACAACAAACTTAAACAATCTTTTATTGACTTCTAATACTACAAAAATACGATCTTCTTTTTCGGAAAAGTGGTTTTTAGCATCCAAGTGAGCAGAGAAAAACTCGGCTGCGGAATGTACATACAAAACCAGCAGCATATGGACAGCCTTTACATCAATTACTACAAGCTGCTGAACCAATGGCCAAATTATTGAAACCAAAAACTTCAAAGCCTTTTCATCCTGGTATATACATCAAAAACAATGAAATTCTAATATGCTCAATAGTATAGTGAAAAAGACCTGATGATCCCTCGAAACAAACAAGTGCCATAAGCAGTATCTCATTTGTCATTTGCAAATAGCACTTATCAGTGAACTTCAAAATTTCATAGACAAATCATTCAGAAAACTTCACAATCTTAAAAGCCAAAGGTTCAAACCAGCATAGTGCTCAATAGTAATGTTGTTCAGACTCTTCATTTTTGTTGAACTATCTGTGTATGGCGATATAATTTTCAAAGATCCTCCAAACACAGAGAAAAACATTGAAAAGACTAATCATACCGTATCACGTATGTACTTGTATCCTACACTCATACACAAGTCCGAGTAACATAGTCCAATACATTATATGGTCAAAGAACTTGCAAAATATCAATAAAAAGTAATGAAGGAACCTGCTCAGTGCCTGAAACCAAAATGGGATCTTTTCTAAAATCCCTTGAATAAACCACGGCATCTTCAGTCTCAAGCCACTGTTCGCAGTTCTGTGCAACTCCGTTCTGATCACCACCCAAAGCTTCAATCTCATTGTCAACGGCAGCTACTGCTACTCCATCAGAAGAGTGGGATTTATAGAACATATCGGGCCATGAATCGAAAAAGGCGGCGTTTTTAGCCATGTCGAGGCGACCCAGAAACGAGATTTCAGCTATGACCACAAGGGCCACTACTAAAGGCAGGAAATTGGAGCATTTTTTCTTGTGGGAAACAGATGTAGAAGATGGCGGCAACCCATCGGATAAGGGTAAGCCTTCTTGGGTTCTTGACCCTTTTAGGTTTGGGACAATACCCATCAATCAAAAACAGTGTCTTTTTTTTTCAACGTCAAAATTTTGATGTTATAATATTTGAAGGAATTATCTGTTCATGGTTTTAGAAAAAAGAAGAAGAAAATGCTAACGACTTAAAATTTCCTGGTTCAGAAATTCCAAGGGGACGGGGTCTATGGAAGACGTTGAAGTACTGCTTTTAGTTGAATATAATTTTGGACTTTTTTGGGGCTTTACTGTTAGGCGCCATGAAAGGGGTAAAAAAAAAGCCTAATTCTGCTTTTAGTCCCTTTACTATTCATATATTTAAGAATTCGATAAACTTTAATTAAATTGGATTATATAATTTTTTTAAAATAAAAAATTTAGTCAACTAATCAATATTACGCATAAAAATTCAAAACATCAAACAAAAATATTTGAGTCTGGGATTATAATATTATTTATTTTAATCTACTGTCATAAGGTTCTTAACACTATTTCAAAAAAAAATCGGTTCTTTTTTTTATTATATAATAAAATTTAATAAAAATATGTTGATAGTGTTGTCGATTAAACCTGTTCATTACCCGCTCGAAAAATGAGAGGGTTTGAGTAAAAATATAGGCTCAAAAATGGTTTGTGCAAAAAAAATAAGGCTCATTTAAAAAATAGATCGAGCCTCAGGTAAAGCATTTTGGCATAGATCCAACCTAGCCCGACCTGAATTCACAAAAGGATAAAAAAATCTACTTTTTTATTTTTAATGCTATTTTCTTGATGTTTTCTCTCTATTTTGCTATAATTTCATTATTATGTTGCTACTATTTTGTTGTTATTGTTTGGATATTGTATAAAACTTATTTTATTGTTAATTTTGTTATTATTTTAGAGGTATTTGATAGTTAAATTACATCTATATTAGTGTTATTTAAGTATATATATATTTATTTATTTTTAATTTGTTGAGAAATATTTATTTTAATGTTTTTAGTATTTTTAATTCATTATATATATATATTCAAAAATTATAAAAAAATATAAAAAAATTAATACGGGCAAGTCAGATTGGATTCGGGTTTTAGTATTTTTTATAAGGTCTGGGCTTGAAAAAATTTTAAGCCCATTTTTTGAGTCAAATCAAACTCGAACCTAACAAACTAGCCTAAAATTTTTATTGAATCCGACCCAAACCCGACCTAACCTGGCTCATGAACATCTCTATTGTCGATTATACTTCAATTACTAAATAAAGAGTAAGAAACTAAATTACTGAAATTGAACTCAATTTAGAAGGTGCAAAGAGTACAGGGACTCAAAACGAGGCTATTTGTTAGAAAAGGAATTTATAATTCAAAATGTTATCTTAATAAATAAGTCAAACATGTATAATTTTCTAAAGAGATCTCTTTTAAATAAAAACAGAAAATTGGATATATAGGTTTTTTTTTTTTCCAGCAAAATGGATATTTTGTTTAATTATTTGATCTTGAGATTTAATTTGATTTTTTTATTGATACCTTATTACGGAGTGTTCGAAACCTTATTAAAGAAGTTTAATGCAGAGAATCTATCAAATCCAAGTTACAATTTCTAAACTATATGGTCACATAACATCTTAGTTACGTATAAAATATAATTGGTATAATTCTAATTTCAGTCCCCTAGCATTTACTTTTTTTTTATCCCTTCGATCCTCAATCTTTTTAACTTCTTTCATTACTTTGTCGAGTGTTTGTTTCTCTATATCCTCCTCAATGTGACTCATCGTCATATATATATGAGGCATGGTTTACTGATGTGAGTTACACGTGTTCTAGCAAAGGGCTCGCCAAACCTTAGGCGAGCTGTTGGGGAGCAAGCCAAATTGGTAACGAACAAAGCCCTAGCTAGCTGAATCATACCTCGCCAACTAGAATGAGTACCGAGTACACGAGTTAGATGAACAGGGTTTATGTGGCATGCTCTATATTATTTGTGTTAATATTATTTGTATAACACACTTTGGCCCCTAATTTTTAAATTTTATTCAATTTACTTTTTTAGATGGTGTACGTTACATAAGTTTTTAAGAAATACATAAAAATTATTAAATATTCAAAAAAAAAATCAATTGATATCAACAATTCATCACAGGTGAACTGTAATGCAAACTATCACACAAAAAAAGGTTTAAATCTATAATTATACTAATATAATTTTGTTTGTACTGTGCGTACAAGTCTGCATCATGCGGCTGGAAACCAATAACAAATCTAAAAGAAAGAAACGCTTTACAGAGCAAACCAGCATAGGAATTTCAATTGCTTACAGTTTTAGGCAACATTAAGAATATTATATTGTCTGTATTGCATTATACTATATCATCAAGATTCTAAATTTATATGCCTTACCTCCAGATAAAAGCATCATTGATACATCTGGAGTTCTTTTTTTTTTTTCTGAAAAAGAGGTACCAAGTTAGAGAACAACATCCACAGCTCCTAAATTAAACAACCCTCCAACACTGGTTCTGACTCGGGTTTTTTGAGTTCCAGCTCATTTTGCCATCTACGGATCCCGGATAGCTAACTGTTCAGATAGCCTGGAGAAGTTTGCTAACAATTCAAGTGTAAACAAGTAGGGAGAAAAAAAAAGAACGAAAAAAGAAACATATACTTGAATTCAGTGTATGCTAAATCTTCTGACAATCTGCACAATCACACCATGTTGTGCCCATCCTGTTGTATAAAGCCACTTGCAAGACAATCAACAGAAATTAACTCCTGCTACTAATGCCTTCTCACCTACAATTTTTCTTCAAAAACTAGTTATATCAACTCATTTTAAGATCTATATATTTCTTCATTATGTTCCTTTATGCTGGATCTTACGAAAACACAGTTCCTCTTCTTCACATGGCATGTCTCCACATCAAGTTTGTTTGGATCTAGTTCAGTGATAAACTGGGGTTTGATGTCATGGGGTCACCCCAATCCCACTGCATCTGTCTGTCCAAACCGGCATTACGTCCATTTCATACTCCGAAAACTAACATATCTTTAATAGTAACAAGCTACAAAAACCAGGCGGATGTCACAAGAAGCTGTACATTCACTAAAATCTAGAGATACCACAGAAGGATGGCAACTAATCATGATACTTTACATAAGTAAGATCAAGCTGTGCGTGCACCAGTGACTGGTTTTAAACCAGTAACATAACCAAGAAGCGTAGTTCATGTTAGGGAAAGAAAACAAGTTTGTTTACATAAAAGCTCCAGGAAAATAATGCACATCCGAGGAAAAGTACTATGCATATGTTAGTTAGCACAGAACAGAGGAACTCATAGCAAATGTGAATAATGATAGAATGAAGACAAAAAGATCTTATTACTTATCAAGTGGATTTCATCATTCGAAACCACAGTTTCCCTTGGAACAGGGAGTACTGCTGAACTTCGTCTACCAGTAGATGTAAAATGATATAAAAACGGACTTCCATGGATATCACAAGAATCAACAGCGCTTTCCAACTAAGGGTCACTGCTCTTATAGTTTATCTTCTAGCAGTGCCATCTTGTAACAAATGGAAGCTTTGCACTTAGGGGAACAAGAGCATGCTGTAAATCTACAAATCCAAATAAACGAGTAATTCACCTCGATTATTCTTATCATAATATTCCCAGCATGCATTAGATCGGGCTAAGGGTTGCTATGTTCTCCAAGATACTTGTTTTAAGCGTGTAAGAAACTAGAATCACGTCTTTCATGAAGATATAAAAGTAAACAATTGGAAATTTTCTAATAAAATCACTAATTTTCAATAAAAATTTAAAATTTAACAACAATCCAATCCAGCACACTTTAAAAATTTCTAATATTCCTAAACCCTAAACCTAAATCATGTATTAGAATACAAAATTGAAGTTTAGAACTAAAAACTAAATAAAAACTAATTACTATATCAAAAATTGTTATCGCCTCTATACAAAAAGCAAACAATAAATGAAAATCTCCACAATAAATCACTTTGGTCCCCGTGGAAACTGCCGCACCGAACATGCCACCACCTGAGCCCATTGACGCAACTTAATCTTAACCGTCTCCGGATTATCGCCTATAACACAAAATTTCAAATCAAACAATTAAGAACGCCGTTTAATTAAACTCACTAAGAAATTTACTTTGATACTGAATTTTACCTTGATCAATTATCGAGTTAGTGCTACCGGCGTCACTAAAAGAGTCCATCGATGACGCGGACGAAGACCTCGACATTCTGCCATTGTACTGACGATTAACGGCACAGTAAAACGGCAAAGCGGGTAAAGTATGGGATAGTTTCGGATCTAACTCAGGCGAATTTGGTTCGAAGCCAAAACCTAAATCTAAACAACCTTTGAGCTCATCCAAATCATCTTCCGTGAAGCTCTGACTACGGCGGAGCCCCGAGCCGTAAACTTCCTTCCGCCTGAGCCACGCCTCGTCTCGCTCAGCGTCAGGAGACCATGACCGCTGCTTGAACAAAGGGCTTGATTGTTGCGAGAGAGGAGGTAGCGGAGGCACGTAGCGTTTCGACATTGTGTTCACGGCATCCGCAAAACCGCGTCTCTCGCGGCGGCTGGGGTTTTCGAGGTCGGCGAGGGAGAGAGGGAGGAAACGAGATTTATGCAATCATATATAAACAAATTTATACACGTAATAGGACTTGGGAGTAATTTGCTACTTTTGAGAGGGATGTTTTTGGAATATTTTATTCACCTACATAGGTTGTCAACACCTTCGATATTTGTTGAGATTTTTAAATAAATTAAAAATTAATAATCTTCGTAATTTAAATTTATCAAACAATCTAAATATATTATGCACTTAATTTCAAGTAGTATATTAAATATATTTTCTAACTTAAACTGTTGTTTGATAAATTAAAAAATTAAGTACTAAAAAATTAACTGTTGAAAATTCAAATACTAAATTTAAGTTATAAAATTTGTTTGTTATACATATTTCTTAAAATTAAATATAAAATATAATTAAATTATTCAATAAATATAATATTTAAAATTTTAAAGATATAATAAAAGTAGTTGAAAATTTTATATTAAATGATAGGTAGCTCCTTACCTACTTATCATTTTCCACACCTTTTCATTGAAAATTTTAATCATTTGATTTTTTATTATGAATTATCAAACTGTTTAAAATTTTAAATCACTAAAAATATTAAGTTTTAGTTAATTTATTATCAAACAAAGCTTAAGTGTTGTTTGATAAATTGAAACTAACATTTTATATTGCTTTGGATAAACTTAGATAAAAGTTAAATATAATAATTTGAATATTTCAATTCTGAAAAAATATAAAATTTTAATAAAGTAAAATCATTTTTTTTAAAAAGAAGCAATTTATATTTATTAAAAGAAAAAAAAAGTAATTACACCCTGCCTTGACTACCATCTGTCAAATATTTGTCGGTTTGGATCATCGGTGGAAATAAAGTCTAAACAACTAGAAAATAAAAAAACCTTAAAAAAATTGGTTGTCCTTAAAACTTTCCAACACAGCACAAAAACTATCAAAAAAAAAACTTAAAAGAAAAAGGCTAAAGGGTGTGCTCTTGTTCCTCCTCTATCTCGGGCTAAATCATTATTAGTCATTTTACTTGGAAAGGATCTATCATCATCCATGGCATGTTGATTATTAGTAGTTTTGATCCTTGGTTTCCTATGATCTTCTGAGTAGACCACTTCTGTAAACATAGACCTTTGTATAAATGATCTCAGATTCTTATAGCCAAAATTTCAAGTCTCAAAGAATCTCTTTCTTGATCTATTATTCTCATCACCTTCAAGGGTGCTTCTTCAATCCAGTACCTAGGTTCAGCCAATGATTTTTCTTCTTGGATCATCTCATGTGCCGCGGCATTGATTGTACAAGGTACAAAATTCAAGGTAATCATTTCAAAATGTTTTAATCTCTCTCGACATTCTATGATAATTGCTGCGTTGACTGATACATCTTCTTCAACTTCTTTAATTTTCTTTATCACTATGTGAGAGTCTCCTTCCACCACTAGATGTCGAAAACCCAATTCTTCTGCCACAGTTAGGGCCTGGACACACGCCAGCGCTTCCGCTCCTGTGGCATCGTATACATTCCTTTTTGGGTAAGCGCACGCTGCCAAGATTTGCCCCTCATTATCTCTTGCTATAATCCCAGATACTGATCTTGAAGTATGTATGTCAAAACATGCATCAAAATTTATCTTAATACTATTTTCTGCTAGTGGTTGCCACCTTCGAATATTATTTTCTGTTCTGCTGATTGTTGTAGAATGGATATTATCTATTTCATGCATGTAGCTATTTATGAATGAAACTATTCCATATACATTCTGTCCTGCTCCATTATGATATACTTGGTTGCGATTATGCCATCTTGCCCACATAATTACTGATAATTTTTTGGCATAATTCGTACCATTTTCCTTGAATACAGTCGCTAACCAATTTTTCCAATTTTGATTCGCCTTGGTGGGTGAGAAAATCATTCCCATTCGTTGTAGAACTTGTTTGGAAAAAGAGCAATCCCGAAAGACATGTTCGATATCTTCCTCAACCACTTTGCAGATCGGACAAATATTCTATACTCCCAAATTTCGAAGTTGTAAATTTTTCATTGTGGGCATGTAATTATTATAAATTTTCCAGCATGTAATTCTAATCTTGCTAGCTAGATTTAAGTTGCATAAAGTATTAAGAAAACCTTTTTGTAAATTGCCGAGTAGATTTGCTACGCCTGATTCTGCTTCTTCAAGCCATCTATAGCCACTCTTCACCGGATAAAGCCCAGAATTATCACCTCTCCATATCCAGCAATTCTTTTGATGGAAACGTGATAGAGGTATATTAATAATACTCCTTGCAATGTCCTTATTAAATAGCTCATTCATAACATCTTCCCTCCATTTGAACTCCTCAGCATTTATTAAGTCAGCCACTATAGTATATTCTGTCCTAATATCATAACCCTGAATTCTTTCATGAACAAGTTCAAGTGTCCATCTGTCATTCCATATATTAATGGAGGATCCATCACTAACTTGCCATCCTCCCCTTTTATCCAACAATCCTCTTGCAGTCCATATGCTACGCCATGTATATGAGGGGTAAGAACCCAATTTTGCTTCCATGAAATTTGTGTTTGCATAATATTTAGCTTTCATAACTCTTGCAAGAAAACAATCTGGCTTAGTGATTAAGCGCCAAGTTTGTTTTGCAAGCAAAGATATATTAAATTTTGATAGATCCTTGAATCCCAATCCCTCTTTCCCTTTAGGACGACACGCATCTTACCATTGACACCAATGAATACCTCTTTTTGAAATACACCAAAATCTAGCAATCAAACTATTTAATTCTTTACATAAAGAGATGGGTAAAATAAAGCACTGCATCGTATATACGGGAATTGCCTGTAAAATAGATTTAATAAAAACCTCTTTTCCCCTATAGGCAGTTGTCGAGTGCCCCAACTCTCTATTCGTTTTATGAATCTCTCTTTTAAATTTGTAAAGGCATCTTTTTTCCTTCTACCCACCATCGTTGGCAACTCAAGATATTTTTTTGGGTTATTAGAAACCCGAACTCCTAGTACTTCATTAATACCATCTTTTTCCTCATTCAATACATTAGAGCTAAAATAGATAAAAGATTTGTCAAAATTTACCATTTGTCCAGATGCTCTCTCATATTCATTTATAATTGCTTTGATTCTTCTTGCCCCTTTCGTAGTGGCTTCTCCAAACAAGATACTATAGTCAGCGAAAAATAAATGTGTCAACTTAAGATTACTCCTACCAATTTTGGCTCCTTTGATCAAGCCCTCACTTTTTGCCTCTCTTAGTAGACTCGAGAAGCCTTCGACGCAAATTAGGAAAAGGTATGGGCTTAGTAGATCGTCTTGCCTTATTCCTCTAGAGGGAATGAAAGTATTCCCCTGTTCACCATTAAATAGAACCGAATATGATATTGTTGAGATACAACTCATTACCAATCCAATCCAATCATCACAAAAACCCATCTTAGTCAACACGCTCCTAAGGAAGCCCCGTTCAACTCTATCATAAGCTTTGCTCATGTCTAGCTTTAGAGCAAAAGACCTTTGATTCCTCATCTTTTTTCGTTTGAAAGCATGCAATATTTCGTAAGCTATCAATATATTGTCTGTGATTTGTCTTCCAGGCACAAATGCTCCTTGAGCTTCGTCTATACATTTATCCAGTACTTTATGAAACCTGTTAGCAATGGCAATTGACATAATCTTATAAATCACACCAAAGGCTGATTAGTTGAAAGTGAGTCATTTGGGTTGGAGAGTTCACTTTCGAAATTAAAACTATGTTTGTGTGATTTACTCTTGCAAATCCTTGCCTTTGATTTAGCAAATCAACACAAAACTTTGCAATAGCTATACCAAATATATTCCAATATTTTTGAAAGAACAGACCTGGAAAACCGTCTGCTCCAGATGCCTTTAAAGGAGCCATACTTGTCAATGCATTCTCAATCTCTTCCTCTTTAAAATATGTCATTAAAGTTACATTATCTTTGTTGGGGATCAACTCGATTAAGCTACGAACAAGTAAAATATAGTGGAATAAATTGAGAAATTGAACACACAAATTTAACGTAGAAAAACTCTTCCGAAGAGGATAAAAAACCACAGGCAAAGATAATTTTATTATAATGGCAAAAGAATGAAGAGTACAAAAGATGGAGATAAAAACTAAACCCCGAAAACCCGAAAATAAAGAACCCTCAAAACGTAAACACTAAATTCTCCAAAAGTATTAAGAATTCTAAACTCTAATAGTTATATCTAATGGGTGTATTTTTTAGGATTGTAAAAGAGCCTATTTATAGGTTAAATTTCTAGGTCAAATAATAATAAAATAATTTAGACTAGTAAGAGTTTGACTCAAACAAATAAAAAGAGTTTAATTGAAACAATTAAACTCTAAACAATTAAACAGAGTTTAACTGAAAGATTATTTCTCAAATTTGGCTTTAAATAAGAGTTATAATTCAACAAATCTCCACATTGACTCGTATTTCCACAATGCCATCTTTGTCAAAGCCCGTCACAGGCCTATCTTGAACTATGTAGGGAATTAACTGAGTCAAATTTGTGCTTAGAAGCTGAAAGTCTTCTAGCCTTCGACTTGTGCACTACTAAATCAAAACTAACCCGGATCTGATTTTCTCGAATATAGTACCCTAACTTTTCAAAACCTGCATCCAAAAGAGAACTTCTCTTCAACGAAATTGTCATACCTTTTTCCCTCATATTACCAAGTTACCTCCGCTCCAAACGATTTGACTTCAACTCCGTAACGAATGACGGATGTCCGATTTCACCGGTCACTGTAAAACCATTCAGAATATAAAGACTGCAGGTCTTTTTACCTTTTAACAAAACGACAGCCCTACGAGACACCTTAATGCCGCTCGACTTGATGTTGATTCTGTAACCTTTTGAGTCTAAAATACTTAAGGAGATGAGATTATTTCGTAAATCAGGTACATACCTGACATCTGATAGTGTCCTAATCATACAATCGTACATCCTAATTTTAACAGTACAAATACCGATTACCTTACTGGATGAATCGTTTCCTATGTGCACAACTCTACCTTCAACCGAACTGTATGTGGAGAACCATTCTCTGTTAGGACACAAGTGGAAAGAACATCCTGAATCTAGGATCCACTCAGATGTAAGCTCGGAGCTTTCGCTCGTTAACACTAATAAGAAATTATCACCACTTTCATAGGCCAAATTAGTACCAGTTAAATCTTCCTTATTACTTTCAGCAGCCCTTTTATTTCGAAGTTTGTATCAATCTGCTTTGACATGACCTAATTTCTTACAATAGCGACACATTTTGTCTCGCTTTTTTGATGCTACCAAAACAAAAGCTTGCTTATCTGCCTTGCTATCTGAACCAAACTCATTGTTGAGTTTATCTTTTCTCAACAAATGACCCTTCACATCCTCGAACGAGAGCTTGTCTATACCATAAATCAAGGTCTCTTTAAAATACTTATATGAATGGGGTAAAAAACACAATAATAGTATAGTCTGATCGTCATCGTCAATATAAACCTCAACATTATTTAAATCATTTAAAAGAGTAATAAATTGATTAATGTGATCTCTAAAAAGCTCACCTTTATTCATGCGAAACTTAAATAGACGTTGTTTCAGCACTAAACGGTTAGCCAGAGACTTAGTCGCATAAAGAGTTTCTAACCTTTTCCACAAGGCGAATGAGGTCTTCTCCATCAATACCTCCTACAATACCCTATTCGCGAGGCACAACTAGATTGCAGGCAGAACTTTTTCATCAAGCTCTTCCCATTCTGACTTATCTAGATTATCGGGTTTTTTCTCGGTAACGACTTTTTTCAAACCGATCTGAACTAGAATTGCCATCATCCGAACTTGCCACAAATTGAAATTTGTGACACCATCAAACTTCTCAATATCGAATCTTATTGCTACTGTTTCTGAACGAGTTGATTTACGAAAATTGAATTAGCTCTGATACAACTTGTTGGGGAGCAACCCGATTAAACTATGAACAAGTAAAATATAGTGGAATAAATTGAGAAATTGAACACACAAATTTAACGTGAAAAACTCCTCCGAAGAGGATAAAAAACCACGGGCGAAGATAATTTTACTATAATGGCAAAAGAATGAAGAGTACAAAAGATAGAGATAAGAACTAAACCCTGAAAACCCGAACAAACAACCCTCAAAATGTAAACACTAAATTTTCCAAAAGTGTTAGGAGTTCTAAACTCTAATGGGTATATCTAATGAGTGTATTTTCTAATATTGTAAAAGAGCCTATTTATAAGCTAAATTTCTAGGTCAAATAATAATAAAATAATTTAGACTAATAATTGTTTAACTCAAACAAATAAACAAAGTTTAATTGAAACAATTAAATAGAGTTTAACTGAAATATTATTTCTCAAATTTGACTTGAAATAGGAGTCATAATTCAACAATCTTCTTCCATTATATATTGATCTATCCCTCTTAAAGCATGACCATCCTCGTTGTTTTGGACTTGCTGTAAATAGTTCCTGAAAATACTTTGTAGCCACTTTCTCCAACTCATTTCTATCTCGTATCCACTCACCATTTTCTTCTTGGAGCTTCTTTATTGTATTTTTCTTTTTCCTGCTACTTGCGTAATTATAAAAAAACCTGTGTTCCTGTCCCCATATTTTAGCTAATTTGCTCTGGCTCTTTGTTCCCAAAAAACCTCCTCTTTATCTGCTTCAAGATTCAATGCCAGCTTAATCTCAATTAATTCGACTAAGTTATTTTCATCTGGGGTTTCTTTATTTAACTCTTCCACCCTATTTTGCCATTAAGTCATTTTTTTTCCTTCCTAATTGAACTGCTTTGGCCCAATTTTGTAATTTTATGCCTAACACTTCCAATTTAATTGGAATCTTACTATCATCCTCTTCCCACCAATTTCTAATGTTTCTTTCTAGGCTTTCTTCCAAAACCCAATCAGCACTAAATCTAAATATATTTTTGCCACGTCTTACTTGTCCGGGGCTGATTGCGTTAGTATTTACCATAATTGGATAGTGGTCGGATATAGCATGAGGTAGGTGTCGTACCATGAAATTCGAAAACATAGCCCACCAATCAAGATTGGCTACTACTCTATCAAGCCTTTCTCTGATGTTGTTATTGGGGAGCCTTCCTCTATCCCATTTAAACCATTGTCTAGTAAAGCCTAGGTTAGTCAGATTGCAATCTTTTAAAGCTTGACGAAATTCAATCATTTGTCTTTCCTCTCTTAGTCGACCACCTTTCTTTTTGAATAAAAATAGTATTTCGTTAAAATCTCCCACCACCAACCATGGGAGTGAATTTGATGTTCTTAAATGTCTCAATAGATTCCAAGACTCTTTCCTCCGAGGAACCATAAAACCCGATCAATCTCTAAATTTTCCTGTCACTTTCTTCCGTAACTTTCACGTCAATATGCGATTGAGAATAACTATAAAGTTGGATATCGCAATCTTGCTTCCAACCTAACGAAAGTCCACCTTTTGATCCAACGGCGTCAACCTCAATGTCGTTCTGAAATCCACACTGTTTACGTATGCTTGCCTTTCTTACTACATTAACTTTGGTTTCAAGTAGAAACCAGATTTTGGGCTGAAGATGTCTCACTTTATTTTTGAGACGTCTTATCGTCCGTGATTGTCCTAATCCACGAACATTCCAACTAAGAATTTTCATTGTGACTGGTCGGTCTGCTTTTTAATAATTATTTATCTAACACTCTTTTTTTCAATTTATCGAATGTTAGGTGGGTCGAATTGGACCAATTTTGAATTAGTGAAAACTTCTCCGGATTCTTTTGAAAAATACCCACCTAATACTGCAAGGTAAAAATGTCAATTAATTGAACTCAACATGTGATTCTAGTGGAAAAGAGGATGTTGTTCATCCTAAGGGTTTCGAATTCGAGCGCCTGTGTGTGTAAGGTGTGTGTGTGTTGTCAAAGGGTTAAGAAAATATGAACAGATACTACCATATAATCACACCAGTCTATTAAAAAAATATCAATTAATTGCCCGTGTTTGAATTGTTTAGGAATATTAGTTTTGTGGGAAAAGATTTTTTTAATTAAAAAATATATATTTTGGGGGATTTGTTATTCCTTGCATTGCTTTTATATTATTTTAATTTGATAGAAACGAATATTCTTTTCTTTTTACTTTATTTTTTTACAAAATCAAATTCTTTTAAAAATTTCTAGAAATGTTCGATTATTTTATATTATTTTGTCTGTCGATTTTACTAAAATACAGGGAATAAATGAACTCCGCGCATCCTAAGTTCACTAACAACAAGGATATATCATGTTTACTTGTCTCCTTACAACGATAGTGATGTAACATCTTAAATCAATTATATGACATGTTAGGATAATTAGATAATCAATGAATTTAAAAACTCATATGCACTAAGTAAAAGTGAACTAACAAAGGTGATTTAGCGAGGGTTCGTGAAGTTCACTATGGTATTAATTATGATTAAAGCTTTTAGCGAATCATTAAATGCTGATTTGATAAATTGATGTGAAAAATGATGGCATGGAGAGCTTAATTAATTTTTTTAATTTTTTTGCAATAATTCTTTTGGCATTTAAGCCTATTTAAAAAAAAGTATTTTATAAAATTTTAAAAAATTAGAAATCTATAAAAAATGTAGAAAATTACATAAAATTGTAAGATATTATTATAATTTTAAATTATAGTTGCTCCTTGTAAACATCCCTCGCATCAACTTTCCTAAACTAAAACCATTATCATCATTCATCTAAAGCAGCAAGTACTAACCTAATTGTCACTCAAACTTAGAAGCGTCAATAGGTCGGGCTGAGTTTCAGTTTTAAAAAAAATTGTTAAGTTTAGACTTATTTTCAATTGGTCCAACTTGCCTAAGACACTCGTTTTAGTATTAAAAAATAAGAGATTAAAATATATTTTTAATTGATATTTTTATAATTAAATATAAAATTGAAAAAAAAATATCATTAAATTGAAAATCGAAGGAAAAAAAAATGATTGAAAGTCGAATTATGGTTTGGCTCGATTTGACCCATGAATATGGGTAATAATAATCCTCTACCTTTTGTTTCTATCAAGCTCGCAACGTGGTTGGCACTTGATGCTCAAGCAACAGTCAAGCACAAGGCCAAGAAAGAAAACTTGTTTATGTTTAAAATTTTATTAAGTCCGATATTATTCTTGATGGATAATTATGTTTTCTGTTTTATTGAAAAGTTTGAGTACTTGAAGAAGCAATGTGTTCATAAAACTGACAACGTCTCGCAAGATGCATAGGCAAACCACCTAGCACAGTTGGAACTCAACTTGCACCCATGCCTCATTTAAGGCATAGGTTCAAATTTCATCAATTACAACCTCTTCAGTTTCTTCGATGGTTCACTTGTTTAAACATCTGACAAAGTAATCTCGCTCTGTAAATCTATCGCTTTTTCAAATATTTGGGCTTTTGACAAAATCGAGAAGCAAAACTCTCATCAGAGACAATACCAAACTTGTTAAAAGGTGTACCGATTTTACGTTGACAACAATTTGTGTAAGGACCCAACTTTTGTCAGTGTCAAAAAAATTCGATTTTAAGATTGAATTTTTTGAATCGAGTCATTCTAATTAGTTGAACCGAAAGTGATTGAGTCAAGAACGGGAAATTGAAATAAAGAAATCATTAAGTAAATTATTAAGGAAAAATTTGAAATTATATTTAGAAGTTAATAATTATGGTACGAGGACTAACTTGTAAGGTGGCTAAATTTAAGAGATTTAGTAAGAGATTAAAACAAGACCTTGTGAGCACGAAAATGTTTAGGTGTTATATGCATAATAGGTTAGTTATGGAGTATTTAAAATGTGGTCCAAATGGTTTTGAACTTGTCTTGTATGTGAATGTATTCAATGGTTATATTGAATATATGACATTATATGCACTTTATGAAAGAATATGTATAATGTTGCTTTAAAGCATTTGAAAGTTCATAATATGTATATGTGTTTGAGTGCCCTTATAACCTTGACAGTAAAATTCGGATACGATTAACATGTCAATAGAGATTTATTAGCGCTAATATGAGTTTAGAGATTTAGAGTTTTGAAAACCTACCCTTAACTTGGCATTTCAATGCAGGCAAAAGGGATAAATTCTCTTGTTATTTTTGGTTGTGTTGGTTGGAGCACTCTCGATGCTATGTTCATAGTTATGTTGGTTGGAATGCACATTTAATGCAATACTTTAGTTTGATTGTGTTGGGTGGATTGCCAAAAGTCTGAGTCCCATTTTATTAAGATTACAAAGAATAAAAATAAAATATTTGTATCTAAAATTGTACTTTGAATTGGGAAATGGAATCTTGAATGAATTATGAATTGTGCATTGCTATGCTTAGAAGTCTATTCTTATGCTACAAATGGAAATAATGACACTTACTTATGATGCAAAGATGTACTTGAAATTTTGGTTTATCACGTTACCTTATATGATATGGTACTACTTATTGCCTTTAGTTTGTCTTTTGGAAGAATTACTAACTTGGTTAGCTTCCAAAAAGGACATAGTAAGTATGATATTTCCATTTGAAACTTACTAAGCTTTATGCTTACGCGCTATTGTTTTGTGCATAGACTTTATTTGGATCAGGAAGCCTCGCTCAATTATCGAATCACCACACCATCATCAAGACTAAAAAAATATGAAATTAGTATAAATTAGATGTGTCATGTATCTAGTGAGTCTTTTATTTCATGTTTGTATATGTTAAATTCGTAATAATTTAGGTTATTTTATTTGATGTTATCTATGTTTGAGCTTGGTAGCTCCATTTGGTGTCTAAATACTCTACATTTCTTTTGATTAGCTATGGACATACATATCCACTTTTCAAGTGTTGTTAAGTATTTGCTTTGACATGTTTTAAGTCTTTTATTAAGTTACCAAAGTAGTATAAATTCACAATATGAGAAGTAATTAAAATATAAAATATATAACACATTATGATGTATAAGAAAAACACAAATATAGACCGATTGAGCCTTAATTCAATTAGTATGGATATTGTTGTCAATGCAGGAGAACATGAGTTCGAGTGTGCTGAGTGCATTCTCTTATTTATGGATTGGGGAGGAGCAATGGATAATTTTAAGCATTGTGGTTGTTCAAAAAAACATAAATATATAAAAAAGTTATATGATAAATTTTTAAATAATACATGAATTTTAGTTTAATATGTAATATAATACATATACTTTAATTTTGTGCAATTTTGTATATGAAAATTGATTTGATTCATTTTTCAAAAATTATTAATATTGTTATCAACGTTAGAACCATTTTACATTTACATATTGCATTATACAAATAATTTTATTTATTCAATATGAAAATAAATATGTGTTTAATTTTTAAATATGTATGGTTGAATAAAAAAATCAAAACTTTTAGCGTATAATTGCATCAAATAAAAGTTCATATATAATGTTATGAATTGGATCAAAATTCATTTGTAAATTTGAGATTTATCTCAAGAAATTATTAAGATGATAAATATTTTATAAATATGAAATAATTAAAAATATATGAAAAATTAGTCCAATGGTTAAAGCAACATTTAATCCCTAAATTTGGTAACTTTTTCTAACGTGATCTCTAAACTCTTTTTATCCACATTAGTTTTAAAACTTGATATTTTTTTTAATTTAGTCTTTGAACTTGAATTCAATTAAGTTATAATGACGTGATATTATGAATTTTTGCCACATAGTCACTTGAATTTTTTTAAAAATTATATAATAAAAATACAAAATATTACAAAGAAATTATAATTTTTAAATATTTTTTCAAGTGATGTGACACAATCTTATAATGCCACAACATCATCTTACCTTAACAGAATTCAAGTTATGCCAAATTGAAAAAAGCTGTCAAGTTTCAGGAATGATATGAATCCAAAAAATTCAGGAACTAAAGTGAGAAAAGGTATCAAGGTTCAGGGACTAAATTTTACTTTAACCCAAAGAAATTTAGGTGAACCAAAAAGGTAAATAGTCCAAACGTTACCATCGATCAGCTTTGGAAAGCTGATCCGACGGATGTAAATTTCCCAAATTTCATTTATTCATTGGCTAGACGTCACATCAAATTTTAAATCTCTATCTTAATTGGTCCACGTTGTGCGATCTGCACGGTTAATCAGTTTTCCACTTAAAATATTATAATATAAAAACAATAAAATAAAATCACAATTAAATCCACCAAAATCTGGGAAAGCTCCTTAAATCTCGATCCATGTTGAGGCTGAAGTATTAGACACTTGTCGCCACCACAGA
The DNA here is from genome assembly GCA_005610355.1 of Gossypioides kirkii. Classification (NCBI taxonomy): domain Eukaryota; kingdom Viridiplantae; phylum Streptophyta; class Magnoliopsida; order Malvales; family Malvaceae; genus Gossypioides; species Gossypioides kirkii. The sequence goes on from CP032255.1 coordinate 2,778,397, forward strand.
GCTAAAGCCTCCCTGTTTCGCTTCAAAGAGTAAGTAACATCACAATCTCTCTCGATTTTGAACATTTATTTTAAAATTTTTATTTTAATTGAATTTTTTGGGGTTTATCTAAAAATGAAAAAGAAAAAAAAGTCTCTTTCCTTACTTCATTCCTTGCTCTCTCTCTCTTTTTTTTTTCGTCTACTGTTCTATTTTGTTTTATTTTATTGTCATTTTCTCTTCTTCTTTTTTTCTTGAAATGGGTTATGGAATATATTTTGTACTTGGAATTTCGTTTAGCTGATTATATATCTGTTCTATAACGAGAGGAATTTTTGTTCTTTTTTTTTTTTTCAGTTGATGTTTACATGCTTTTGATAGGTTTTAGGATTTGGAATAATGGGTTGGTTTTAAATTTTGTGGAAGCTTCAACTTTTTTTTTTGTTTACTATAGTATTATAAATGACAGTTTGATACTTGTTAGCTGTTAATTAATTTCTAGCTGCAAAATTGTTTTTTTTTTCTTTTTAGTTTTTGGATCTGGGTTTTGTTGAAAATAATAAAATGACAAAGTATATAGTCAGCTTATTCCTTGTTATCTGCATAAATTGGATGGATTTTGATGAGAATTTGTTTGGCTATGTGTATGATTGTATGTTTTGTGCTAGTTGTTAAAGAATCTTGAAATTTAGAGATTTGACATGAAAGTTGTATTCTTTATTGGCTCCAATATATGATTAAGTTACACTTTGCTTTGTTTGGTGATCATTGGATAGACCTCAAGTTAAAGAAAGAAAGAAAAAAAAGTTATATAAAAGGGAAAGTGAATAATGACATGATCATCTTATATACTTCAGTTGATTGGATTTTATAGGGGAATTTGAATTGGGTTCTTTTGTGTTTGTTGCTGTCTGAAACAAGAAATGGGGTCTAATCTGAATTTCAAGAGGTTTGGTGAAGCTCCAAGTATGGAAGAGAGTGGATCAAAGGCAGTGGGCAATTTTCCATTGGCTAGGCAGTCATCGATATACTCGTTGACCTTCGATGAGCTGCAGAACACATTTGGTGGACTCGGCAAGGACTTCGGATCTATGAACATGGATGAACTCTTGAGGAATATCTCAACTGCTGAAGAGACTCAGTGTTTGATGACAGCTTCAGTTCCTGGAGGAGAAGTTGGTGTTTCTGGTGGTAATTTGCAGAGGCAAGGTTCATTGACATTGCCAAGGACTCTGAGTCAGAAAACGGTTGAAGAAGTATGGAAAGACTTGTTTAAGGAAAATGATGGTGCTAAAAATATAAGTAATGGCGGTGGTGGAGCGAATTTGCCACAGAGGCAACAGACGTTGGGAGAGATGACTTTGGAGGAGTTCCTGGAGAGGGCAGGTGTTGTGAGGGAAGATATGCAATCAATTGGAGTGCCGAATAACAATGGATTCTTTGATAACAACTCTGGTTTAGCTCTTCAGTTTCAACAGACAAATGGAAATAATGGTTTTTTAAGTACCAATAACTCAGTTCTTAATCAGCCTCCAATCTTACCATTAGACGTAAGTGGATCCAAATCATCACACCCACAGCAGCAACAACAGCCACTCTTGCCCAAGCAACAGACCGTTGCATTTGCTCCATCTATGCACTTGATAAACACTACACAGTTTCCTAGTCCTAGAGCTCGGGGGTCAGTAGTTGAAACCAGTGACCTTTCAATGAATACTAATCTAGTTCAGTCTAGTGGCCTGCAGAGTGGTGGGATGGGAATAGTTGGTTTACCATCTCCTGCAAGCCATATATCTCCAGATGGGATTTCAAAGAATAGCGTAGACACAACTTCTTTATCACCGGTTCCTTATGTACTTGGCCGGGGAAGAAAACGCAGTGCAGCATTGGAGAAAGTAGTTGAGAGAAGGCAAAGGAGAATGATTAAGAACAGAGAGTCAGCTGCAAGATCACGAGCTCGCAAGCAGGTGATTTGAGTGCCACTACACTGTTGTTTTCTTTCCTTCTGAGTTACCAAATTCTATTTCATTTCTCCTATAAATTCTAGCTCGGTTGTGTGGATTACTTGTTTAAAAAGTTCATTAGTTTTGAATTTTGTTGCTTGCTACAAATATGCTACTCATAATGTTTAGGACAATGACCCCCTACATTGCTTGTGTGAAAGTAATGGTTTGGTATGGTTTCTAGTTGGCTCAAATGCAATGCCAAACAATTGATTGTATTAACTGCTCTGAGTTCTGGCAGGCTTATACATTGGAACTTGAAGCTGAAGTGGCAAAACTTAAAGAAATGAATGAAGAATTGCTGAGGAAACAGGTAAGTACTTATCACCTGGACTTCGATTCATCGTATTCTATTGAAACGTTGGTGGATGGGCCCTTTTCTTGACAGTGCTTTGGTTGGTGCAGGAAGAAGTGATGGAAATGCAGAAAAATCAGGTAATGCAAAATTCCTGCTGCTTCCATCTTGCATTTATGTTATGGCATTCATATGAAGCAAACTAGCTTTTAGATGGGTTCCAAAGCCTAAAGAACATGGCAAACCATGATATATAATATGTTTTGTTCCATGCACATTTATTGAAATGTTCCCTGTTTTTGGTCCGCTCTCTGTTGCCTTTTCAAACAGATGCTAGAAACACTTAATCCAGCATGGGGAGGTAAAAGACAATGCTTAAGAAGAACACTGACAGGCCCTTGGTAGAGTTTGAGGAACTGCTTATTGTAAAAATGTTGCTTTGATACACAATCTTGGCCGGTGCTACAGTTTAATGATTTGGATCTGCATCCATTATCTATATCTTGATACTGCTTAAGGCTAGATAGCTGTAAATATAGAAGCAAAGGGTTTTGAGTTGTAAGTTATGATCTTGACAGTATTAGTTTGTAGCTTAGATTTTGTTATTGGCTTGATCTCTGTTTGCCTATCATGATCTAACCTTGACAACAAAGGCGGGCTTGTAAGATAACTAGATGGATGCTCCAATATGTTCTTTATGCTCTGCCTACAGACTTGGTCAGTTTCATCCTGATTTGACTTGTAAATTTGAGACGTATCTGTTGTAAGAAATAAGCTATCGGTTTTGATTCTGGGTATTTTGTTTCTACTTTCTAGAACAGCCTTAAGAACAACAGTTTACCTTTCAAGAATCTGAATTCAATACTATTGATCCATGCAATCACTCTTAACATTCAACAGGTTTCTATGTGAATAAATTTCTGCGTGGGATCGCAATAATCCCAAGCTTCATCCATTGGAATCATTTATCACACCAACATCGGTATCTCAAATACTTTCTAATTTGATTCAGTGCTCGGAAGGCACAAAACTACCATATCAGTCAACAGAAGCCTTTGAAAGGAAATGACTGCAGAAAAACATATGATTGATGAAGGTGAATCAAAGCATCCAAGAAAATCATATGCTTACAAAATCTACATGCTCCTAAAAGACATAAATAAGGCTAAAACATTGGGGTAGTAAGATTAGAACCTTGACATGTTTCATTTTAGACCCTTTAACCTATTTCATCTTCTTGAAGAGGGTCGAACAATAATATAAAAGCTAAGACTCTGCAGCTTTATCAAGCATTTACTTCTACTAGGTTCTACTAAACATTTAATTACCTGTATCTTGGTTAGCCACATTGGTAGATATTTGAAGATTCAGTAGCAGATCTTCACCCAAATATGGCTATGGAACTTGATAACATTTTTCCATTTTGCTGCTTTGGACCTCACAGATACATGTGACCTATGTTCAAGGCTGAGCAAGTTTCTGTGACGGTTTTCTCCTTCCACTAGATGTTCAAGTTGAGAGATTATAGCCTTGCGTTTATATCATAATAGCATCCGGAAAAATTGCCATTCATCAAGTATGACTTGTATTTAGATCTTCTAACTTCTGGGGTACTCAAAAACGAGGCCTTCTGCAACACTTCTAGCCCTTGCATGGCCAAAAAACTTGCTCACAATAGCCAGTGCGAAATCTGAAACTGTAGCAAGTCCCATGCTTGTAATCAGTTTACCATCAATAACTACTTTGGGACCATCTACTCGATTGGAGAGTTCTGTAATGGCAGAGGGATGAGAAATGGCTTTCTTTTCCTGTATTCATCCGAGGTTGTCAGTGTTGCCAAATGATGCTCAAAATTTAATAGGCAGGAAAATGTAAATACTATTAACTCGAGTCTTGAGACTTGACCTTGAGCAGTCCATGTTTGTGTAGGACTGTCGGAGAAGAGCAAACAGCTCCGAGTATTCTTCCGGCCGCATCTTGTTCTTTCAACAACTTCTTGAGAATTCGAGATTTCTGTAGCCGTTCAGTACCAGCAACTCCTCCCTGCTAGTTAAAAGTAAACCAAGAATCTTCAATATCCAGAGATGCAAGATGCGGGGTATAATTAAAAATAAAGGCATCCAAATGTATGCATTACATAAGCGAATTTAAACAATATATATGAATGATGTGGCAATTACAATCCAAGTGCCATTATGTAATTAGTTGAATTGCATGCCATTGTCTTCATTTAACAGTGTTGTCTCGAATATTACATCAAAGCATGGGAGGATAGTATAAGTACCAAGTGACACATTTTAAAAGTAAAAATACCATATTAAAAATATCTTAAAATCCAGAGCCAAATATTGATAAGAAAAGGATACTACATATGGTAAGTCCTTGCTCCGTAATTTATATTCAGACAGAATGCATCTAAAACTATTTGTTTTGGAAGGTCTTTGTTTTATCTTACCGGAAGAATAATTAAATCATATATTGACTCTGCGGCATCACCGATTAACTTGTCAGCAATGATTTTTACACCCTGAGATGCCAAAATCTTAACTGATTTTTCAACCGAAGCAACCACAACATCCACCTTTGCTCGACGTAGAATGTCTACAATAGTAACTATTTCAATCTCCTCTGAACCATTTGCAACTGGAACCAGAACCTGCCAATAATATTTATTCAATAAGTACGTAGGGGGAAGAAAAAAAATGGCTAAAACAAAGATTCCATATCGAACTTGTGATAAAAATACAGAAGAAATTGTTGCAAGCAAAGCCAGAGTATTGGCACAGAGAGTATCCAACCGAAGCAAGTAACAACTCACTCGAGGAGTGTGACTCACAGCCCAGTCAACTTTGTTGAACTCTTCCTTTCTTGGTTTATCATCAGCAGAATGCATGAACTGGAAAACAGTAATCGTATAAGGTTAAATGCAAGCTTGCCGTCAAGAACTCAGAAGGAAAACAAAATATATATAAGCACACATTCTCCCATGAGCATGAATGAATGTGATTCAATATCATGGTGGATACATGGATCTAAAAAAGAAAGTCCAAAGCATCATAAAGTGGCTTCGTAAACAATGGAGTAAAAGGATTTACCAAGAATTCTCCAATCTCCCTGGCAACAGACTCCCCGGAAAGCTGTTCTACCAAGGCCAGAGCAAACAAGAAAGAAGTTCCCGGGCCTTGGCTTGTCGTAAGCTCTCCTGAAACTTGAATATTTGATTTGACAGCCCAGAAGGTCGGAAGCCGGTCAAAGAATGCAGGGTGGCAAGTTGTCTTGAATGGCAAACTACACCAAAATTAGCAATCAAAATACATGGATATGAAACAATGATTTTAATATAAACCGGCACTCACCCGCTTCCTCTTCAAGAGTCCCCAAGGGAGAAGTGTAACAGCTGGAGCAGTAGATATACCTCCATATAGCCTCTTTTCCTCAGCTTGTTTGCTTGTAATCTTCTTCAGAATTTCACAATCTCTCAATTGCGCTGATCCAGGCATTCCTCCCTTGAAATAGTATGCAAACGTTAATTGCTACAACAACTATATATAGTACAAAACAATTTACCAAAGAAATATCAGCAAATCCCATGTGTACTGAGGGTTTTTTTCCCCTAGGAGAATCTCAAATTCCAAAACATTAATGTGGGAATGTGCAGGGCGACATTATGTTCTAAGCAAATATGAAGATCAAAGGTTTGAAGAACTAACCGGCAATGCCACGAGATCAAAAACACGATCAGAACAAGTGGAGATTCTGGTATCAGCAACCAACTTGGTGCCTCCCGATGCTTGAATCTCAAGCTGCGGTTCCACTGAGGCCACCGTCACCTCTGCCCCAGCACGGCGCAGAACATCAACCAATATAACAGCTTCCATTTCCTCAGTACCAAATCCAATTGGAACCAAAACCTATCCATCCACATAAATAACAAGGATCAAAACTTTAAATTTCACACATCAAAACTACAAAAAAAAAAAAAAAAACCTCATTCAAGCTAAATGCTTAACAATGCAAGCAAACTAAGCCCTTTCCCACTCTAAGAAAGTGTAGTGAAAAAGAGTTTTTACATATTTTGATATACAAATAAAATTGCCAAAATATAACAGCATCCATTCCCCCCGTGCCATATCCATCCAACTAGACAAATTAACTAAACCCCATTTAAGCATTAAGATAAGTGGTAAAAACGCAAGCAAACCAAGCCCTTCCCACTCTTTGAATCTATAGTGAAAAGGGCTTTTACCTATTTTGAGATATAAATCAATTGCCAAAAAAACAAATGAAGCATTTGAATGAAAGGAGACACCTTTTTGGTAGAAGCCGCGGTGGGGGAGCTTGTAACAGTGGACGTTGTTGAAGGGGTTGTGGGAACTGTAGAAGTGGAGGCTCTGATGGGTTTTAAAGCCAGTTTTGCGGTTGTTATAGGAAGCTGATAGTCCATGGAAAAGGGGAACACAAAGGTAGAGCCAGGAAGAGTCATTTGAGGAATCCTTGGAGGAAAGAATAACCTTTTTGGAGGTGATGGTTTCAAAACCAGACACGACAAACTCTCCATTGCAGTTTGTAAAGGGAAATTGCTTGTCCAGCAGCTTGGCCAAACTTTGGCAACGAAGATCACTTTGACGCTTTTATCTTATCCAGTGTGCAGTGCACCCACACTGCCAATGTGAACTCAACGGCGTCGTCTGAGTTATGCCAAATGCAACTATTTCTTAAAATTTTTATTAAAGATTTATTTATTCGACTAAAACTTAATAGATTTTGATTCAGAATAAAGTGCTAAGAGATTTTTATTCTTTCAAGATAAATTTTGAAATCGCTATATATAAATCAGGAGATAATTAAAGATAGTATAACATGAATAAAATAAATTTAGATATATTAAACAATATAATATCTCGATTTGATAAATATTAGATTATTTAAGTTTAAGTAAAAAAATATAATTTTAATTAAGTAATTATTAATTTAGATATCATAATTAATACTTTATTTTAAATTTTTTTATAAATATTATTATTTATATAAAAAATACGAATTCAAGTGTGAGTTATTTTCCTTACACCGACATAGTTGTAGTGCAAAAGGGGTTATGAAATTCCCCGTTGCTCTTTACAAAGACAAAAATCTAGCCGTCCATAAACCGAGACAAACAACTCCGTACGCATGATTTGTTATGCTTTTTTTTTTGTTAATTTCCTTCCAAATTATTTGAGAATGTCTTTCTAAAAACAAAACAAAATCAGTGAGTTCTGCAAAAACCCAAATCTATTAGCTGTACTAAGATAGCAGCCACTTCCTCCCACAGCAATGATCTTGTAATTTCTCTCTACTTTTATTTAAACCTTCTTGATTCTATTGTTTTGTTAGATTTTCTCAATTTTTTAAATTTTTTTGAAGAAATAAGATTAACCCATCAAGGAAAAGACATTCCTTTGTTTTCCTTTTCCTCTTGAAACGAACCAAATTTTCTGCCAAATTCTTTTTTCTGGATTTGAAATAAAGATCTCTTTTTTATTTATAAGTAAATATTAGATCTTTTTTGGTTTCAGGATCTGGGTTATTGGTTTTCTGGTGACAAGGGCTATGGTGTTATGGTCCTGACAATAAAGGTGCCTTTTTTTCTTTTTTTCTTTTGTCTTTTGTGTTAATCATTGTTTGTTTGTATATATTTTACTTGATTGATTGATCATTGGGTACTTTCCTATTTTGTATTTGTTGATTTGTATCATGATATTGTTTTTTTAACTTCGTTCTAGCTATGGATTTAGTGTTAGAATTTAGGGCTTTGAATAGGATTTATCAATTTCAATTTATAAATATTAGAACTTAGGGTCATGCTTTAATGGAAAGTTGAAACAATCCTCAATTGTGTTCTTCAATTCAGAAATTAAGAATCTGATTTGAGGGTCCAGGGCGTTTACCTCTTGTGCACAGTGTTTAGCTTTTTTTTTTCTCACATTATCGTTACAATATTTAATTTCATCATCACTATTATTTTTACATTAATCATTGGTAAACGTGCCGCTTACAAGAGCCCTTGGTGTTGGGAATTCTATTTAAAAAAATTCAATTTCGTGTGGCGAAGGGACCCTTCGTAAATCTATTTATTTTTTGGCATCTTTGAAGTGCTTACGAATAAGCATTTGGACTGTTTTAAGAAACAAGTAACAAAGTATTTAGAATAGACACTAAGGAAAGCATCAAGATTGTAGTTAGTTTTCTTAACCATACAGAACATTGCCATAATTGTAAGGCTATCTTTATGGTTTTAGCTATTCGAGAAGCGTGTTGTGCTATATTACAACTAATTTTTTTGTTCATTTTCGCATATGGATTGCCCGTGATCATTCCCTTGTGCTTTTTTGTACCCGTTTATTATTTGTATTTAACTTGCAACTCTGCTATTGGATCCTTGATTTTTTTCTCGGTTCAGTTGTATCAGAACTTGTTGTTAGTAATCATGTTTGTACGTTGTTGAAATTATATGTGTGTGCGCGTGCGTGTTTTCGTTTGTGCAATCAACTTAGCAAGCTTAATTCTAGTACTTGACTTATTAGCTTATTAGCTTTCATTCTTCAGATATCGGATTGGTCTGTGACATGCAAATTTGCTTTGTTCAGCCTTGTCGATTTTCTGCTTGTTGATTTTTGGATAAAAGATGGTGATGGCCAATCTAAATGCATCGACGACCTTAGTTCCTTCAGAGTCCTCGGATCAAAGGCGCACACTTATGGTGGACTTAAATGTGAATGTACTTCAACCTTCTATGAACCAGCAAAATCGAACATCATCCCATGATGGTCCTGTGGCTATCCTTTGGGATATAGAGAACTGCCCTGTCCCCAGTGATGTACGCCCCGAAGATGTAGCGGGGAATATAAGAATGGCTTTGCGAGTGCATCCAATAATTAAAGGAGCTGTTGTGGTGTTCTCTGCATACGGGGATTTTAACGCCTTCCCCAGGAGACTCAGGGAGGGCTGTCAGAGAACTGGAGTCAAACTCATAGATGTCCCAAATGGAAGGAAGGATGCTGCCGACAAGGCTATCTTGGTTGACATGTTCTTATTTGCCCTCGATAACCCTCCACCTTCGTCTATCATGTTGATTTCAGGGGATGTTGATTTTGCTCCAGCTCTTCACATTCTTGGTCAACGTGGATATACTGTAATTCTTGTTATTCCTGCCGGAGTAGGAGTTTCATCTGCACTAAGCAATGCCGGTAATTTTGTTTGGGATTGGCCTAGCGTTGCTCGTGGGGAAGGCTTTGTACCTCCATCTAAGGCCATAATGCCTCCGCAAGGAGGACCACCTGATATTGCCGGGTATTTCATGGGTTGCCATATCAGTGACAATCCAGATGGCCAAAATGAAGAAGAGGCAATAGTTTATCGGGGCATTTCGAAAAGCTATTACAACTCAAAGGATTTCTCGATTGTGTCGCAATCTTTATCTGAATATACAAGTAACTCTTCAATAGCCATACCTTCGTGCCCTACAACTTTGAGGTCTCAAAGTCTCCCATCTGGTTTGAATGAAGCGTCAGGATGTCCGAGCACTTATGATCAGAATGACACTATGTGGGTACAGCCCGGAGACATAAATGGGTTAAAGGGACAACTGGTGAAATTGCTTGAACTTTCAGGAGGATGCATGCCCCTTATCCGTGTTCCAGCCGAGTATCATAAGTTTTTTGGAAGGCCTCTTTACGTAGCAGAGTATGGAGCATTCAAACTTGTTAATCTTTTCAAAAAGATGGGCGACACTCTAGCAATTGACGGAAAAGGTCATAAGAAATTCGTCTACCTTCGAAATTGGAAAGCCTGCCCAAGTGCACCTCCTTTGGTTTTAACAAGGAAAGATAAGAAGGGTAAGGGGAACCAGGAGGAAAGTATGGACATTGCTGCAGGTGTTGGCTCTTCTGATGAGTTCTCCGATGAAGAAAGAGTGGTAGTTGAAGAACATTACGAGAAAAGGAATGAAGGAAGAACCAACTTTGGTGAAGCAGGATGTGAAGTTGATGACCGTAACCTTGAGCAATTTAAATATGAGTTGCAGGAAATTCTAGTGAGTTATTCTTGCCGAATTTTCTTGGGTTGCTTCGAAGAAATATACCAGCAACGATACAAGAAAATGCTGGACTATCGGAAGCTAGGCGTGGAGAAGCTGGAGGAGTTGTTTGACAAGGTGAGGGATGTAGTCTTCTTGCATGAAGAACCATTAAGCAAGAGAAAATTTCTCTATGCAGTAGGCAGCTAGAAGAATCTGACAAAGCCTTTGATTTTAAAATAAAAACAAAAATACTAGAATAGATCATACAATTGAGCTAATGTTGATCAATGTTTGGTCTATGATGTCTGTTTTTTTCCTGGAATTTTTTTGCCAAGGTTTCATAAGATATAGATAGGAGAGGCTGGGAGCACTTTTATTATTGTCGTGCATTCATACATGGATTTGAAGGTTGAATTTTCCATGTAATTCCCATGCCTTTGTCATTTGTAATTGATCAACCACCAATGTAGAACTCCTGTAAATTATATTCCAGCTATAAATCCTTTGATTTTTTTGCTTCATATATACATACACTCACATAAGTAGATGATCTCCAGTTATATGCTCTTTGATTTTGTTTTTTAAAATTTTACATTTATGTCTTAGTTATCCAAAAGGATGCCACCTTTGGGTCCCTTTTTTTTAGTACAGGCCACAAGTTTGATGGTATCCCTTGCATAACAAAGACAATGCATACCTGCTAGCTCATGGGATGTACAAAAGATTGGCCTCAAAGGGAGAGTATGTTTTGAGGGGATCGTGGAGAACCGGTTTCCAGTAAAAAGCTTCTACTGCAATATGACCTCGATGTGCTTGAAGATGAAGCAAGGTATCTTACATCCCCGCCGTGAAATAGAGGTCCACTCCTAGGAATTTTCCCTCCGCTTAGCCGTCCTCTTCTGTCGCTACCACCTTCGTAATCCTCATCTTCAACGGCTTGTATAAACCCACTTTGCATTGGATCTGAACTCTCGTACAAAAGCTGAAGGACTTGTTTCATTGAAGGTCTAGCCCGCCCTTCTCTTTGGGTGCACCATCTCACAATGGACACAACTGTCTGAAGTTGGTCTAAGTCGAAGGAGTCCTTAATATGGGGGTCTAGAAGCTCAGTTAGCCTCAACTCCGATGCCAACAGTATTTGGGTTGATTCTACCAAACTCACACCATCTTGTACAGCTCGTCTTGCAGTCACCATCTCCAAAAGTAGCACACCGTAGCTGTACACATCGCTTTTATCAGTGAGCTCTTGAGTGACCACATATTCAGGATCCATATAACCTGAAAGTCATCTAACATTTTAGATCTTTAGTAAAGAGCATAAGAAATTATTTTAACCTTCCAATGATTTACCGGCTAACCTGGAGTTCCACGGATGTCGGTATTTACAGGTTCTAAGCAAATAGAGCCACCTTTTGAAGCATGTGCAAGGCCAAAATCCGCAACCTAGAGGATACAATAAAGCAGAAAGCGGGAATCATTCTTTTACCACAAGTTCTTATATGGAAAGGTTTCTTCCAGAATTTCATCGAAAACTATTCATCATTTTCTATATCCAGAAACATGTATACCGAGAAAGAAAGATGTTATACAAACCAATGCATTGGGAAAATTAAAAGGAAATCGGAAGTTCTAGTGAATTCAACAGACCCAATACCTTTGCAACAAAATTCTCATCCAACAGAATGTTGCTTGATTTGATGTCCCTGTGGCACAGAGGTGGATCACAATAAAAGTGAAGGTACTCCTGCAAGGTTCGTACAAGGAAAGAGAAATGATTTAGCAAGATGATAATTTTGTATTAACGAACTGCAAATCCGAAAAAGAACTGCTAGTACCAAAGCATTAGCCACATCAATCGCAATTTGTATTCTGGTTTCCCAACTCAGTGGAGTTTTTCCGGGGGCTGCGCAAAAATGAAATCAATGAACAAATGGTGGACATCGAAAATAACATGGGAAAGAAGTAGTCCATGAAGTCTACCACCTATTGCATTTAAGCATGCGTATTTATCGTGAAATATCAGAAAAGTTAATCCGGTGTCCAATAGAGGCAAAAATCTCTTCCTTTGAACCAAATAATATAACCGAATGCCAAATGCTCCTAAGAACCCCTTCCTAAACCTATTTAAGGATAATATCAAACTTATAGAGAAGTAAATTGAAGGAATGCAGAAGCATACAATGAAGATGATCTTTTAGGCTTCCATTTGACATGTACTCGTACATCAGAAACCTGCCACGAAGTAAAGGGATTTAATTTGGTAGTAGATGGATCAATCACCGGGACATACATACAAGAATAAACTACCTCTCGCGCTTTTTAATGCAAAATCCTCTTAGAGCAACTAGATGCCGATGGTGTAACCTAGCAAGGAGTTCTATCTCTCGACAAAATCCATCTTCTCCCTGCTCCGAGACTCTGTTCATCCGCTTCACAGCTACCGTTGAGCCATCAGTATATTGAGCTTTGTACACTGTCCCGAATCCTCCTCGTCCAATGATGGTGCTAAAACCATAAGTTCCCCTTTTTGTTTCCTTGTAGCTGTATCTTTGAAACATCGATGAAGTACCTGCAATTTAATAGCCTTCAATAAGAGAACAATGTTCGAAACTTGTCTATTATCAAAGGAGATTAGGTGATATCAAAACATACCTTCCTGGAATTTATGCATGGGCCTACAAGTAGGAAAGCGTTTCGAAGAGTTCTTGTTCACACTCTCGGAATCCTCCAACTCTCTGCTTTTCTTACAAATCAAGACCACCAAAACTATAAGCATCATAATGGCAGCTACCGTAACTGCTATGCCAATGCTGATAATAGACATTAGGTGGTGTTCATGGTGTTTTTGGTTCGGAGGAGCTCCCAGCACGAGTTGATTTGGTGTAGCAGCAACCAATGGACTAGGAGAAACCTTAGGGGCAGGTGGAGATGGAGATGACCCCGAAACTAGCATCATGGTCAAAACATAACATTAGCTGATTGGAGGGATATATAGAAGTTCCTTTACTTGAAGAAAATAATCCATGAATATATACACACACACACACACATGCACATAGTTTTCATACAAAATTGAATAGCTGTTTTCTTTTTTTTCTTTTTTTTATGAAACAAATTATACCTGGTGGGATGTTAAATCCCCCAACTTGAAAAAAACAACTTGCAATTTCGACGGCTGAAATGTTATCAACTTGGCTTGCAAGTGCAACAAAGGTCGCATCTCGGCAAGTACTCAATGTGATATTATCTTGAGATCCAACTAGACGATGAATGTAGTTAATGCCAGCATTTAAACACTTTTGGCATTCATTTTCCTGCGATAGTGGCAGTTTGCAGTTCTTTGTGACATCCATAAATTTTGGAGACTCGAGCATCTGAGATACAGTTGTTCGATCCCTACAGTAATAACTAACAGGGATCTTCATACCAAACCCGCAGAAATTCGTGGCATTTCGTGGGACTCCATATAGCTCCATGGTTTGCAATATGGAATGGATACAAACATCAGATAAATTCGATGTAACCCCTAGGTTGCCTGTCACATTTGCATGACGAGCTACGGAAAATGCAACGAAAGCATTCATATAGCGGCAGCACTTTCCTCTCTCATTTTGATTCGAGCATAAAGAAGCCACAAGAGTAAAATTTGATCCACTCAAATCTAAGGGGCAATCTGCAAAAGTAACACACAGTCATCATTGTTTTGCAACCCAATCACTTACAAAATAGATTACCATCTATCTGGAACTGTAGAATGCATAATCTAGTTACCACAAATTCACATAACCACATTGACTGCCCTATATTTGACAATCTACCATAAATTATCATTGCAAGATCCACACCGAAACTATAGCAAACACATTTCTACATTTTTACTAAGCAAAGACGAACAATGTCAGAAAAATCCAGTTGTAAGGACTCCATTTTAGCCATTAACTCTTGATACATAGCTCTAAATATCCATTAAACAGTGAACCAAAGAAAAGTACACATGGTTTACAAAGTGCAGGTAGCTCAAACATTCTAATCCCCCTTTTCTTTTTTATGAATGCAAATCATAATTCAAAGTTTTCTGCTTCAAAAACCCAAACCCATTTTCAGGACTCTATATATACCCCAAACCCCTTTTTTAAGCATAAAAGAATGCCCAAAATGGTGCCTTCAACAATAAGGAAAAACAAGTAAGCAAAGCTCAGCAAATAAACTTAACCTGCCAGTATCAGAGGAAGCTGCAAACCAATAAAAGCCAGAAAACCCAGCACTGCCTTTGCATAAACCACCATGGTAAACCAGCAAAGAACCCCTCTTTTTTTTTAAAAAAACTTTGCCCAAAGGAACTGAGAAATGTAAGTAATGGAGTCAATATCAGCACATGATAGAACCCATGGAGCTAAGCAACAGAGAAATACAAAAGAGAGAGAGGGGTTTTTGAGGTTTGAACTTTGACCCTTCTCTTTCAGTCTTTAAACAGTCTAGTGTGGTGTTTTCTTCTGTCTTAGAGGCTGAAACAATTTTTGATCATCGAAATGGGAAAATTGGAAATTGGAAATGAGTGTGGTCCCGGAGAATCACGTTGAGACAGGTCTGGTTTTATTTTTTTAGATTATTTTGAGGATTGTGTTTACATGTGTTACAACAGATGTTGCCTTGATGAGATGAACAAAGCATTAAGGGGCTACAATGTCTGGTTCATTGTTTTCTCAGTTTGGGGTTTGTTTCTAGTTTTGTTGTACTGAACTTCATGTGGGAAAAGGAACTGAAATCTGAGTTTATCTTTGTCTTGTAATATTTAAATGTAAGCTTTCTAATTTCTATGCATGTAAGCACATACTAAAAAGGAATTGGAAAAGAAAAGGTACATGCTAAAAAGGTTGATTGATGCTTTATTAACAAGCATGAAAAAAATTATTTTTTAAAAAAAAAAAAAAAATCATTGGTATAAATAACATTACAAATTGAGAAAAGAGGTGAGAAAGATGGTTAAATATGTCAATTTTTTTAATTGATTAAATATATCATTTTTTTTTTAAATTTAAGAAAATAGATTAATTTTGGGAGAGTCCATAAAAGTGGTTAAGCTGAAAATATTTTTTGAAATTTTCAAAAAAAAAAGTGTTCAATTGCACGCTCTCTCTTCAAAATCGATCTATTTCCTTAAATCTTAAAAAAATATATATTACCTATTTAACTTAGAAAGATACGAGAATAAAAACCTGAATAAAAAGAATACTATTAAACTAGTAAAAATCTAAGGTTGGGACAAAAAAACTGACTTAAATTGGTTTATAATATTTTTTAATATTTTTTATTTTCATGATTTTTTTTATTTTTTTGACCAATTATTTGATTTAAAAAACGTTAGTATTGATATAAGTCCACATGAAATAAAATTTGAAACCAAGTATTTATGGAACACTAGGGAAGTGAAAGTTATGAATGTGACATTTTGATTTTTGATGATAAAAATATTGTTTTTTATTTATTTTTTTAAATTTGTTATTGATAATTATTTAAAATATATTTATTTTTAATATTTATTTAATTAAAATATTTAAAATAAGATAAATTATTTGGTACAATGTTAAAGGAAATTTTAAACCTAAAAATAATGTTAAATGGTTGACAAGTATCTTACAAAAGTATAGTAAAATATTAAAAAACATACAATTAAAAAAAATTCATGTCAATTTTTTAAGATCGTTTATGGAATGAAAAAAAGTACAAGATTTTTTTAACAATCTCATTATAGGTTCTGATAATTTATGTTCTTTTTGATACAATATCTAAAATTACTCGTAACCCTTTTCAACCAATAAATAGGAGAATAATGCGTTTCGACACACTCGAACCTACATCCTACTGTATTGACAACAATAAATACACAATAATTAATCAATATTTAATTTAAATAAGAAAATAGTCTCTTGAGATTTTTTTTATGTGATCCAAGAATCGAATTCGAGATTGATGTTAGCTAAAGATTTGTTTTTTTTATTATTATTTCACCCATAGATCGTTAAATTGAAGGGCTTGTCAATGAAATTTTGGCATTGATTGAGACCCGTATTGAGTATCGTTTGAGTCCTACCATCTACAATTATGATATATGTATTTTTAAGTTTTATCCCGTTTTTCATATTTTTGTGCTTTGTATTGATTTATATTTTGTAATTACTCCAATATTTATAAATAATTATATTCTATTTGTAATTATATGGAAGATGGAGGATAATAAGACAGCAAGGAGATGATGACCTACTTTTCACATGTCATCTATTTGATTTTGAAAGGAAAAAATTTAAAAATAGTCACTTTTGTTTACTTTGGATTATATTTTAGTTATTTATATTTGAAATATTACGTTTTAGTTATTTACATTATCGTTTTGTTACAAAATGGTCACTCTGCCGTTAAGCTTTGTTACCTCCCTAATCAATCCTACGTGATAATCGAAACGAGTTTTAAATGTCAACTTGGATGTCCAATTAGATTTTTCTTTTTCAACTGTAATTAATTTAAAGTTTTCAATTAACTAAATTTGTTTAATTAAAATTTTATTCTCATCTCAACAGACATCTAAGTTAACATTTAAAACTCATTTGGACTATCATGTAGGATTTTCGTTAAGGAAGTAATGAAGCTTAACGGCAGAGTAATCACTTCGTAACAAAACGATAACGTAAGTGACAAAAATGTAACATTTCAAACATAAGTGACTAAAATATAATCTGAGACAAACAAAAGTGACTATTTTTATAGTTTATCATTTTAAAAGTACAACTACTGCATTATTATGCAATTTGAAGTTAATTATGAAAAATAAAAACGAATTAATTATAAATTTTAACACTATTACGTAATTTAAATACAATTATTGCATTATTATGCAAATTGGATTACCTTTGGTTAAATGGTATAATTTAATCTTAGCCCCTCCGAAATATTAATTATTCAATTTAATATCTTTTAGCCCTTTTTGTTAAATATAAAATTTATATTTTTAGCTTTAAGAATTATTGAAAGTTATTTTAATACATAACTTTTTACCTTTAATCTTAATTTTCCTTTTTGGTATAAATGAAGTAGGACCAACATTAATGGCCAAAATCCAAAACAGGGGAAGATTGGGTATGTTCATGTTCTGTGTGCACAGTTCCATTCGGAATTATATCAATTTATTAACGTGATGACAAAATCTTAACCTCAAATAATTATGATTAGAGATGAGTAAAACTCGATTCGATTTGAAAAAAATTTTAAATTTTGAGTTAAACGAATTGAGTTGTTCGAGTTAACCGAGTTATTCGAGTCAACTAGAATTTTTTTTTTAATTTCGAGTTCGAATCGAGTTGAGTTTTCGAATTCGAATAATACGAATAAACCAAATATCAAACTATATTATTTTATAATTTTACCCCAAACCTCAAATATTTTTACTTTTCTCCCAAATTTTTACTCTTTCCTACTTTCCCCCAAAACTTTTACTTCCCTCTCATCCCACCCCTAATTTACCCCAAACTCATTTCCCCCCAATTTTTTTTAATATTTTCCCTCCAAAATTTTACTCTTCCCATTTACTTTCCCAAAAACCCTCAAAATTTTTATTTTTTCTCAAAACTTTTACTCCTTCCTATTTTTTCCTTAAAACTTTTACTCCCTTCTCATTCTACCCCTATTTACCCCAAACTCATTCCCCCTCAATTTTTTTTGAATATTTTTCCTCCAAAATTTTACTCTCCTATTTACTTTTCCTCAAAAATTTATTCCCTAAAAACTCAAATATTTTTATTTTTCCCCTAAACTTTTACATCTCACCCTTTACCCCAAATAAAAAAAATCAAAATCATCCAAAAAAATCCCTAAACCTAATTAGTAATAATTTTATTATATATACTATTTATATTATTAAATTAAAATTTATATTTTTGTACTATTTATATTATTGAATTATTTAATCATATTAAATATTTATATTAAAATTGAATTATTAATGATGTTGGAGCCCAATTTTGACCGGGCTTGGACCTTTTGAGTTAAATTGATTTTTTAATTTTATTTAAATTTAAATTTATTTTAAATTTAAATTTAATTATTTAAATTTACTTTGAATTTAAATTTAAATAAAAATTAAGACATTAAAATTAACATAAAAAAATTTAAAGTCCATTTACATGGCCCAATTGGCCCAAACCCCTTGACCCATTTTTAACCCAATTTGACCCAAATTTACAAGCCCAAGCCGAAACCCCATTTGCAGCCCTCAACTCAGTAACCCCAAAGTCAAACCCTAAAACTATGCTACCCTCCTCACGTGCCTATGCTGCTGCCACCACCTGCTGCTGCTCCACCAGCCGCCTGCTCCACCATGCCCTGTCATCACAAGTGCCAAGAAGAACCTGCAACAAGCAAAGAAGTTAGGCAGACATTTAAGAGCAAACAACAAATTAGCATCATGGTGATTCTGGTTATAAAACCAGAATCAATTCATTGTAAAAAGGGGGGATTTTTTTTCTTTGAAAAAAAAACAACACTAGTTTAGCAGAATAATAACAGCCAACAAGCAAAAGGTTTGAATAACCACACCAAAAGGCAGTGAAACAAGCCAAAGTCAGAAGCATTCAAAGCTACCAGGTATCATTCAATACATGCATATATTAAAACTATGACAAATTGCATTAATTTCGTTCATCTATTCCTAAGCACGCATTAATTATATACATCTGATATTAATAACGGTAATAAATAAATACATATATTAAGTACTATTAATAATAAGGTTAATAATAAACTGATTTAATAAATGGCATTAATGAGGATTAATGAAAGACATTAATAATAATAATAATAATAATAATAATAATAATGAAAAAAAACTGAAGGGACAGTAACTTATCTACGTCCGTCGGTCTTCCCCGGCCACTCCACCGCCGTCCTCCGTCGGAACCATCACCACGGTCACCGTTCGAACACCAATAACACAAAAAACCAGTTTCTTTTAAAATATTTTCGAAATAAAGGTTTTTTAAATAAGTATAAAAATAATATTTACGAAGTTTCCAGATCTGGATTTTGAAAAGACGACTATTCTTGCTAAAAATACATAAAATATGAAAAACAAAAGAAAGAAAAAAGGGGAAAAGGTAACGGTAGAACTTACTGGCGATCGCACGGCAGATAGCTAGGCGGATGTGGAACCGGACGGGCAAGCATGATCGGAAGAGGCAACCACGCGCTCCTACGCGCGTTGATCGATGGCGGTCGGACGGTGGTCGGATGGCGCGTGTACATCCGACAGGGGTCGAGACTGGCCAGAAAAGGTCTGAGTGTGGCCGGGGCAGCAGCCACGCCGCGCGCACGTGCAGGTCCAGCGGCCGCCGGAGCTTGGTCGGAGGATGGCCGAACGTGGGCTGAGTTGAGAGAAAAGAGAGAAGAGAGAACTGAAATTTAAGAAAATGAAAAAAAATGAAAATAAAGACCTAAAATAATATATATATACAACCCATTTAACCCGACCCGATCCGACCCGACCCTCCTCAGGATCCGCGTGTTTTTGCTTAATGGTCTATTTTCGTAATTGGTCCTTCCGTATTTTTTATTTGCTTCAATTTAGTCCTTTCTGCATTTTTTTAATTATTTACAATTTTGCCATGTAATTCTGATTGCTTTACAATTTAGTCCTTTGACTGTTTGACTGCACCAGAGGTCGCCACGTGTCTTTTTGGATTATTATGCATTTAGTCCTTTTTATTTTTAATTTGTTTTAATTTAATCCCTAAATCAACTTTTATTTAATTACGAAATTAGTCCAAGAATTTTCCATGGTTTATAAATTAGTCCTTTGACTGTTTGACAGCACCAGGGGCTGCCACGTGTCATTTTTTTGGATTATTTATGCATTTAGTCCTTTTTTATTTTAATATATTTTTTTAATTTAATCCCCAAATCAATTTGCATTTAATTACGAAATTACCCCAAGAATTTTTCAAGATTTACAACTTAATCCTTTGACTGCTGGATGCCTGTGGGGCTGCCACGTGTCACCCATTCTTTGGTATTATTGCTTATAGGTCCCGAACAATCCAGAAATTCTATTTTGACCCTAAAACTTTTCCAAATTATATTTTGACCCCAAAACTTTTCCAAAATTACATTTTAACCCCAAAACTTTTCCAAAATCACATTTTAACCCCATAACTTTTCCAAAATTATATTTTGCCCCTAAAACTTTTCCAAAATTATATTTTGACCTCAAAACTTTTCCAAAATCACATTTTGACCCTGAAACTTTCAAAATTTACCATTTTACCCCCGAAACTTCTAAAATTCCATTTTTAACCCCGATTTCACCGAAAATTACCATTTTACCCTCGAATCTTTTAAAATTCCATTTTTAAACTCGATTTCATCGAAAATTACCATTTTTCCCTCGAAGCTTCTAAAATTCCATTTTTAACCCCGATTTCACTGAAATTTACCATTTTACCCCCGAATCTTTTAAAATTCCATTTTTAACCCTGATTACACCAAAATTGCCATTTTGCCCCCCCCGGTATCCATAAGTCCCGTTTTTCACCCCGATTTCATCATTTATCAATATTTGCATTTGTTTGCACCTACATTTTATATGTTTGCACATTATTTATCTACTTATACTTCGTATCTAATTTCTATTATCAATTGCTACTCATGTATTTTAAAATATACACTTTCATTTTTAAATTACTTCAAAAATCGAGGCAATGTTCGGTTTGAGCGCAACTTCGAAAAATCACGCCCTAACGTGTCGGGTGCGATTTATTCGTATAATTCGTGCGAACCGAATATCCTTTTCAAGTTTTTTACGCTCATTCACTTCGAGGCTCCGAGAATGTCGTGTCCTAGCGTGTTGGTCGCGACTTCAAGTCTTCGTGAAAATCGAAGTGAACTAGTATTCCTTTTAATTCTCCAAATCATGTGTTCGAGGATTGCATTTTAACCTTCATACGAAATTTTCAAGTTCTCAAAAAAAATATACAAAGAACTTTCATGACGAAAATAAGGCAATATTATTTCGTGTGAAAACTTCGAAAATTGTGCCCTAACGTGCGGGGTATGATTTTCGTAATTCGTACGAAAGAAATATCCACCTTAAAAAGTTTTTAACACACCCCTATCCATATCCAAATTTTTAAGTAACGAGATGATGTTCCTTCATGTGGAAACCTCGAAAAATCGTGCCTTAATGTGATAGGTATGATTTTCGTACAAATCACGCGATCGAATGCTCTCTTCAAAAGTTCCCTAAACGTCCTCTGATTTCGATACTCCGAGAATGTAGTGTCCTAATGTGTTGGACACGCTTTCTAGTTCTCATAAGAGGAACGAAATACGGGGACGAGTTCTTTTTAAAAAAAAAGGGTCTCCTTTAAAATTACACAGAGCCTTTCAAAATGAACATCGTATTTTAATCTTCACTCAAGCTTTCATTGTTTTCATAAAATAAGACCCGAAAATGATCATGTGGTACCAATTCTGGGCGTACGAGGGTGCTAATCCTTCCTCGTGCGTAACCAACTCCCGAACCTATTTTTCTGGATTTCATAGACCGATGTTTTAACGTTTTTAAAAAAAATGATTTGTGGTGATCCAATCGCACCCAAATAAAAGATTGGTGGCGACTCCCTTTTTATTTCCATTTTCCAAAACATAAAATATTTTTCAAAACCCCCGCTTTCGAGGTGGTTTCGACAGCTTGGCGACTCCACTGGGGAATTTTTCAAAATAAACGAGAGTCAAGCCAAAATTGATGATTTTCGGGTCTTTTTCTTTTTGAGAACTTTTTAAACTTTGATTTTGTTTAAACATGCAATCCTCGACATCTTTTTGCTAATATTGTGTTCTGTGATATTTCTAGCATAATTTGGCATCATGTGCATCGCGATATTACCCTTTTAAGTGAAAGTGAGAAACTACTCCTTCGTGAGGTCTTCACCTCCGTGCAGGATAGTAAATCGCTTTCGGGATTACAAAGTACCCTTGTTTTCGTGAAGTTTTCACTTCCGTGCAAACATGCGGGAAATGCATCCCCCTAAGCCGAACTCGTCCGTATGAAACCTGTAATGGGTGAGGACCGAGGAATCTGCTGGTTTGGTACCCTCCACCTTTTAGAACTTAAAACTACATATAGTGAACCATAAGTACTCACCTTAGATGGAGTTAGGTCAAGCCCTGTTAGCATATACCCGAAGTATTTTTAGGTTCTGTGTGTTATGTATATTTGAATGCTTTTCTGCTATTACATGCTACTAACTGCGTTTGTTTTGTCTCTTTCTACTTGCATTTGCATCATTATGAACGAAAAGGTTTGATTGAGGTCCGTTTACAAATTAGGCAGTTTTATCATGGAAGAAGGATTTTTAGATAAAGTGGAGGACAATATGGTGGCACGCCTATGGTCTGAGGAGCAACAACGTGAAAAGGGTGACAGCTTGAAAGACGGGCATCTGTCAGAATTATGGGACTACACTCGTATTAATGTAACTCAGAACGACTTGCGAGGGTTGAGAGAGATTTTGGGCAATGGATGATGAAATGAGGCAGATGTTTTACCGAGATTATGGAGATCTGTCTTACCTACTCGAGGTAAGAATTGACAAACACCTGTTTCGAGCCCTCTCCCAACATTGGAATCCTGCCTATAGCTGCTTTACCTTTGGACATTTAGACTTGACACCGACAATAGAAGAATACACCACCATAGTCCGTTGTCCTAGAATCCAAGCCGATAAAGCATTTTCGAAAGATGCAAGTGTTCCGACATTTCTAAAAAGATTGATGAGTGTCACAGGAATGAGTGAGCAATGGGCTGTTTCCCGAATTAAGGTGAAAGGAGATAACAAATGTATTAACTGGAATAGTCTGCAGGAAATAATTGCAACTCATCCAGATATGAAAACGTGTTGATATCTTCGCCCTCGGCATATATGGTTTGATCTTATTTCCAAAGGCGTTGGGGCACGTCGAGGACGCGGTAGTAGCACTGTTTGACCGACTAAGTAGGGGAATACACCCGTCCCTGTTATTTTGACAGAAACCTTTCGCTCGCTAAGTGCTTGCCGGAGGGAAGGAGAAGGGAGATTCATTGGTTGTGCTCAGCTATTAATGGTCTGGTTTCACAGTCACTTCTGAAAAGTGGAGAAATTCTCTTATAAAGTATTTTCAACAGAGTTCTCGCCCCTAAAGGACTTTGTGGCCACGCAACGTGAGCAAAATATATCCGAAGAAAAGTGGGCAGCCGTTCTCCAGAATCTTCAAGATGAAAATATTGAATGGTGTGCGCCTTGGTTTCTCCCAGACGAGATTCTCTACCGATGTGGTGATTTCGATTGGGTCCCGTTACTCGGAGTCTGGGGTGCTACTGGATATGCTCCGTTGCTTGTTCTAAGACAATATAAGACAAGGTAGTTTATCCTTGTTACACACGGCCTGGCACATTGCGAATTTTCTTATAAAGGAACGACTATAAGAAGAAGGTTCGGGAAATAGCAAATTCGTGGAAAAAGGTACAAAGAATAAAGAAGTTCAGTGCCAAACCATTGACAACCCCGAATTATGACTGGTGGAGGAGCAAGAAAGTAAATGACAACATCCCTGCTCCTAATCCAAAAAATGTTCGCCCTCTAGAGGAATATTTACAAGAGGTCCCAACAGAGATAGACATCCTCAAGCATGACTTTGAAAGTAAGAGCTCAGAGTTCGAAAAAAGAATAGGAGTACTGGAGGAAGATAAGATACAGCTAGGATTAGACGTGGATTTTCACAGATTAGAAGCCGAAAAATTGAGAAAAGGGAAAAATAAGGCCGAAGAAGACCTTGAAGACTTGAAGAAACACTACAAGAAGCTTCGGCAATCCATGAGGACTGCAGGGTTAGGGAAAACTTCTGAGCAATGGCGTCAAGAAATTTAGGAACAAAGAGACCAAACGGAGCATTGGCAAAGAAAGTTCCAAGACGGTCAAGCCCGAGAAAACGCCTTGAAGTGAGAGCTACTAGAAAAACGGGTCGAAGAGGCTGAGTTGAAAGCTCAGATAGCCAGTCTAGAGGCAAGAATAAAGGAGTTAGAGGAATCATTATGGAGGCACCGAAATCGAAACACAGTATCGGAGCTGAAAGCATGCATGGTTGAGAGGCAAGAATTAAAAGAAAAAGTGCAAGAACTGGAGGCTACACTACATAATAATGAGATCTGATTCGAGATCATGGAAAGAAATTTAGAAACCAATGAATGGCATACCCGTCAAGCCCAGAGAGAAGTCGAGGAACGAGATCATGTCATGGGTAAGGCACTAACCCAAATGAGAGAAACGACCGATCACATGCAGGAGCTAGCCGCTGAAGCCGACGTCTTGAGCCTTCAGTACGAGTCAAGATCGGAACGAGGAAGGAAATTAGCAGGATTGCTAGGAAAGATTAAGGATTTGGGTCGAAAGGCCAAACCATTTGTATAAACTCTCTTATGTAAAGAAGTTTTTTTTCTCGAGAAGTTGCTCTAAATGAAAATGGACTTTAGAATCAATGCCTTTTCTCACATTTGCATACATGCATTTTGCATCATATCTTACACATTATTAACATAACATCTCCAACCAATTAAAATTGATTATAACAGTTAACATCAGTAAACATTGAAAACCCACATCGTTATTACACGCGTAAGAAGGCAAAAGCGATGGATCAAAGAATAGAGAGGCTAGAACAAATGCAAAAAGAAATTCAAGAACAGATGCAAGCTCAGTTGCAGGACCAGTTAGAGAGAGTTCAAAGGGACATGAGAGACCAAATAATTGAATCCCAAAGCAATATAATTAATTAGCTAACCCAGTTGTTACGGGATTCGGATAAGGGAAAAGGACCCGCTGAAGACCAAAAGAGGGAAAATGAGGATCCCCAATATCCTCTTGGCTTCACACCCGTGCATCATCAAGCCCCCCCGGAAACAAACCCGCGAGAAAACACCTGTCTTAATTCGAGCGCAACCTCAGCCCATTGGCGCATCAGGCCAAGCGAATTACCTAGTCGGGTCAGGTTCGAACCCGGGAGAAACCGCTGCGAATCCCATCAACCCCGACCTCGATGATACAATAGAAGCGGAAAGAACCAAAATGGAAGTATCTAAACAGATAGAAGAAAAGTACAAGTGGCTGGAAGACAGGGTTAGAGCAATGGAGGGGATTGACGCTTACAGTGGAATCGATGCCAAAGAACTAAGTCTAGTCCCAGACCTAGTGCTACCCCCAAAATTCAAGATGCCCGAATTCGAAAAATACAACGGGACCAGCTGCCCAGAAGCGCACATTACGATGTTTCTGTCGGAAGATGACAGGGTACGTCCACAATGAAAAATTATTAATTCATTGTTTCCAAGATAGCTTGGTTGGATCCGCTGCCAAATGGTACAACCAACTAAGCCGCGCAAAGATCAATTCCTGGAAAGACTTGGCCAAGCTTTTATGAAGCAATATGGCCACGTTACTGATGTTGCGCCAGACAGAATTACCCTGCAGAACATGGAGAAAAAAACAAGTGAAAGTTTTCGACAGTATGCTCAACGTTGGAGGGATTTAGCCACTCAAGTACAATCACCTTTAACCGAAAAGGAAACAACGATGCTTTTTATCCACACACTAAAGGCGCCATATCTCGATCGCTTGGTGGGTAATGCTACAAGGAGTTTCTCCGACATAGTAATGTCAGGAGAAATGATTGAGAGCGCGATTAAAAGCGGAAAAATCGACGCGGGGACAATGGAAAAAGGGTAGCCCCAAAGAGGAAGGAAACCGGGGTAAACAATGTAAATACATACAGGCCAACTTATTCGAAACCAATCGCGATGACACAGTCAAAACCTCCTTCTGACAACTATCAGAATTTACCAAGAACAGAGTCAAACTGGAAAAAGAATACCGAGAGGATTCAGTTCACTCCAATTCCCGTCACTTACAAAGACCTCTATCAGCAGTTGTATGACCAACACGTGGTAGCCCCATATATCACGGAGCCCGTACAACCACCATTTCCAAAGTGGTATGATGCCAATGCCCAATGTGAATTTCATGGAGGAGTGATTGGCCATTCATTGAAAATTGTTTCACCTTCAAGAAATTAGTGGAAAAACTAATCAAGATGAAGAAAATAAGATTCGATGAGCCATCGAGACCTAATGTGGCTGGAAACCCTCTGCCCGTCCACTCTGACCAGGGTAAATACAATTACGGGAATAGATGAAAATAGGGTTAAAGCTCACATTGAAGAGTCAGATCCAGATCCCCCATGAGATGGGTATGGCATCAGCTGGTGGCTAGAGGAATGATCAGATAGGACGGCGAAAGGATGGTAAAAGCAAAGGACTATTGCGACTTCCACAACGCTGAAGGTCATGAGATTCAGCATTGCACGGAGTTCAAGGTCCTAATACAAGACCTGATGGACTGCAAGGAATTAGAGTTCTTCGAAGAAGGGGAAGAGATAGGAGACATTTGCTCCTCCGAAGGAAAAATGAAACATGAACATGATCGCCCAATAATAATTATCTCCACATCCAGGGGAGCTGAGACGAGAAAACAAGAGACACCATGTGTGATCATACGGAAAACCCGCCCGTTTCCTTATGAAAACAGTAAAAGAGTTCCCTGGAATTACGGATGCGACATCAAGGCACCCAAGGATGAGCAGCTGCAAAACGTGAACTTAGTCACACGCAGCGGTAAAAACTTACAATGTGGAGGAAAGAGCAGCTACCAAAGGGAAATGTATAGCGGTTGAACCTGAAAAGATGACTGACAAGTTAGAACCAATAAACGAGCCGGTGGCAGAAAGAGAAGCACAAGAGTTCCTAAAATTGTTGAAAACAGCGAGTACAGCGTAGTTGAACAATTACATAAGCAGCCCGCACGTATATCTATCTTGGCGTTACTGCTGAGTTTAGAGCACACCGTAACGCATTAATGAGGGCACTCAACGAAACCTACGTGACCCAGGATATATCGGTATGCAAGCTGGATCGACTGATTAACAACATCAGTGCTGATAATTTCATCTTCTTTAATGATGATGAAATCCCATCTGGAGGTATGGGATCGATCAAAGCATTGCATATTACCACTCGCTGCAAAGGGTATACTCTACCTGGGGTGCTTATTGACAACGGCTCAGCTTTGAACGTTCTACCGTTAGCCACTCTCGAGAGACTACCCATCGATAGCTCCCACATGAGGACGTGCCACAACATAGTCAGAGCGTTTGATGGAACTGAAAGAAAAGTGATGGGTAGGATTGAGGTACCATTGCAAATAGGCCCGATTACTTACGAGGTTGACTTCCTGGTAATGGATATCAAGCCTTCCTATAATTGCTTATTAGGAAGACCTTGGATTCACGCAGCAGGGGCAGTACCGTCCTCACTTCACCAAAAGCTCAAGCTGGTAACCGACGGAAGGTTGGTTACAATCAACGCTGAGGAGGATATTGTTGCGTCTGTAACTAATGATGCCCCGTACATAGACAAGGATGAAGAGGCAATAGAATGCTCTTTTCGTTCGTTGGAATTTGTCAATGCCACATTCATTGGAGAGGGAAGTAAAATTCCTGAACCGAAATTTATCGCAAACGACGAAGATAGGATTGCGTTTGACAATTGAAAAAGGAGCATTACCAGGAAAAAGGCTCGGGAAACACCTCCAAGGAGTAATCTACGCACCGTCGCTATTTGGGAAGTGGGACCGTTTCGGCTAGGGTACAAACCGGATGTGAAAGAAAAGAAGAAAGAGATAGAGCGGAAACGAGAGATAAAAAGAGCTCGACAAACCGGGGAAGAAATCAGTTGGAGACGATGACCTTCCCTCATATTTCAAAAACCTTCGTTTCTGGCGGACTAAGGCTTGAGGAAGAAAGAGTTGCGAGACTGGTAATGGAATTAAGCATAAATGCTTTTCCGAAGAAGCTGAAGAAAGGAGTTCACTTCAAATATGTCTGTATGCACCTAGGAGTAATTTGGACAATTGGACGGAAGAGGAGCTCCCCGTAGCTTTTAGGAACATTCCAAAGTAATACTCGTTGCACCTTTGTCATTCTATGCCAGGAATGATATAAATCTTTTGTAAAAGGGCTTTTGAGTTTTTATCCATTATTTTAAATGAAGATACATTTTGACAACTATCTCTTTATTCTTTTCCTTTCAAATCCCAAGATAAATTAATTACACTCACACATATAAATAAATAAATCATTCTTGAATATACACACCCATAATCATGTCATACAGCCATTCTTTAATTTATTTTGTTCATTAGCCCATTTTCATTCTTTACAGATCTTGGGATATCAGTAATATGAGTGATACTGACTCCGAACCTCATTTCGAGCAAGATATGTGTCTTGAAGAGTCTCAGTATTTCGAAGATGATCGGGATTGTAACATATTTCCTGAATTGCAACGAATGATGGAACAGGAGGAAAAGCAAATCTTGCCCCACAAAGAGGTAGTGGAAACAGTAAGCATAGGGGATGAGGATGAAAAGAAAGAAATAAGAATCGAGACAAGCATCTCAGCAAAGACACGAGGAGATCTTATTGAGCTACTAAGGGAATTCAAGGATGTCTTCGCCTGGTCCTATCAGGACATGCCGGGGCTAAGCACTGACATCGTGGTTCACAAGCTCCCAATAAAGGAAGAATGCAAACCGTCAACAAAAACTTCGCAGAATGCGACCTGATGTGTTGCTTAAAAATAAAAGAAGAAGTCCGAAAATAGTTCGACGCGGGTTTTCTCCGAGTAGTTGAATATTCGGAATGGGGTCGCCAATATAGTTCCTATCCCCAAGAAAGATGGTAAAGTACGTATGTGCGTAGACCACCGGGATTTGAATAGAGCCAGCCCAAAAGATAACTTTCCGCTGCCACACATCGACACTCTGGTAGATAATACAGCGGGGCATGCCTTTTTCTCCTTCATGGATGGTTTCTCCGGATATAACCAAATAAAGATGGACCCTGAAGACATGGCGAAAACCACCTTTGTCACAATGTGGGGAACATTTTGTTATAAAGTAATGCCGTTCGGACTTAAAATGCCGGGGCAACATATCAAAGAGCCATGGTGACGTTATTTCATGACATGATGCACAAAGAAATTGAGGTTTACGTCGACGACATGATTGCAAAGTCCCGAACGGAGGAGGAACATGTGAATGTCTTGAGGAAACTGTTCATAAGGTTGAGGAAATTCCAGCTAAAATTGAACCCTGCCAAGTGCACTTTTGGGGCTACGTCCGGAAAATTATTGGGTTTTGTGGTCAGCCAAAAGGGGATCGAGATAGACCCAGACAAAGTTAAAGCCATACAAGAATTACCCCCGCCTCGTACGCAAAAGGAGGTTCGAGGTTTTCTTGGGAGATTGAATTATATCGCTCGGTTTTTTCGCAGTTAACAGAGAAGTGTGACCCAATATTTCGCCTTCTCTGAAAGCATAACCCAGGCGTTTGGGATGACCAGTGCCAAAGGACTTTCGATAAAGTCAAACAGGTATTTGTCTGATGCTCCCGGTACTAGTACCACCAAATCCCAATAAACCATTTTAATTTTGTACTTAACGGTTTTCGAGAATTCTAAGGATGTGTCTTGGGCCAACACGACGAAACGGGAAGGAAAGAAAGGGCCATATACTATCTCAGTAAGAAATTTACTGACTGTGAAATAAGATACTCTCCAATAGAAAAACTATGCTGTGCACTGGTTTGGACTACCCGAAGGTTGCGACAATACTTGCTATACCACACGACATGGTTAATCTCAAAGTTGGATCCCCTAAAATATATGATGGAGTCAACCGCGCTGAATGGAGAATGGCCAGATGGCAGATCCTATTGTCAGAATTTGATATCGTCTATGTGAGCCAAAAGGCAATTAAGGGAAGTGCAATCGCAGACTTCCTTGCCAGTTAGGGCTCTTGGAAGACTATGAGCCGATATAATTTCGACTTTCCAAATGAGGATCCCGATAGTATGTCATCACAAATACCCGAAAGAAACAATGACTGAGCATTCATGGCGATTGAACTTCGATGGTGTCGTTCGAACGTGTGTGGGTAATGAGATCGGTGCAGTTTTAGTGTCACCAGGAGGAGACCATTATCCCTTCACTAGTAAGCTTGACTTTGATTGCACAAATAATATGGCAGACAATATGAGGCATGTATCATGGGGATCCAAGCAGCCATAGATCGAGGGATCAAAGTTTTGGAAATCTATGGAGATTCAGCATTGGTAATCTACCAGCTCAGAGGAGAATGAGAGACCAGGGACTCCCAAATTAATTGAATATCGAAACATGATCCTCGAACTGATCAAAGAATTGGACGAAGTCACGTTCAGGTACCTCCCACGCGAAGAAAAACCAAATGGCTGATGCTTTGGCCACCTTAGCTTCGATGATAAAAGTGAATAGGCTAGAGGATATGAACCCATTCCATCAATGAGCATTTACGACAAACTCCAGCCCATTGCTGCGATATCGAAGAAGAAGAGAAAGAAGAGCATCCTTGGTACCAGGATATTCTCCACTATGTGAAGGATCGAAAATACCCGAGAGAGCTACCGATAATGACAAAAGGACATTGAGAAGACTCACAAATGAATACGTCCTTAGACGGAGAGGTCCTGTATAAGAGAAGGAAGGATCAGGTGTTATTAAGATGTGTGGACTCAATCGAGGCTAAAAAGATCTTAGAAGAAGTTCATGAAGGGATTTGTGGAACGCACGCGAATGGATTCAAGATGGCTAGGCAGATCATGAGATTTGGGTACTACTGGTCGACCATGGAGACTGATTGTATCAACTATGCCAAGAAATGCCACAAATGCCAGATCTATGGGGTCAAGATACATGTGCCTCCTTCACCCCTGCACGTCATGACGTCCCCGTTGGCCTTTTTCTATGTGGGGCATGGATGTTATTGGACCAATTTCCCCAAAGGCCTCTAATGGACATAGATTCATTTTTTGGTATCGACTACTTCACAAGTGGGTAGAAGCTGCTCTTATGCTAATGTTACGAAGTCTGCAGTCAGCAAAGTTCCTGAAAAAGGAGATCATATGTCGATATGGGATGCCAGAAAAGATCATATCAGACAATGCATTAAACTTAAACAATAGCACGATATCGGAGGTCTGTGAGCAATTCAAGATCAGACACCCATAATTCGTCCCCATATTGCCCAAAGATGAACGGAGCAGTAGAAGCAGCGAATAAAAACATCAAGAAGATTGTCGCAAAAATGACAGAAACCTATAGAGATTGGCATGAAAAACTACCTTTTGCCCTACTTGCTTATAGGACTTCCATCAAAACATCTACTGGGGCAACACCATTCTCACTTGTATATGGAATGGAGGCTGTTTTACCCATTGAGGTGGAGATCCCTTCCCTCCGAGTCTTATCAGAGCTGAATTTGGATGAAGCAGAATGGGTTCAAGCTAGATATGATCAGTTAAATTTGATTGAGGAAAAGAGATTAAAAGCTATCCGCCATGGTCAAATGTACCAAAAACGGATGATGCGTGCTTACAACAAGAAGGTTCGTCCTAGAGAATTCCATGAGGGAGACCTAGTCTTGAAGAAGATACTTCCAATACACAAAGACTCTCGAGGAAAATGGATGCCTAATTGGGAAGGGCCGTACGTTGTAAAGAAAGCCTCTCTGGAGGAGCTTTAATTTTGACTGAAATGGATGGCAAAGAACTATACAACCGGTGAATTCAGACTCGGTAAAGAAATATTACACATAAAAAAAAACAAAAAAAAAGGAGAGGTCAGGATGAAAACCCGTGAAAGGGCATCCCGAAACCAAAGGGTTGTTTGAGTTGAAAACTCTAAAAGAGCAACTCAAAAACAAAACAAGGACAACCAACGGATCCCTCAAAAGTGGCAAAATGGAAATATTTTACATCTTGAGGCATCGACGGAGTAATTCCGAGATCTCCAAAACATAGCAAGTGAAAAATGATCTTTGGATCAGGGAAACTTATAGCTGATATCTAGGTATAATACTTTCCTATCGGTCGTTATTTGTTCTTTGTAAATGTTTGATATCATAGCCAATAAATCTCCAAATTTGATCCCATTCTTTTCCATATTGTCCAAGTATTCTCATATTAAAATGATGGATAAAAGGTCATAAAAGGAAAACTAGGGTTCGCGAGTATTATTTTAGGAATTGCCTAAAAAATGCGAGATTTCCAAGCGCGACTGCCAGTTGAAAGAGCTAAAACCTGAAAGAAGCAATTCAAAAGTCGAATTTGCCAAGGAACGTCAAGAGATGGCTTCCAATATAAAAGACAAATCTTTGAAAAATGCAAACATTGAATCATACACATTCATTTAGATTAAGAGCATTCTAACTTATTTCCAGGCATAACATCTTAAACATATCTGGCCTACATAGAGGACCATTTAAGCATTTTCTGCAAGTCTCAACGTCATCCCCTCGAAATTGAAGAGGAGTGGATATCAAGCCTCATCTCTGAAATTGAAGTAAGAGCAACGTCATCCTCTTGAAATTGAAGTAGAGTTGGATATCAAGTCTTCATCTCTGAAATTGAAGTAAGAGCAACGTCATCCTCTTGAAATTGAAGTAGAGTTGGATATCAAGTCTTCATCTCTGAAATTGAAGTAAGAGCAACGTCATCCTCTTGAAATTGAAGTAGAGTTGGATATCAAGCCTTCATCTCTGAAATTGAAGTAAGAGCAACGTCATCCTCTTGAAATTGAAGTAGAGTTGGATATCAAGTCTTCATCTCTGAAATTGAAGTAAGAGCAACGTCATCCTCTTGAAATTGAAGTAGAGTTGGATATCAAGTCTTCATCTCTGAAATTGAAGTAAGAGCAACGTCATCCTCTTGAAATTGAAGTAGAGTTGGATATCAAGTCTTTATCTCTGAAATTGAAGTAAGAGCAACGTCATCCTCCTGAAATTGAAGTAGAGTTGGATATCAAGTCTTTATCTCTGAAATTGAAGTAAGAGCAACGTCATCCTCTTGAAATTGAAGTAGAGTTGAATATCAAGTCTTTATCTCTGAAATTGAAGTAAGAGCAACGTCGTCCTCTTGAAATTGAAGTAGAGTTGGATATCAAGTCTTTATCTCTGAAATTGAAGTAAGAGCAACGTCATCCCCTCGAAATTGAAATAGAGTGGATAACACGTCTTTATCTCTGAAATTGAAGTAAGAGCAAGATCATTTCCTATCCTCTAGAAATTGAAGTAAAATTGGATAGCAAAATCTTTATCTCCCTAAAGAGCCAAACCAAGCCTCGACGCCAACCCCACTCAGGAGGATGCAACAGGCCAGATGGCAGATTCTATTGTTCCCGCCGTCACAATGGATTGGAATAGAACTGCAAGTCAAGCGCTGTCATTATGAAGCGGTCAACGATGGAGCCGAGATTTAGCGAAACTTGATAAAATTGGGCCTCCTTTTGGTCTTTGCTCTGTTCTTGTTGCACAACAACGAGCAAAGAGGGGCAGCTGTTGGAGCCCAATTTTGACCGGGCTTGGACCTTTTGAGTTAAATTGATTTTTTAATTTTATTTAAATTTAAATTTATTTTAAATTTAAATTTAATTATTTAAATTTACTTTGAATTTAAATTTAAATAAAAATTAAGACATTAAAATTAACATAAAAAAATTTAAAGTCCATTTACATGGTCCAATTGGCCCAAACCCCTTGACCCATTTTTAACCCAATTTGACCTAAATTTACAAGCCCAAGTCGAAACCCCATTTGCAGCCCTCAACTCAGTAACCCCAAAGTCAAACCCTAAAACTATACTACCCTCCCCACGTGCCTATGCTGCTGCCACCACCTGCTGCTGCTCCACCAGCCGCCTGCTCCACCATGTCCTGCCATCACAAGTGCCAAGAAGAACCTGCAACAAGCAAAGAAGTTAGGCAGACATTTAAGAGCAAACAACAAATTAGCATCATGGTGATTCTGGTTATAAAACCAGAATCAATTCATTGTAAAAAGGGGGATTTTTTTCTTTGAAAAAACAACAACACTAGTTCAGCAGAATAATAACAGCCAACAAGCAAAAGGTTTGAATAACCACACCAAAAGGCAGTGAAACAAGCCAAAGTCAGAAGCATTCAAAGCTACCAGGTATCATTCAAGACATGCATATATTAAAACTATGACAAATTGCATTAATTTCGTTCATCTATTCCTAAGCACGCATTAATTATATACATCTGATATTAATAACGGTAATAAATAAATACATATATTAAGTACTATTAATAATAAGGTTAATAATAAATTGATTTAATAAATGGCATTAATGAGGATTAATGAAAGACATTAATAATAATAATAATAATAATAATAATAATAATAATGAAAAAAAACTGAAGGGACAGTAACTTATCTGCGTCCGTCGGTCTTCCCCGGCCACTCCACCGCCGTCCTCCGTCGGAACCATCACCACGGTCACCGTTCGAACACCAATAACACAAAAAACAGTTTCTTTTAAAATATTTTCGAAATAAAGGTTTTTTAAAATAAGTATAAAAATAATATTTACGAAGTTTCCAGATCTGGAAAATCCAGATCTGGATTTTGAAAAGACGACTATTCTTGCTAAAAATACATAAAATATGAAAAACAAAAGAAAGAAAAAAGGGGGAAAAGGTAACGGTAGAACTTACCGGCGATCGCACGGCAGAGAGCTAGGCGGATGTGGAACCGGACGGGCAAGCATGATCGGAAGAGGCAATCACGCGCTCCTACGCGCGTTGATCGATGGCGGTCGGACGGTGGTCGGATGGCGCGTGTACATCCGACAGGGGTCGGGTCTGGCCAGAAAAGGTCTGAGCGTGGCCGGGGCAGCAGCCACGCGCGCGCACGCGCAGGTCCAGCGACCGCCGGAGCTTGGTCGGAGGATGGCCGGACGTGGGCTGAGTTGAGAGAAAAGAGAGAAGAGAGAACTGAAATTTAAGAAAAATGAAAAAAAATGAAAATAAAGACCTAAATAATATATATATACAACCCATTTAACCCGACCCGACCCGCCTCAAGATCCGCGTGTTTTTGCTTAATGGTCTATTTGCGTAATTGGTCCTTCCGCATTTTTTATTTGCTTAAATTTAGTCCTTTCTGCATTTTTTTAATTCTTTGCAATTTTGCCATGTAATTCTGATTGCTTTACAATTTAGTCCTTTGACTGTTTGACTGCACCAGGGGCCGCCACGTGTCTTTTTTTGGATTATTTATGCATTTAGTCCTTTTTATTTTTAATTTGTTTTAATTTAATCCCCAAATCAACTTTTATTTAATTACGAAATTAGTCCAAGAATTTTCCATGGTTTATAAATTAGTCCTTTGACTGTTTGACAGCACCAGGGGCTACCACGTGTCATTTTTTGGATTATTTATGCATTTAGTCCTTTTTATTTTTAATATATTTAATTTAATCCCCAAATCAATTTGCATTTAATTACGAAATTACCCCAAGAATTTTTCAAGATTTACAACTTAATCCTTTGACTGCTGGATGCCTGTGGGGCTGCCACGTGTCACCCATTCTTTGGTATTATTGCTTATAGGTCCCCGAACAATCCAGAAATTATATTTTGACCTTAAAACTTTTCCAAAATTACATTTTGACCCTAAAACTTTTCCAAAATTATATTTTGACCCCAAAACTTTTCCAAAATTATTTTTGACCCCGAAACTTTTCCAAAATTACATTTTGACCCCAAAACTTTTCCAAAATCACATTTTAACCCCACAACTTTTCTAAAATTATATTTTGCCCCAAAACTTTTCCAAAATTACATTTTAACCTCAAAACTTTTCCAAAATCACATTTTGACCCTGAAACTTTCAAAATTTACCATTTTACCCCTAAAACTTCTAAAATTCCATTTTTAACCCTGATTTCATCGAAAATTACCATTTTACCCTCGAATCTTTTAAAATTCCATTTTTAAACCCGATTTCACCGAAAATTACCATTTTGCCCCCGAAGCTTCTAAAATTCCGTTTTTAACCCCGATTTCACCGAAATTTACCATTTTACCCCCGAATCTTTTAAAATTCCATTTTTAACCCCGATTACACCAAAATTGCCATTTTGCCCCCGGGTATCCATAAGTCCCGTTTTTTACCCCGATTTCATCATTTATCAATATTTGCATTTGTTTGCACCTACATTTTATATGTTCGCACATTATTTATCTACTTATACTTCGTATCTAATTTCTATTATCAATTGCTACTCATGTATTTTAAAATATACACTTTCATTTTTAAATTACTTCAAAAATCGAGGCAATGTTCGGTTTGAGTGCAACTTCGAAAAATCACGCCCTAACGTATCGGGTGCGATTTATTCGTATAATTCGTGCGAACCGAATATCCTTTTCAAGTTTTTTACGCTCATTCACTTCGAGGCTCCGAGAATGTCGTGTCCTAGCGTGTTGGTCGCGACTTCAAGTCTTCGTGAAAATCGAAGTGAACGAGTATTCCTTTTAATTCTCCAAATCATGTGTTCGAGGATTGCATTTTAACCTTCATACGAAATTTTCAAGTTCTCAAAAAAATATACGAAGAACTTTCATGACGAAAATAAGGCAATATTATTTCGTGTGAAAACTTCGAAAATTGTGCCCTAACGTGCGGGGTATGATTTTCGTAATTCGTACGAAAGAAATATCCCCCTTAAAAAGTTTTTAACACACCCCTATCCATATCCAAATTTTTAAGTAACGAGATGATGTTCCTTCATGTGGAAACCTCGAAAAATTGTGCCTTAATGTGATAGGTATGATTTTCGTACAAATCACGCGATCGAATGCTCTCTTCAAAAGTTCCCTAAACGTCCTCTGATTTCGATACTCCGAGAATGTAGTGTCCTAATGTGTTGGACACGCTTTCTAGTTCTCATAAGAGGAACGAAATACGGGGACGAGTTCTTTTAAAAAAAAAATGTCTCCTTTAAAATTACACAGAGCCTTTCAAAATGAACATCGTATTTTAATCTTCACTCGAGCTTTCATTGTTTTCATAAAATAAGACCCGAAAATGATCATGTGGTACCAATTCTGGGCGTACGAGGGTGCTAATCCTTCCTCGTGCGTAACCGACTCCCGAACCTATTTTTCTGGATTTCGTAGACCGATGTTTTAACGTTTTTAAAAAAAAAATGATTTGTGGTGATCCAATCGCACCCAAATAAAAGATTGGTGGCGACTCCCTTTTTATTTCCATTTTCCAAAACATAAAATATTTTCCGAAACCCCCGCTTTCGAGGTGGTTTCGACAATGATGTTATAAAATATTCGTGTTAAAATTTTATGTTGGTATCAATTTTATATTTTATCTAAATAATTTTTATTAAAAAATTACATTTTTACATTTAATATATTTTTTAATTTCAAGATACATAGTGACAAGAATTACAAAAAAAATTGAAGCAACTAAGCAAGCAAAGAAGCTAACTGTATATAAAAGATTAATAAATAAATTATGAGATGATGAAAGTTAATAACAAATTTGATTACGGTGGGTGACAGTGGTTACAATGACCTAAAGTTACTTTTTTAAAATTTAACTCGAATAAATATATTTGATTCGATTCGATTCGAATTCCATCACACTCGACTCGATTCAAGAAAATTTCAAATCGAGTTAGGATGATAAAATAGGATTCTTCAGCTCGATTAACTCGAAATTTTTTCATTCGATTCGATCGAACACTCACCCCTAATTATGATGATAAAGTTTGAAAAAACATTAATGTTTGTTAATACATTTCAAACACAATGTTTCTACATATGTAGAACTTCACTCAGGGAATGATTTTATTCAACAATCGTCTGAATCACTTATTAATTTAGTGTGGATTTGGATGGGCGGCGCGGTGCGGTACATTTAGCTTACTTTTTATCTCACGCTACAGTATCGCTACAATATTTAATCTCACCGTCACCGTTGTTTTTACACTAACCGTAGGTAAACGTACCGCCCATTCAAACTCATCCTTAAACTCAATTTACCCTTAAACAAAGAAGTAACTATGGCTCCAACACCGACCACAACTATTGCAAATCACACAGCCAAATAAACTCACAATACAATCAACAAATCTCTTCAAATAATAACTAAAAGAGTGTCATAAAACAATCACAATAACACAACATTCTAATAATAGTTTGGATATGTCGGAAATAGGGTTGTTGATATCTGAATATACTCATATCATTTACGGTTTTTAGTTTTTTTTTTCTTTTTGAATATACTAGTGTGATTACATGGTAGTATATGTTCATACTTTCTTAACCCTTTGACAAGGCACACACAGGTGCTCGAACTCGAGTCCCCTAGGATGAACAACATCCTCTTTACCACTAGAGCTACTAGTTGGGTTCTTTTAGTCTTTTTCTTGTTGTAGAAAAAGTTGTTGGATTTGAAATCGATATTATGTAAAGGCAATGTTTTTCAATAAAATTATTTCAAAAATAATTATTTTCTCTTCGTGTGCAAAATGATTAAGAAATACTATTCCCAAGATACAATGTCTTTATTTGAATGGAACAATTTTAAACTAAAATAAAATCTAAAGACATATAAGAAAGAAATGATATAATTTAATAGTATTATTTTCTTAGAATTTAATTCCATATATCAATTCTCATTTTTGTTGTCTATATATAGAGTACCAAAAGATACCTATGTGTCTCTTTGAAAAGACACAATCTTTCCTTAAAAAGCATTCTGTAAATTGCAGGTACTCTCAGATTCTACCCGTCAATCCTTAAGAAGCAGCCTTTGACTTCTCTACTTGCATAAGCGAGCTCATCAAAAGTGTAACAACACGCTTCACTTATTTGATCATAAGCTATGAGTCTCATTAAGGACTATTAGTCGAGCCTACTCATTGTGAAACAAAGTGTATCGACCAAGTATAGAATTTTGTTAGAATAGTCTTTTCCTTTACTCGATCAAAAAATATTATTCTTAGGATACAATATTTTTACTCGAATGGAACAATCCGTATCGCACTATAAATTATTTTAAACCAATATAAAATTTAGAGACACACATAAAAAAAATAATATAATTTAATAGATATTTTGAAAAGACACAACCTTTTTTTTAAAAAGGTTTATTTATGAAATATGAATAGTTATGCCTATACATTCTTTTATTCTTTTCATATATATATATTGCATTATGTATATGGAAAACTATTTGATACATTATCGGTGGAGTTTTTAGATTTTACAAGTAAGATCAAGTAGTTGACAAGTGTTACATATAGATATGGTAAAATGTTTAAAGAAAATACTTTTAAAAAAGTATATTGTTAGCGTATCGAATACTTACCCTATGTATATACATGATTATTGTAATATTATAAATAATATAAAACTTTAATAGTATATATTTTATTTAAAAATGCTTTATGTATATGTAATTATAAACAAGATTTCTATCCGTTGGATTCGTAGGAACGCTAATAAAGTTGCGAGCGACTTTATCTTATGCGAACAACTCTGATCTTGCTACTTGTCCTCTTTCTATCTAGGATATTTTAATTGCAGATTCTTCTTCTGATTTGTATGAGAATGAGGAGAGTTAAATTTGAATGTATTGGGTAAACCTGTTGGCTTGGGTTTAGTTGTTCTCTAAATTTCTTTTTAAAATTTTATTGCTTATAAAAAAAGAATTTGACCAAAACAAAACCACCTTTGATGCTAACAAAGTTGAAGGTCAAATTGTGATATAAGTCTATTAATAAATAAATTTTAAAAATAAAAATAAAATATAAGGATTAAATTATCAAATTAAATACAATACAGGGATGAAAACCAATTTCATCATATCAAATTTGGACATACATGTTTGAGTCTATGTTTTACTGATTTTTTACTATTAAACTCTACAATCAGTGGAAAGTAAAAAGGTCTTTTGAAGTTGTTCTTTTTTTATATCATGTTTACTTTTATTCATAATTTTTTTCAACTTTTAAATCAAAAAAAAAATATATTTAAACGCACTCGAATCATATCTTTCCCAGTATTGCAATAACGATAGTACTAAGTGAAGGTTGTTGTTGTTTATTATATTATAAATTTAAGAGTTTTTTTAAAAAAATAAGAAAATATATAGGCAACCGATTGAATCCAAAAAATAATCAGTGTTAGGCTCAGGTGTATGGGTTTGGTTTTAGTATCGGATTTTGTCTCTCAATTTTTTCGAGAGCCTTAAGAGGTTCACAGAGTAGGAACACCTTTGCCAACCAAAGGAATGTAAGTATTTGCTTTTGGTAGAGTTTGAACTAGACCTGATCATTGGTCAAGCCACCCATCCAAGTTCGAAAGTCTGCTTGAAATATGAGAGGGCTTGGATAAAAATATAAGCTTGAAAAATAGACTTGGACAAAAAATAAAGTCTGTTTTCTAAACAGGTCGAGCCTCAAGTAAGATTTTTTGGCTCGAGTCCGACTTGAATTTGCCTGAATTTTTTCACTGTTGTTTTGTTGTTGTTTGCTACCGTTTTGCTATTATAATGCTACTATTTTATTGTTATTGTTTGGAAATTTTATAACTTTTGTTTTATTATTAGTTTTGCTATTATTTTAAAGACGTTTGCTTGTTGAGTTGCTACTATCTTAAGGTTATTTAAGTATAAAGATTTTTTTAATGTATTTTCAATTTATTAAGAAATATTTATTTTAATATTTTTAGTGTATTTAATGTATTATATTTCTAAATTTATTTTTATATAAAACAATTAATATGACGGGTCAAGTCAAGCTCGAGTTTAGCATTTTTTATCTGAGTCGAGCTTGAATAAAAATTTAAACTTATTTTTCGAGTCGAATCGATTTTGGGCCTAGTTTGAATCCATGTCCTTATATGACATTTACGGGTAAGATGGGTATCATTAGCCCAATCCAACGAGTCGCTCCCACTTCACAAACCTCTCCTCAAGCTTGGGCCCTCGGTAAAGTCGTAAGACATAGCTTCAACTCAAGCTGAAATAATATCAATTCAATTGTTGAGAGTTCAACCCGATACTTTAAGAACTTTTCCTAATAAATTCGACCCCTCGATAAGGAGCATTTATGAGTGATAAAATATGCTTCCATCATATCACAAGTGTTGGGTACAATGATAAGGCACATTGTATTCTCAAGAAGAGACATAGATTCAAACCTTAGAGACGATATTATTAACAGGGATAGCCACGAACCCAAAAAAATTCCGAGGGTGAAAACAGGACTTGAGTATAAATGAGGTTGAATAAGCTGCCCATACTCGTTTGCTCATCATCCTGTTTCTGCTTTAAGTCAGTCACATTCAATGGAAATTTTGGGAAATAATACTCAAATTTGTCATGCAGCAGGCTCGGGTTAGTGGCATTCTTAATAACATCATTCTTATACGTGTTAAAACCATCCTGCATGAGTTTAGAAAATTTGGCTTCAATCACATTTTGAATTATAAATTTGAAGACAAAAATATAATTTTATAATTGTTAAATGGACTAATAAACAAATTTACCATCTTTTGCCAAGACCATAACTACCTCAGCTGCGTTATTGATGAGAAAGGATTATTATTTACTAAGAACAGTTGAAGTTGACACAATATGGCAAACCTATAAATGTCCCTAATTGCATCCAATAATAAAAAAATGAGTTGGAAATATGTAAAAACTTGTTTTGATTTGATTGATGATTACAAGCAAGCAGAAGATGAAGACTTCAAGCAACCAATTTTTCAGTGGGATGAAGAAAATGCCGTATTCGTTACAATTTCATACTGCATTACGAAACATCTCATACATACATACATATATATATAATCATCGTCATCATCATTCACAAGTATACATCACAGTGATTTCCCATTTTTTGGTGATTTCCCATTTTTTGGTTTCTCTTCGAAAAAGAAACTTGGGTAATAATCATCATTAACTAGCTGAAAAAACATGCCCTTTTAAACCCACTGTTTCCTCCATTGCCAGTTTGCCACCTTTAATGTCCTTGTATACAAAGAGAAACTCTAGCAGGAAAAGAAGAAGGAAACTTCAAAGGAGCAGACCCCAAAACCAACTCAATGCAGGCAAGTACCTTTTTCCTTCTCTGGGCAAGGCATGAAAGGAAACTAACAGAGATTTTACAATCTTATCTGCAGGTAATTGCCATTTTGATCATTGCCAGTCTTTGTTTCGGTTTTTGCTCTTCTCTCAGGGTAAACGCCTCTCCATTGCCATTAAAATGCCAGTTTCAATCATATTTTATGAATGTTAATTGTTCTATATTGGAACAGGAAGGACAGACATGTATAGCAGATCGGTATTGTGACTCAGGGTTGCACTGTGAAACCTGTCTAGCAAATGGGAACGTACGGCCCAGGTGCACTAGAATCCAGCCATTAAACCCCATTTCTAAGGTTCCGTATTACAGTTTTTATCCTTTTTTTGACATGATTTTACATTTTGTGTGCATAAAAGTAAAGAAAGGGTATTTGATTAAAACAGGTTAAGGGATTGCCATTTAATCGATATTCATGGTTGACCACTCACAACTCGTTTGCAAGGCTAGGGGAAAGGTCTGCAACTGGGTCTTTGATTTTTGCACCTACCAACCAGCAGGATTCCATCACCAGCCAGCTTAATGTAATTCTCTTTTTTAATTCACTTTCTTTAACATGTCTATAATTGTTCAATTTTTATATAGGTTCATAGGATTAAAATATTGGAATCTCCATGTCACAAGTTGGAATATGTGTTATATATATATATATTGAAGAGACAGCAGCATTATTAGCTTTATGTTGTGGTTTTTTTGTTTGTTTATGCTTTGAATTTTGGGTGAATTTTGGCATTTATGGTATGGAAATTCCATTTTTTTAATTCAGTAAAGTTCAAGGAATCCAGGATTTTTCTTGCTTAAAGGGAAATTAAACTAAACCAGACCATGCTTTTCCCCTGTACACTTGTTATTGAATGTTTTCATTTGATGGTAGACTTTTTAACTAATGTTGAACAACCATTTCATCAATTCTTTTCTCTTTATGATCAAAATGGTGTGTGTTTGGCATGTTATAAGACTGTAATGAACCGAAACTAGCAGCGAATACGTGTCTTTTAAGACGAAACTTCCCGGGTTCCATGTCAACAACCAGAGTCGGACATCTCCTCTAGCTTTTTTATGTTTTCCAGTTTGTGTATGTTTTGGTTCCCATGTGATGCTTAATTTAAGCAGGGAACTTGGACCTTTCTTTATTAACTTGGGGACCAACAGACCATGCTTAGGTGCCAACTAGTCATAAAACGAAATCCATGTGCTTTGCATACCGCCAATGATGCGGTTGGCCTATAATGTCGTATTTGCTTCTCCAAGTCTTCGTTTTTCCTCGAGTATCCATGATCCGGTTAATGAATATATGCTCGGTTTCTTATGGTTCCTCCAGATATCAACAGTACTCATTACAATCGATCTTATCGATGATCCTATATTCTATATTGCAGAATGGTGTTAGAGGTTTGATGTTGGACATGTATGATTTCCTGAATGATGTCTGGTTGTGTCACTCTTTCGGAGGAAAATGCTTCAACTACACAGCTTTTGTAAGTCTAACATGAATAGCTAAAGCCGATACGCATATTTTACATC
Organism: Gossypioides kirkii; assembly: GCA_005610355.1. Taxonomy (NCBI): domain Eukaryota; kingdom Viridiplantae; phylum Streptophyta; class Magnoliopsida; order Malvales; family Malvaceae; genus Gossypioides; species Gossypioides kirkii. The sequence goes on from CP032255.1 coordinate 2,822,452, forward strand.
AGACTTGCCGTTAACATCATCAATGGATGATTCTGTTTTCTTTATCAGCAACCTGCAATTAATGTTTTGAATGAGGTTCAAGTGTTCCTTGAAGCAAATCCATTGGAGATTGTTACCATTATCATCGAAGACTATGTGACCTCTCCAAGGGGATTGAGTAAAGTATTTGATGCTGCCGGCTTGAGAAAGTTCTGGTTTCCGGTATCTCGAATGCCGAAAAACGGTGAAAATTGGCCAACAGTCGATGATATGGTTCAAAAGAATCAGCGCCTCGTGGTTTTCACTTCGAAGTCGGCTAAAGAGGCCTCTGAAGGTATAGCTTATCAATGGAGATACATGGTGGAAAACCAATGTGAGTCCTTTTTACCATAATCTTTTTTAATCAGTTAATTTAAAAAAAAGACGTGACATTGATCCATTTCCAAAAAAACAGATGGAGATGGTGGAATGGTAGCTGGTTCGTGTCCGAACAGAGCGGAATCACCTGTGATGAACACAAAATCAAGGTCACTGGTCTTAGTCAACTACTTTCCCGATCGACCTGACATAACCCAAGCTTGCAAACACAATTCAGCTCCATTGATTAACATGGTGAAAACATGTTATACGGAAGCCGGTAACCGGTGGCCGAACTTCATAGCCGTAGATTTTTACAAGGTAATGAATGTTGCAAAAAACTGTCATTTCTTGTAACCAAAGCATGAACAACCTAAAAATGAATTCTGTCATGAACATTCCAGAGGAGTGACAACGGAGGTGCTCCCGAAGCTGTGGATATCATAAACGGTAATCTAGTTTGCGGATGCGGAAACATCGCCAAGTGCAAGGTCTGAAACAACATTCTTTCCATCCATTATCCACCATTCCATTGTTTACATAACTATATGTACTAAATTGTTGTGGACTGTGTAGGCAAACATGACATTTGGAGTATGTGACATACCCGAGGCCGGTGTCGTCCCTGAACAGGGATCAGTGGCTCATAAATCAAGCTTTGCTTATTTAGATAGTCGACCAATGTCATCATGGTTGTTGTTTGTCATAATCTTAGTAACAATTCTCTTGCAAATGTAAACATTAAAAACATGCTACTTGTTTTTCAATAAAATGAAGCTTCTGTGTCTTAACCATTATAAGGGTTCAACAATGGCGGCTACCCCATCCAGATTGGAGGGCCATAATTTATTGGTATATTATGATATTCTTAAACTTGGATGATTGCAGCCGATTTATATATTTATATATATAGTATGAGAGGGTATCATGTGATTGTTTCATAGAATCTTTTTTACTTTCTGCAAATAATGACATTATTTGAGGCATGCGCTGTCTCAAGTCACAACACATACGAGGATAATGTATAGTTCCTCCCAGACCCAAAAAATAGAAGGATAATACACTTCAATGCACTCGAACTCACGTTTTTTTGTATTAATAACAATGCTCAGATCTAAAAAATAACCCGACCCGCCTGATTGATATGATGTGTTTGCTGAAGATAGGAGAGTGAGACCATGGTATTCTAATGGGTCCAGTTGGGACTACAGAATCCCAATTTCAGTGCCCCATTATTTTTTTTTTAGGCTTCCTTATGAGATGATACATATGGGCTTGTTATTAACACCATTAATTAAACTTAATCTGTTAAACTGAGGGAAGAAATGGTGGTATGGGCCTTTTAACCATGAGAACTTAGAGGTTAAAATGTGCTTATAGTCCCTATACTTTTCAAAACATAGGAATTTAGTCTCTATACTTGTATTTCTAGACAGGGTTAATATGTAGTCTACCCCTTGAACTTGTCCAAAAGTACCTAATTGGTACATGAATTTTTTTTTTGTACCTAGTTGGTACTTAAACTTGTATTCCGTCACACATATTACTCCAATTTGTTAACATTAGTTTTTTAAGGGTTAACATGTAGTCTGCTCTTCCAACTAGTCCAAAAGCACCTCGTCGATACATGTATTCATCCAAAGAGTACCTATATGGTACTTGAACTTGTCCAAAAAAGTTATACTTTTTTAACTTAATTTATATTTATTAATTTATGTCTTTCACGCGTTATATTAGAAGTTGCCACATGTCACTATAAGATTGATCATCATTGCTTCATCAGTACAAACTAACGATATTAGTGCGGAGGTACCAACTTGGGTAACAAAGTACAAGTTCAAGTACCAACTAGATACCAAAAAGTTCAGGTATAAACTAGGTACTTTTGGACAATTTCAGAGGGCAAACTACATATTAACCCCTTCTAGGATTTAGTTCCTTAACTTTTCAAAATTTAAAGGAATAAATTTAAAAAATATACGTGAACTTTGATTTAATGTGCAATTGTATACATGAACTTTAATTTGGTGCAATTATACACATGAAACTCTAATTGTGGTTCAAATGTATACTTGAAACTTTAATTTTGATTTAATCATATACATTTAAAGAAATAAATACATAAATTTATTTTAATATTGATTAAATATAATCATTTATGTATGCTATATATAGACATAAAATGATGTTATATTAATAATTGTGTTAATAATTTACAAAAATTGGATCAAATCAAAATTTCATGTATAAAATTACACAAAATCAAAGTTTATGTAACAATTGCACATTAAACCATAGTTCATGTATAATTTTAGGGTTTATTCCAATTTTAAAATTCAAGTTCAATTGTTAATATTATTAATTTTTTTATTAAATTTATTATTGTGATATTTTTAAAATAATAATAATAAAAACTACTCACTTGATACCATGTAATTAAAAAAATATTGTAATTAAACTGAATTTAACAAAAAAAAAACTTAACTATATTAATAATTAGACCTCAATTTTAAAATTTGAAAAATAAATTAACTAAATTTTTAAAAATATAAACTACAAAATTAAATTCTTAATTTTCAAAAAATGCCGAAATTATAAGTTTTTTAACTGAAACTAGATCAATCAGTTAAAGCAGTTAAACAAAAAAAAAATTGGTTGAATGATTAACTATTGAAGTCAAATTAAAAAAAATCAATCGAAAACCAAAAATCGGTTAAATTGGTTTTATTCTGATTTTTGAATTAAAAACAATTTCATTATTCATTTATTTTTATCTTTAATTTTTATACTACTTTTATAATTTTTTAAATTTTTATTAATATTAATTAATGTTTTAAAAATCTATAAAACATGTGATTGAGAGTAGGTTTGAATAAACGGTGTTTTTACTTGCAGTTAATGTAAAAACAACGGTGACGGTAAAATTAAATACTGTAATGTGAAACAAAAAATAAACTAAAGACATCGTATCTCATCGCACATCCAAATCTACACTCAATTTGGTTGAACCAATTCGGCATACCGTTCAATTTTTCAATCTTAAATTAACCTTGCATGAATCAAGGACAACCGTGTTCAATTTTTCAACTCAACTTGCTCTAAATCCAATATTTAATTTAATTGAAATGATTTACTATCAATATTAAACTGAATAATGTAACATAACTCAATTAATTAATTCACACATAATTTTCGTAACCTTAGACCTAAACCCTTAGGAGTCATTGGGTTGCATAAAAGCATTTGAAAAAGAAAAGAAATAAAATAAAATGGCGAGTAGGTCCAAAATACTAGTTGTGAATGTGATTTAAGTCAACTGTAGCTGCTTTATTTACTGCTTAATTGAAATGGGAATAAGAATATATGTTTTTTGCAGGTAGATTAGGGGGAATATGGCTATGGATTAAACAAATATTGTTTAATTATTAAGTGATAATCAAAATGCCATATTCTAAAATATTTTAGTTTAATTGGAATATGCTGCCTTTTTCTGGATTAACATTCTTTTTTATCAGATTTGAATTGTTAGTGCAATGCATGACAAACAAACAATTTAATGTCATTTTTCTTTCCCATTACTTGCATTCATCATAAATGGAATTTTGCTCAAGTGCTCCACTAAATAAAAATTTTGTGGCAATGCTTGGTAAGTATTTGCTGCCTTAGTGCTAGAGCTGTCCAAGTGTCATACAGCCTGCCCTTTTTAGTAGGTTTGGTGGGATTTGGGTTACGAGTAATTTTAAACATTATGCAGTTTTAAGCATTATATATATATATATATATAAATAAATATAATCAGAATTTATAATAAAATTATTAAAAAATTAAACTTAAATAATTATATATAATATTAATATCACACACAAATCTGACCGAGATTGAAGCATGAATTTGGACCATGAGAAATGGGGTCAATGTGTTTATTAAAATGAGGCCTAACATGCACCCCCCATGGAGTGGTGATGCTCAAAATGTGATAATGACATTGACCGATGATGATATTCAAAAAGTTGTGTTAGCAATCACCGATTGCAAAAGGAGTGACCCAATTCGCATTATTGCAATTGGTTTTGACTCCTCTTTTATCACTACTGCATTATCTTTCTTTTCATTTTCTTTCTCACCCCACCCCACCCCACTCAACTTTTCTTTTCTTTTATATTTACTTATTTATATTATATATTAAAATCTTAATTGAGTTAGTGTAATGAGTCAATCAATTAGCAACTCAATTCAGTAATTATTAAAAAGTTAATCGGGCATCAATTCATTTAAATTATTGATACAATTGAATATTTTAAAGATTCATTAGTTGAATCCCATGTGTTAACTTGATGATCAAGGTGTTTATCGCTCCAAATATAGCTTAGGTTCGAGTTGCGTTAGTCACATTGCTGTTAGAGCTTTGTCCTCTTGTAATTCATCAAAAAAAATCATTAATTGGATAATGAAACACGTTAATCTATTTATTACCAATAAAATTAAAAAAAATCACTAACCAATTTAAGATGTTATCATTTTTTTTCTTTTGAACACTCATTATCGGTTTTGATCATACTTACTCTTTTTTTACACGATGTCTAAAATTACCCATAGTCACTTCCAACCCATAAATGGTAGGAAGATAATGTGCTTCAGCGTAGTTGAATCTACATCCTCTTGCATTGAAAATAATACTCATACCAATCGAATAAACGCATTGAAATATTTTATTATTACACCTTAAATCCCTAGTTTTTCTTCAAAATCAGCATTTATCCCTAATTCTCTCATTTTTAATTACATATTTTATTTTCAATTTGATGTTCTTTTTACCTTTTGGATGGATGGAAATAAAAGGTCCACGTGGAGAGCTCATTCCCATAATCAAACAATCGTTGAAAAAAAAAGAGCCCAATAAAAAGGAAGATCCGAGTCAGTTATGGACCACCTCATCAGCACCTCTAAGTGGACACGTGGTAGCATTGAGACACCCCACGTGGAATGTTTACTTCAATTATTTTCTTTGTGGGACCACATATAGATAAAATCTTAGGAGCGAATCTCAATGCCAACTAGACATCGCCTTCTTTTCACTCCATTCGTTTTTTAAATATTTAAATAATTTTTTTTATAAAGGATATTTTTTATTTTAATTTTTTCGTAATTTCAAACAAAAATTTCACCAACTTCACATATATTGAAATAATTAAAGTTAATATATTAAAATATTGACCTACATAAATTTTTAGGATAATAATATAAAATTTTAGAATGTAAATTTTATGTTTAAATTTTAAATTTAATTTGATTCGATTCGAATTAATCTCAATAATTATATTAATCAATATAAATTATATTTTAATATTGACACAAATATTTAGGGGGAAAGCACAAAAATCAATGGAAATTTATTGGATAATGTTGGAATTAGTTGGGGCACAAATCGCGGATGGTAAAAGCAGCTGCCTGCAATCCCACTTAAAAGTTACTATTTATTAATTCTTATAGGTTTAATTTCAGTTTTAGTCCCTTAAATATGTTAAAATTTGAAATCCAATCTACCTACTTTAATTTCTCATAATTTAATCTTTCTATTTCTACATTATTATTTTATCCAACTTGCTTCTATTAAAACAATTACGTGAAATTTTGTTTTATTGGATTATATAGAAATTCAATTAATCATGTTTAATTAATAATAAATTTATAACTTAACTAATTGAAATATTATCAATTTTGATTTCTAATAATATTATAAAATTATAGAAACCAAATTATATTGAATTAAAATATATAGATTAACTTCAAAATTCTAGTATAATAAAGAGACTAAAACAAAAATTAAACCAATTATATATTTTTTTGTAGATGTTTAAGGAAGGATATTTAAAAATTTTATAGCTGTAAACACGTGCATCGGAGCAGTCAAAATACTGCATAGGCTGTACCGTGGCGGCAAGCAATGCACTGTCCGGTTGACCGGAGACAACAGGGACACACTGTCCCTCAACACGCGTGTGTACTTCTGCTATTAAACGACACCGACTCTTGCGTTCTTTGAAAGTATCGTACGTGATAATATTTTTTTTTTTTAAATTGAGATTTTATTTTTATAGATTAAGATACTACGAACTGAGATAATTTTGTTTTAATTTATACGTTTTTTGCTTGAAAAAAAATTATAAATTTGATTGATATAATTTTATTCTTTATATTAAAAGTATATTTTATCTTACATTAAATTAAAACGCATAATTCCGTGCATTGCACATGTAGAAAGAAAGAGGAGAATAAGATTAGGCGAATGTCAGAGAGAGTTGGGTTAACGTAGGCAGAGAAGAGCAGGGGCCCACTTTGATGGAACACAGTCCACTTATGTTGGGTCCCACGCACCCCAGCCATCTAGAAACCACGGGATTTTATCAAAAGAGACAAGGTGGAGCCGCACCTGTGTTAAGCAATTCCCTCCTTTGACCTTTGACTCACTGCCAACAACCATACCCCTATTTATATCACTCCCTATTCAAACCTAATAATTAATCTCCCTTGTTTGGGTAAACTTATATCAAACTTTCCTTTCTTCTAAAAAGATAAGTGAATTAATTTCTATATATTTCGAAATGTATACGAGTTAGTCGATAGGTTACATTAGGTCAAAAATTAAAATTTTTAGATATATATATATATAATTTTTAGAGTTAGGACTAAATTGATAGATTTTATAAATATTGAGCGCTAAAATTTTTTATTTTTTAGAATTTAAACTAAAATGATAAACTTTGTAAATATTGAATGATAAATTTATTGAATTTTTATATTTGGGATCAAATTAATAGAATGTGTAAACATTAAAGGACTAATTTTATTATTAGACCAATAAAAAAGTCAACATTAGGGTTTTATTAGGAGTTCGTTTTTCTATTGAAATAGAATTTTACAATTCAACAAGAGTTTTACCTCATCCCCCTATAAATAGATGATATCGATAGGGCTAAATATACAACTTTTAATATATTGTTATTTTGCACGAAAATAGTGGGAGTTTATTCTTTAAGTATTAATTCTACTTTCTGGAATAATAATTTTGTCGGTTTCTATTAAAAGAGATTTTGTTTTCACATTGAAAGTAAAGAACACTATTTTTGGTTCTATATTTGATTCGAATCATTCAAACTCATACTCAAAGCAGTTTATGGCACGAGAACAGCGAAAAAGATGGTTCAGTTGAAAGCTGGGAACGACAAGGATCTGTTTAGTCGAAAACGCAAGTGCAATTTCGATAAAGAGTTATTGCTATAAATATAAAAAATCGACTTGATTTTCAAAATTTTTAGTTTCTGCTATGCAAGAAAATCGTTTTTGAACCGAATTTTTTCCAACATTTGTAAGTAAAGTTATATTATTCAGAAGTCGTATACCCAACGTACCAGCTTTCAACTCTATCACCAATTGTACTCAGGCTTTTAATACATCAAAGTATACGACTCACTCGCATATAGTTCGTCAATTACTCAAGATTAAGGTAAGCCACACTATGAACGTCATAAGCATAAATCTATAAACTGATCTAATATTCATTCTACTTGGGTCCTGCCCAATGTACTGCTAGTCTAGAAAATCACATATGTGTCCCTATCTTCTAGACAATCACATCTATTTTACAAGGTGTCTCTCTAATTGAACTTAATAAACAACATAATAGTCTTTTAATCGACTTGATCAATTTCAATTAGAATACGAACCATTTAGACTATATACTAAAATAAGTTATCTTTTCGCATTATGATCCAATCACATAATGCAACTTAATATTAGTTAAATATTAAATAAGTAATGAGTTAATATTTACATATATTTTACTTTGCATGCAAGAACTATTGAAGACATTATACGAAAGATATTAATATAAACGATGAAATTTTATTAAATTAATATGTTTGAAAAAATACAATATATTTAATGATATTACTACATTAAAATTCAAAGAAGGTGTCTCCAAACACTTGAATGTGAAGAAATGAAAAGAAATAGTGAATGAATTACACTATAATTCTTTTGCTCTAATCTTTTAAAAGCAACCCTAAAAATGTTATCATCAAAAGGGTAATAATTATAGCCAAAACTGTCAAGAAAATATTTGGTTTAGTTCAAGTGTCTTAATCCAACCAAATAAAAGTCATCTTTTTTTCCCCTTTTTATTTTACTTCAAATCAAAGGTTTCGCTTCCATTGGTGCTTTCCAATAACTTTTCTTTAGTCAAAAAAGGCCTCAAAGCTTTGAAAGTAAAACACTATTAAATTTAATTCATTAGGTAAAATTATGTCATTAATTTGTATTATATGTAAGCTGTGGATTTAATTTTTATTTTCAAATTTAATTATTTTTAGTTAATATATATTTTTTTTCGAAATTTGATTCAATCATGATTCAAATGGCGGTCATTAAATTTATTAACAAGAATAATGTGACTTTTTTGTGAGTATTATGTGAGAATAATAAGTTAACATTACATTACATATGTGATAATATGATTGTTACGTCACATAATATTTTTTTTTTGTGAAAAACAAAACCAAAATGATTACATCACACTACTAGAAGTAAATAGGTCACTTGTTTTATCTGAACATAAATTTAGTAAAAACTCATTAGGAGCCTCATAAAAAATCTACACACCTTCTTCACTTTCAGAGGTCAATTAAGCAAACCCATCAGCAACTCGATTATCCTTCCTGGGAACATATACAAAATTTCAATATTTTTCATATTTTAACATTTGTTTTATTTTTCTAACCAAAACTGAATTAGAAACAATCGATTGTTTGGGTTAATATTAAAATTTTAAATTTTAAAAAATATATTGACTAAATATGATTGAATTAGAATATAAACACTAAATATGTAAATTATACATAGTATAGGAACTAATAAAAGAATTTAAACTTTAATTTAGTTTTATTTTTTTTCAAATATTTAATATGATATCCAAAATTAAAGATTTATTTATTTTTGGTACAAAAGCTAGCATTAAGTGAAATACAAGAAATTAAATCAGAGTATCACTAGAAATATTTCCATCCATATGAAGGAACCGATCAACTGAAGATGGAGAAAATTGAAAGAGGGTTAGCATAGAGTCTCCCAAGCTTATATGTTTTTCCAAGGCATATGCAACAGCATTAACAATCCGTGAAATATGTCTAATACGAACTTCCTAATCTCGTCGCAATATCTGATGTAAAGCTAAAAAAATATACATGAAAAAAATTAAATTTAATAAACATCAATTGGATAATTATTTTTTATTATATATGAAAAAATTTATTCACAAGATTTTGACAACCAGCCAGGCTGTAAAGCTAGCCTAAGATAATTTAGTCTTCAAAGCATGCACATAAAAGCAAGCACAGCACCTAGAAATCTATAAGCTAAAAATATCTAATCAATTAATCATATACATGGGTATATTTAGGGGGAATTATTTTATGAATTTTTCCTATTATATTATTTAGTTTTTTAATTATTTAATGATATTATAATAATATTTTTTATATTATTGACACATAATTTTAATAATTTTTTATCTTGAATTTTGAATCTAGATAAGTTTGAATTTAGGGTTTAGAATTTGGATTCAAGAAAAAAATTATCAAAGTTATGTATCAATGACATAAAAAATTGTTGAAATATCATTAAATAATTAGAAAAGAATAATAGATGATGTGGTGAAAAAGGTTCATAAAATAAATTTTCCTATTTACATTATTTCAAAATTAAAATAAATTTTCCTATTTACATTATTTCAAAATTAAAATAAATATTCCTATATAATTTATAGAAGATAAAACTTGAACATGAAAACTCTTTTTCTCAAAACCTCAACCTTACTATTAAACTAATATTTCATTGATATAACTAACCTAAGTTAAATATATTGTATTCTTCTATTAAACATTATTATCGAGTTTTAGACCCACTTGTATCTAGTAATTATACTAAACCTCTAATAACTCCAGAATTAAGTTGAATCAAACTCCTAAACGAGAGTTAAATCATGATAGTCGGTACCATATTGATACCAATCAGTATGTACCGCTTTAGTCTTTAATCCACACCAAGTGTTTTAAATTTTGTTTCGGTTAAGATTTCGATGCGTTTAGATTATATCAGTGTGTTTCGACCTGTTTTAGATAATATCAAATTGTTTTGATGTGTACAGCTCATACTAATTAGTAGGAAACTTTGATACTTTAGATCTAACTTTTAACTTTTTTTTATCTTAAACATTTTTAATTTTTTATAATAACATTTAAAATAAAAAATATATGTATTAAATTGAGTTACTTAACTTAATTGATAATATTAAAATTTATATTTATTATATAGATGTAATTATAATATATTTGTATATATAGTATATAATTTATTAAAAACTAAAAATTAATCTATTTGTAAAAATATTTAAATACATCAATAAATCAAAATAATATACGAAGAGCAAAACAAAATGATTGAGAATAAGGGTGATCAAAACTCGATATGATTAAAAAAAAATCAAATTTCGAGTTAATTGAATCGAGATATTTGAATTATTCGAATCAACTCGAATAAGTAATTCGAGTTTTGAATTCAAATCAAGTTGAATTTTACAATTCGAATAACTCGAATCATTGGAAAAATATTGGTGTAAATACCCTTTTAGCCCATGTCAAGTTTGAGAAATAAGCAAATTTGTCTCTCTCTCAACAAAAAATTACAAAAAAAATTCAAAATATTTATAAAAATTCCAAAATTTATATTTTTGAAAAATTAAAAAAATTAAAAAATTCTAAAAAATATGTAAAAAAAGTTAAAAAATTTCTAGAATAATAAATTTGAAGACCTAAATAAGTTAATTAATGATTCAAATTTATCATACTAAAGTATTTCTTTATTATTTTGCTTTAAAAAAATTTGAAATATATATGGTTTCAAATTTATGGGTTCTGAACCCAACAAGTGGTTCCAGTGGAAAAGAGGATGATATTCATCCTAGGGGTTCTGGGTTCGAGCGCTTGTCTGTGCAAAGTGTGTGTACCTTGTCAAAGAGTTAAAAAAATCTGAATAGATACTACTATGTAATCACATCAATATAATAAAAAAAAATGTGTTCTAACATGAAATAATTATATAATAACAATATTTTAATTTGACATGTTTAATTTTTTTAATTTCACTCGATTCGACTCGACTCAAATTTTATTTCAAGATTAAAAAAAACTCAAATAAAATTAAAATCATAAAATAAAAACCATCAACTAAATTTAATTCAAAAAATTTTCACCCAACAATCAAAATAATAATGGGATGAGCATTTGGTGATGTAAAAAGGTGGGACCCAAGCCAAAAGAAGTCGTACATAATTTCGTTTGACCAAAACCCTTGGGCACTGCTCCTATAGAGTCCACACGTGTGGCCCATAGTCAGATAAGATAAGATAAGAGGCGAAAGGACCCGACCCCCTCTCAGTCTCACAAGTCCCCACCATTCCCTTCCCTTAGCTGTTATTGCCTTCTTGTCTCTCCCTGTTTCCCCCATTTTTATTTTTACTTTTTTTCCTCATATCAAACCAAAACCAGCAGCCACCGCTCAGAGAATCTTCAGACACCCCAAATTCTGGAACAACCAAGAACACCAAAATGCCTGGCACCACTTTTGTTGAGCCTCTAGATTTGGTAGGTCTCCAAATTCCTTATCATTTCAGGTGCCCCATCTCCCTCGAGCTCATGCGTGATCCTGTCACCGTCTGCACCGGCCAAACCTACGACCGTTCGAGCATTGAGTCCTGGGTCGCCACTGGCAACACCACTTGTCCCGTCACTCGTGCCCCCCTCTCTGATTTCACTTTTATTCCTAACCATACCCTTCGCCGTCTTATTCAAGATTGGTGTGTAGAGAACCAGGCTTTTGGTATACAGCGGATTCCCACGCCTAAACAACCTGCCGACCCGGTTATGGTTCGGGCTTTGTTGACTCAAGCTTCGGCGGTTTCCAGTCCGTTTCAGCCTCGTCTTTCGGCTCTGCGTCGACTCAAGGGACTGGCACGAGACTCGGATAAGAACCGGTCCGTTATTTCTTCACATGACGCACGTGAGGTACTGATAGATATCGTGTTTTCGGATGCGGGTTCGGGTTCGGCGGATTTGAGCGTGGAGGCGCTTGCTGTTTTAGTGATGTTTCAACTCAATGAATCCGAGTGCGAGTCGATCGGTTCGGATCCCAACAGAGTGGACTACCTGTCACGTATGTTGTTCCATTCCTCGATCGAAGTACGAATTAACTCGGCTTCGCTCATCGAAAACGTTTTCTCCGGCTCGAGATCGCCGGATCTTCGAGCTCAGATAAGCAATGCGGATGAGATCTTCGAAGGCGTCGTGGACATATTAAGGAACCTCAACTCTTATCCTCGCGCGCTGAGAATCGGCGTTCGAGCTCTCTTCGCCTTGTGCTTAGTGAAGCAAATGAGGCACAAAGCCGTCCAAGCCGGAGCGCCGGCGACGTTGATCGACCGGTTGGCCGATTTGGACAAGTGTGAGGCCGAACGAGCTCTGGCGACGATAGAGTTGTTGTGCCGGATCCCCTCGGGGTGTTCGGCGTTCGCGGCGCACGCGCTGACGGTCCCGTTGCTGGTAAAAACGATACTGAAGATCTCGGACAGGGCTACGGAGTACGCGGCGGGTGCACTGATGGCGCTGTGCTCGGAGTCGGAAGGGAGCCAGAGGGAGGCGGTGAGCGCGGGGGTTCTGACACAGCTGCTATTGCTGGTTCAAAGTGATTGTACGGAGAGGGCGAAGAGGAAGGCCCAAATGCTTCTCAAGTTGCTTCGGGATTCGTGGCCCGAAGATTCCATCGGCAATTCGGATGATTTTGCTTGCAGTGAAATCGTACCCTTTTGACCGTCCCTCTCGCCGCCTCACACTGCTGAACCTTACTCACACCGATAATACCTACAACATTTTTTAAGAGATGGGTGTATATAAACAAGGATTGTAATTTTTGTTTAGCAAACCAAATGAATCATACAATATTTTCCTTCATTGTTCAAAACATTTTCCTCTTTTTCCTTCAATCATATTGAAAATCAATAGCCAAATTCATATTTTCCAGTTTTCGCACAGATTATACTGCTTGAGAGGGCACATAAAAAATGAAAACATGAAACTGGGCATTGACTGTGGAGTGTCAGAGATAGATACGTAGGTTGGTAGCGTGCATGCTTAGAGGTCCACAAGAGGAATCATGGCATAGAAACAGAGGAAAGGAAGGGAGGGAGGGTGGGTGGGGTCCCCACCTCTCTGTTTGAAATGGGAAAGAAACTAAGGATTGTGGGTTGGAAAAAAGACGATGAGGGGTCACATGGAAATGGAATCACATGGTGGTGGTGGTGGTGACGGCTGCTCATATTCTTTGGTCCTGCTGGTGATGGCTAACTACTACAAGTGCTCACATGTTTTCCAACACACCTCCTTTGTTTCCTGCTCTTTTGGGGGTCCAACCATTAATGTCCTTTTTTAACTTTTCTCCCATGTGTTGCCAAATCACGAGGGCTGCATTTTTACCTGGAATTAATTCTCAGGAGAAGATTTCCTTTTTTCTTTTTTAATGATAGTATGCCTTTGGTTGATGACCACCGCTGAAATTGGTTGATAACGTTTAGGGATAAATTATCATCTGGTCCTTCAATTTGATAAATTTATTCATCTTGGTCATTGAGCTTTTTCTTGTCCATATTACTTCCGAAACTTGACCGCTATTTCTAATTTGATTCTTAAACTTGAATTCTAATTCTATTAACGTGTGATGATATGACACTTTGAGATTGTATCATGTCATCACCTAAAATTATGTATCAAACTAACATGAAATAAAAAAGGCTTAGAGACCAAATTGAGACTTATCACCCAAAAACAACTAGAACCAAGAGATAAATCGAATAAATTATGCAATATAAATGTTTCGAATATTAGAGTAATGAAGGGCTAAATTGAATTAAACGCATTCATGTTTAATTTCGTTGAATTGCATTAAATTATGTGATTAACGAAGCTTTCATAATTTTATTATCAAATGTAGTTAAAGACAACACTGGAACATCAAAGGCGAAGGAAAAGAAAAGTTGGATGCTGTTTAGCTTTTACTGTTTGTGCCTCTATTATTCAATTTCAATTTCGTAGTCTAATTAATGGTTATAATGAATTTGGCTACACCTCGAGATAATGGTATCTTTCCCTACAAACTTTGAATAATGGATTCGATTGGCGGTATTTGGAATATGTGATAAATATTTGAAATTGCGTTTGCTATGTATATAAATGTTGAGATGTTGATATTATGATGATATGTGTTACAAAGGTGATTACGATGTTAATGCCCCGTTAACGATGCTAGACATAGTTTGGTTGTAGTTGGCATATCATAAGGTCATCGAGATAGTGATTTACTAGTCATCGTTGTTGGACAATTTGGGATGACAGAATGAATAGTACGATCAAATATTAAAAAACTATTGTTTTCGGCAACCCGAGATGACATAATAAAATAGTCCTAATTTTAAAGGATGTAGACTTACTCGATATATAGATTTGAGTATCTGTTCTAAATGTCTATCATCAGATAGTAGGGGTCAAAATGAATAAGTATTGAAATTAATATTGGAATGTGAAATGAATAAGAAAGTCAAAAAATAATATGATGGGTTAAAGTAGTATTTATTAATGTAATTGATATTTGTTATATATACTTTAGTTTATTCTCAATGAAATGTATTTGAATTATATTAACACTACTAAGTTTCAATACTCAACGAACAATTTTATTTATTTCCATGTGTAGGTACGGATGAGGATTCCCGTAGGTTGAAAATCTCAAAGCATCCATTCTCAACAACTTAACTTAGGGAATCATTTTACTACAATTTTGTATGTATATATGGGTAAATGTACCGTTCATCCAAACTCACTATAAAAAGGTAATCTTGTAGCATTAATGAAAGATATAGAAGAAAATACGAGTTTAAATATTAAAGACGACATTGTTAGGAGTAACAACTACATATCCAAAAAAATAATGAAATGTAATACCTTGATTATTATATAAAAAAATATAATTTGATGTGTCAATTTAAAAAAAAATCAAATACTAAAATTAAAAAAAAATTATAATTCAAGAAACCAATCATGCATTAAAGGCATCCATTCATCAAAGTATATTTTGTTTTTCTATAACAACAACTCAGCATATTGTGAAGCAAAACTGGGTATATTTTCTGGATAATGTCTTCCACACTATGGACTATATCTGGAGGGAATCAACAAAGCTACTTTCAATCATATGCAGAAAAAAAGAGCTTTTGACTCATATACATGCATACATACATACATACATACATACATACATACATACATACATACATACATAGGAGCTTTTACAGAAAAACTGTGAGTTGTTTATGTATAAATGCATGTAAAAGAGGGCATATAATCAAGAGGTGAGGCAGCACATGATCTCAGCTGCAGCTTGTTTGAATATTTCATCCACTTCTGACACCTGATGGTTGTAAGCTCCACTACTTCCCACCTGCTTCATTTTTGTAGATTGATAATTTGGTGTAAGTCACACATACACAAATGTATATATAGATGGTGTGTCGTCTGTTTCATATTCTTTCACCCTAACATCTAAGACATTCTAGTGTTAAACTATACAATTCGCTTTGTACTGTGTTTTTGTATTATGATTTTATCGAGAGTTTGAGTGTCTATGCACATTATTAAATACTCTCACTTTGTGAATTCGCTACTTCTTCATGGATTCGGTCTCTTAGCAAAGTTAAGAGATAACTCCATCGAAAACAATACCGACTTATTGAGAGATCCATCAACTTCCGATGAACTATGTAAGAGACAATAACTACATGTCTCTCTAGAATATTATCCTAACAATGCATGCAACTAGAGAAAGAAGAAATAACTAAATCAAAGACATGAAGCAGCAAATAGCTTGATGTAGAGATTAAAAACAAAAAATAAACCATAGATAACTTACATGAGCTTGAATCATGAAGATGGAACGATTGGAATGGGAGGAAACATGGGCAGATATGACCTCCAAATGGTGCTTCTCCAAGATGCAGCAAACAGTGGTGAACAGCCCTGGTTTCCTGGGGGAACACACGCTTATCTGTGCTTCCTTGCCGCATATGTTCAACACCACGTTGGAGGAGGTCCATGTTTGAAACTGCAAACGGGGTTGAGCGACCGAAACAGAATTGGATTTTATTATTAAATCCTTGGTTGCTGCATCGTTTCCAGATACTACTTGATCCGCCATGAATGCTTCCCTGCTTGTATCCTGGCGACCCAAATCAATGGGATTGGGTCCTTCTTGGAGTCTGTCTAGCTTCTGTTTTTGCAGCTTTTGGAGGGTTTTCTCTAGGGTTTGTATGTGCTTCACTGCTTCGTCGACTATGGTCGATTTGTCAGCCTGTCAAAACATTAAAACTCTTCATCAGATGCTTATATAATTTATAGGTTATTAACGAGGATCATGGCATCACATGAGTTTTTATTATTGTTAGGTCACTGGGGAGAAAAATTTTTTAGGGGTCAAAATTAATTATAATTTTGACTATAGTAAAAATATAATTTCATAATTTTAATAATTTATATCTTTATAATTTTTAAAAAATTAAATTAAATTTAATTGTCGCAAATTTAATTTTATTAATTTAAAATTTTAAAAATCTTAAATAATTTTCATTTTAGGAGATGTAGCAGTGCAGCCCCTAGTTTCGCATCAGATCACTTATTCAAAATTAAAAAATTCTGAAAAATAAGTAAATAGGAAAAATTAAAAAATATTACAAACACAAATAAATAAAAATAAAGACATAAACATCATTTATTAAATTGGTTTTTCCTTTCTTTTTTTTTATCTTATTTTGATTTTTTTATGTATTCCAATTTACGTAATTTAAAAAAAAAACAAATTTAACGTTTTTATTCGAATTCGTGTATCAACCGATTCAATTTATCAACAAATTGATTTGGTTGAATTGTAGTGTGCTCAGATGAAATAGACCGTACTATTCAAATCTTAAAAGGTATAATTAGTTACCAATCACGTCACTGTAAATTTGTGTAAATTTCAAGGTAATTAACATGAAATTCAAGATTTAGTGAAGATTTGAATGGTCGGTACGATCTGTTTAATTTACTTTTTATCTCACATTATTTAATCTCATGACAACCACTAATTTTACATTAATCGCATCTTACATCCAAACTCATCATTAATCCGATCTTTTAAACCTTTTCTCTTTCTCCCTTATAAAAGCAAATGGGTGAACAAAAACTGGGATTTAGAAAAAGAGGCAGATTATGACAGCTCAGCTACACTAAATACATTTCCATATTAAACTATAAACAAATGAAATAACCTATCTGGGTACACACAAGGCACTTTCCATAACTGAAACCTACGTTTTCTTTTAGGTTAAATGATTGTTTAGGTCCCTATATTATATTTTAATTTAAGATTTGGTCTTTAAACTTCAATTTGAAGTAATTTAGTCCTTCTATGCTTATAATGTAATTAATCAAATGCTGATACAATTTTTTCTTCAAAAACAACCCTCAAACTTATCACGTACGTCAACATAAAAAAAAATTAAAAATCTATTTCATAAAATTGGAATAATTAACAGTGTTACCTATTTCCACTACCAAATTATACAAGGACTAAATTTTAAATTCAAACATAATGTAAAGATCAAAACCATTATTTTTCCTTTCGGTTGATGAAAGAATGGCAGCAGGAGTTTAATCTATGGCGATTAAAGAAAGAGATAAGAGATGGTATGGATATTGTTTACCTTAGGAGATAGATGAGGAAGCAAGGCATGGAGGTTGGAGAACATGTTCCTCATCTTCTTCCTCCTCTCTCTTTCGGTCCATATATGCATTTCATGATCCGATTCGCCCCCTCTCTTGTTGTTGGTGGAGTCTTGCAGAGGATGTTCTTCATGTTGGTTGTTGTCTTCGCCGCCATTGGCACCACCGCCGCCTGGATTGGTGTTAGAAGGTGGTGGAAATGGGTGGTTTTCGCATAAGAAGAAACTTGCAGGGGTGGCAGACATGGCTGAAATGAGAAGATAAAAGGGAGAGGAGACGTTTAAAAGGTGGCAAACAAGAAAAAAGAGATTGTCTTTCAACAAGGAAGTGCCCAAAATACAATCATAAGCCTATGCCGTTACTCAGAATCTAACCAAAACGTATGTACATCTCTTTTATATATATATATTATATATTTTTTTATATATTCTAAACCGCGTTGTACCAAACCGTAAATTACATTAAATCTCGATTAAATTTTATTTTTAAATTTAATTAATTTTTCTAATGTTGTTTAATTTATCTATAAACTTGAATCCGCGTCCTTAAAACTCGAAACTTTACTTGAATAAATTTTAAAAGTAGATGTTTCTTTTCCTCCTTTTCAAGGTCTCACAACTCGAAACTCATGATAACCCCTGCTTTATTCTTATTTTTTACTTGTTTTTATATAATATTATTATAACTTCTTATCATATCTGTTTTTAATATTTCTCGTAATAGAATGGCTTACTAGTATTATATTAGTATATATGAAAATGAGAAGAATTTATTACATTAGTATAAGAATATTTATGTTGTGTCATGAGAGCATAAGTTTGATCACTAACAAGGGAGAAATCAAAAAATTTTATTAGGGAGACAAAATAAAATTGTAATTTTTATTGTACTAAAAAATGTAATTTCATCATTTTAATAGCATATATTTTTATAATTTTTAAAGGATTAAATCAAATATTATTATTTTTAAGGATCGAAATGCAATTTTATTTTTATTAATTTAAAATTTTAAAAAATAAAAAACTTAAATGAAAAAATTTCCATAGTAGGAGGCAGGGTTCCTGCCATCCTCCTTAGTTACGCCCCTGATTACTAACAACCTCACCCTTACCTTCAATTATCAAAATAATAATAATTTAGTTCTATACGTTTATATAAAATTTTGTATGATTAATGTTTTAATAATTTAATGTTGTATTTATCAATATAATTGTATTTCTCATACACTAAAATTTTTAATCTAATATCCCTACTAAAGCGATTCATAATGTTGTCCTTATTAATACTATTTTATGACATTCATGACGTGAGTAAAAAATAATGTAAAAATATATATTTACAAAAAAATTATTAAAAAATTAAATGAGGCTTGAATTGAAATGGTAAAATTGAATCTTTAAAAATTATGGTGCTTCAAGTCTCAACATTGTGTTATTTTTCTAGATTTATTTTGGGTTTAAATTGATTTTAAATACAGAAAGATCTTTCTAATATTTATTATTTTGTAAAAGGAATGATTTTCTAGTCATTTACTAATTAAGCTTATGTAAATTAACTCGTAACACTAACTTGATTAAACACTTAAATATAAAATAAATAAATCTATTCAACCAGTTGTTACATAAAAGAAAACTTTTTTTTTTCTGAAGAAAAAGTAAAAAGTTAAACATTTTTACATTTTATATATAAATAGAAATGTTAGGCAATGACATTTCTAAATTCTAATGAGTTGTCGAAAGCAATTACTCATTTTTGTTTCTATTTGTTAATTAATGCTATCTCATGCATGCATGCAAGTTAGCATATCGTCTTCGGGTAAGTTCACTTTATCTGAAAAATATATATACTTAAAAAGTTAGATTTTTATTTTTATGAATTTAATCTCTGACAAATTCTTACATCTAAAAAATGTAAAAAACATATAATATTTTATGTATTTAAAAAAATTCCCAATTTTTATATGTATGTGGCTTTAATTATGCATAGGCATACTGATATTACAAATAAAAAGATAAATAAAAACAATTGGGAGATGTATATCGTGTTATTTAGCTAAAAAAAAAAAGAAACCTTACTTGAAGGTATAAAATATTGGAAGTAAATAGTAAAGTATAGAAAGAGAGTTTAGGCACTGAATGATCAAGTGCTAGAAATGTGTTGTCCGCGCTACAACAAATAAAACGGCTGCTAAAATCTATACATGCAGAAGGAAAAAGAAAGTGGAGTTTATGATGATGATGATGATGAACTGATGATATATATACATCACATCATCAAGAATCTATCCTACATCACAGTTGATGCCTTAAAACACATCATTCCAGCCACCTGAGGAAAGGTGCCCCATTGATAATGTAACAAATGATCAACATATTTAAAAACTACTACTATTGACATTCTTCAAAGCTTTGATAATGTCATAAAATAGATATTATTTCAAATTATGTTTATCATCGTCATGATGCTTTATGCAAGTTATTCAACAAACTCATCCTGCAATTCGTAACCTTAACAGCGGCTCCGTCGCCTTGAAAGTTACAGATCAAGGGCAAGAAATGCCGGTTTGAATCAGATATATATATTTTTTATATAATCCCAAGTCTCAACCCTATTATTGGATCTCACAACAGCCTTTGAGCTCACTTGAGCAAGCCTGTCGTTTTACAAATGGGACACAGGTTTTTTAGCATTAACCACTGTTTGATGCAGTTTGTGTGGAAGTCATGTCCACAATCTAATGTCCCAGTCTCATCCCCATCTGCATATTCCTCCTGCCATCATTAAAGTTCGGACAAGGTAACAGGTGAGATGAATGAAGTTATTTAAAGCAGCTTATCTATCCTCGTCGAGCATCATACCTGACAGATACAGCAGGGTTCCAATTCTTGTGTGGATTCGGTTGTGGTGGATGAGTACTTCTGCTGTTTCAGCAGCTTCAGGATGGTTTCCTCGTTCAGTCCGGTGCTCACATCTCCGATGCGTTCTTCTAATGCCAACAATTCCTAGCGTTCCATTTGCAATGTGAGAAGAATAACGTCCAATGTGAAGTGATTGAACAAAAAACAGCAATCCCTTTTTACCTCGTAAGACATGTTATCAACATCAAGGCGCATATCTCTATGTCTGTCATGGGTTTCAGCCATACCATGATATATGAATGGATCAAACACCATATAATCCTGAAAGGGTATCACATAAAGATCTAATGTCATACAACATCATATCATGTAGGCAGGACTATGAATTATTCTCAGACGACAGAGCCCTTTCCAGGGTCTACTGGGGTGCTCTACTAATAGAGTTCTTTATCCCTCAATTGGCGGATATCTGTTTAGCAAGTACTTAGATATGTTTTCAGTATTTCCAAAGTCGGAAACCTGTTTCTTTTCCTTTTTAAAGACCATAGGGTGCAGTATGTTTTGATCCATGAATGCTAAGCTCCAAAGGCTGCAAGAAGAAGTGTTGCTTTGAGGATACGAAGCCATCCATGTGACCTCAACCATAAAAACAAGACTAGACCATATGCAAAATGAGCCAAAATGTGGCTTAAAACAAGGGAACATCACCGTGTCCCCACATCAATAATATATTCAACTGCTGAAGCAATCTAGTTAGTGATCTATAGATGTCAAACAAACTTTCTATGCACCAAAATATCCAATAATATGCTTTTTGCAAAAAAACAATCGGTGACAGATTATTCAAGACTAAGCTAGTAAAACAAAGTCATACAGAATCTGTTCTCAATAGTGAGAACTGTCTCTAACCACATTAGCACCAAAGAAGAGAAACATTTACACCAAAGCTACCTAACCACGTGAAGCTGCTAAGTTTTCAATCTCATCCTAAGAAATACATACATTTTCACAAAAATCAACGCTAATAGAAATGTTCTTATAGCAGTTCAGTTGTATTTTGGATAATATGGTATGAGAAAATTTTAATAAATGGGAAGGGACATGAGTTGCACAGCCATATCACCTATAAATAAAACAGGTATGTAAGATAAAATTCAAAAAGAAAAGGAAATGAATCTTTTCAACATTAGCCACCTAAATCATTATAGCCAGTGTAACCAATAAAAAATAAAAAATAAAAAATAAATTCAGCTGCTAGCTCACAACCTATTTATGAAAATGTCATGGCAACATAATTGCATGAAACAGAAACCAAACCTCAATTCGTAAATTCTCCCCCCTACGCATGGCATTCAAGACTTGGCGTATCTGATACAAGGAGAACAAAATAAGCGCAAGTTATTAGAATTTTCTTTCTTATGTTCAACCGCCATTATAGAAAACAACTATAATTTTAGTGATGCATATCGTTTATCTAAAATTTAATTCATCAGATTCTGTAAAAGACATTATTTTCTGAAAGGGGACAAATTAACAAGCTAAAAAGCAAATGGTATAAACAGATTATGTAAACTAACAGATGTGAATTGCATAATCAGGAATTGAGCAAAAAAACAGAGATGGTTTCAGAACTATTTTTTCGTAGAGAAGAAAGTATTGAAGGAGAGGTAAATAGAGATATCTACATCCAACAAAATTGAGCAGATAAAAATAAAACCACGTAAAAATAACAAACCTGAGAGAAGAGTGAACAACAGCATTTTAGTAGAGAGACTAATACGCAGTACCTGACTTTCATAAATTTCTACTCAATATATTTGTAAAAATTGAATATGCATTTCAATCATTTATAAAAGTAGATTGAAAGTAGATACAAACTGCCCATTTTCAATTCTAGGTTGAGATTGCTCAAGACTTCGTATCTTAATTAAAATTTTAGGTGGGAAAAGGTCACAAACTGGTACAAAAATGTGGTGAAAAGATGACTTGTATGCGCGGGACAGAAAGCACTAATGGCAAAAGATAATTCGTTCCAAACTAAAATATGAACTAGATATGAAAGATGAACATCGGCAGGGATATAAAGTATACAGCTTGCAGAAGCTTTAAAAGGAAAAATGATAGCTATAGATGACACAAATAGCTTGCAGAAACACTCAAATAAATGATGTGATAAAGAGCCAGATTTACTACAGGTTTTCATATTTCTTTCATGTTTTAACATTCTTATATTAATGCTAGAATATCCTATATAAACTTTTAATAATGTTCAGAAAGGGAATTAAATCGGAGTTTGATTAAGCACTAATATAACATGTTAACTGTATTGATTCTTTCTGAAAGTGCAAACTATAAATAGTTGCCACAATACCCTGTATGAAACTACAAAGGGGAAATTTTTTTAAAATTGGACAAGTTATTTTTTTCTTTCATAAAATAAGCATAAGATTGTGATGTGTTTTTAAAGGATGAAAAATTTTGATAAGGATGAGGTGGGTGCAAGTTTTAGATAAAACATCACCTACAAACTGATAATCCAATGGGAATATCAAAAATGAAAATAGAAAGAAAATAATTTAAAAATCTCCTTTTGTCCTTGTCAGTTCAATCTACATAAATGGATAAATGAAGGTAGTTACTAAATATCCAACCCAAAATGAATTTGTGAAGAACATCACACATGAAATGTGGAAAACAAAAGAACAACAATTTTGAAACCAAACCGTCTTCTTAGAACATATTTATGGTTTATTTGTTTGTATGAGTGCATAAACCAGATGTGTGCGTGCATGCAGAGGTGTAAATTTATATGCATATAAACACAATCTTACTTACTACATTTCGCTGCATATCATAGAAATGGATAACTAGGTGATTCTAGAATGCTGCTAATCATCATTATCTGGAAAGCCAAATTTGTTACTATTAAGTATTAGAATTTATTGAAAGCAAATCCTATTCAGGAAGCCTTAGACATATAAATGTAAAGAGGCAATGAAGTTAAAATTTAGCAAAATGACCTTCAGAAACAAACCTCAGATATTAGCCGGTGTCTCCCTTCGATGTCAGCAGCCAAAGCTCGCAATGAATGGGGCATCCCAAGAACATCATCATCTTGTCTCTCCAATATGAATGCGGACCTAGGGTAAGGTTGATTGTTACCCTGGATGTTCGATCCAGATGGCACCACTGTCTCTTGTGAGGAAGCAGAAGGGCCTGAAGGCAATGGTGGAAAATGGCCACTACGAGCACCAGGTTCAGAATCAATTGGAGGAAATAAAGACCAGGGAGCAAATTCTGATAGTCTTTGTTGATTATGCATTGGTGGGTTTTGGGGAGGAATCCAGGCAGGAGTTGGCAAAGGATGGATACTTGAACTAGGCCCAGGTCGATTTGTAGATGAAAAGTCTCCAGAAGTACTGATATTTCCAGAAGCCAAATTCCAACCTGTTGGATCTTGTGCTACATTTCTCATTTCAGTTGCTGGTACAAACAAGGGATGTTCTGCATTGATTCTAGGGATATTTCTTATATTTGGCTCCTCCCGTAACGCGGCAGCTCTCTCTCCAAAATTAGTAGAACTTGATGGGTTGGCAGCTCTTAAGCTGGAAGTACCATTCCAAGGGAAAGGATTCACATTTCTCGGCACAACAGAAGTGGTCCTCATATGAGGTTGAGTCGATGCAGAACTAGAATTTCCAGCTATTGCAGCTGTGGATCTCAAGTCTAGAGAGTCACCAAACAGGGCAGCTCTAGGGCGACCAGGAGAGCCGAAACTAGAATGTCCAGCAACTCCAGTTGATGATAAGCTATGGGGTAAAAGTCCTTGTTGGTTTCCTGGATTTGCTCTTCTTAAGGTAGAAGGAAACGCGTCACTGGTTACTCCTCTCATACCAAGCCCAACTCTTGGATTCGGCTGATCAGGAGGACTAACATTAAGGAGATTCCAAGAGGGTGTCGATAAACTCAAGCTGCTAGAAGCATCATTACGAGCAGGATCAGCATGCCAAGCAGCATTTTCAATTTGTTGAAAACAGCTTGAAGTACCAGCAGAATAAGATTGTCCAGAAGTACCTTCAAGAACCTTCCTTTTGCAGGATAAACCCCAACTGCCCAAAGAAGTGCCAGAACCATCATTATTTTCCTCCCCCATATAATTAGAGCTTCCAGAAGAACTACCAACATTATCAGAAGAAACACTGGCATTAGAAATCTGTTCTCTTTCTAGTCCAACTGAGTTATGGAGATTAAGACCTATACCAGTTCCCATGCTTGACCTTGAATTACCACTGCTGCTAATAAACCCTTCATTTAGATTCACATTCTGTGGGCTATGATTAGAACTTGAACCTTGTAAAAATATGGGCCCACTTCGGACCTGATTGCCACTTCGACCACTATTCAGTCTCCCAGGAAAAATGACATTTGCTGGCTCAGTCCGCCTTTCTTCTGACCTTGGATTCGCCCCAACATGAGCACCATAAGAAGGCCAACCACGCTCTATTTTTGTTCCATCATCATTAAGATGGTGATTTAGAACATCGTGCATCACCTGGTTTTGAATTCTCAATCTAGAGCTCGGTTCCCCAGAACTCCAGCCACTAACACTCTGAACATCGAGAGTAGCAGTGCTTCCATGCATCATCCCACTAGAAGACATTGCATAATTGGATAACCGAGTTTCCACAGGATTCAGCATGTTGTGCAAAGAATTTGGTTGACCAATGCTCGTGTCATTGGGACCAGAGCCCTCATCAATGTTAACAGTTTCAGGGAAGGAGTCAATGGTGCCCCCCTGACCTTGCATCAGGGAAGATATATTCCACCTAGAAATATGTCTGAGACGCTAAATGTTGTTCCAACTTTCAGAACAAATGTACATTCAAGCTCCGCATTTCTCAGGTCAAAATATGAAAGGGATCACAAGATCAGACTGGTAGTTAAAATCTGAAAAGATAAGCATAATATCCAAATTCGCATTTCAGTTATGAAAAGGGGAGAAATAAGGAGAGGTCCAAATGCAGGAAGGGAATTACGTAAAGTAATAAAAAGAAACAATATTGCAACCACATCTTACAGAATAAGTTCTGAAGCTCCTGAGTTATCCAGCTTTCCCAGGTTACGTATGTCTGCAAATGAAAGGCCCAACCAGTAAACATCTTGAGCCCAAAAGAAATAATACCTCAGTTGCAAACGGATATTGATTTTTGTGAGGATGTGCAGGCAAGAACATCTTTATGTTACATAGCATGCAACTTAATATCCTAACAGGCCAAGTAAAACAAAAACAGAATACCAACAGTTCTAGTTTCTAGCATGCCAGGTCAATGAGAGATCAAGATATGACCAGATAGTAATTGACAGGTTGACGGTTTAAGGAAAGCAGTTGGTTCACTATGTCTTTTCCCCAGGAAACTTTCGGTATGGCATTCATAAGGAGGTAATTCTCTGGTTCAGGACATAAGATACTTGTGGCTGCTACTCTCTCTTATTGGCATAGTCTCTCGTGCAACTATGAAAATGCACCTGAGTATGTGCGAAACAAAGTTACCAGAACTGAGGAGCTCATATTTTGTGTAAATTATGTTTAACACCAATTGACCCACCCTTTTCATCATCTCACATGCTGAACGTTCATATTCAATATCACTTCAAGGAACTCACAACTGTAAATACAACATGAATCTAGATAATTGGAATCTCCAATACCAGCTTAGCAAATCAATCTTTCTTCCAATATATTTCTGCCTTCCATTTTGACATACAAAAATACTTCACAACCACTCAATTCAATGCAAAATGACAAAGCTTGATAACCAGCCATTCACATTAAGTGCAAATCAAGCAGTCAAATTCACAGCACTAAGACCAAGTAGAAACAAATCAAAGCTAATTACTACTAGCCTACAACTCAACTACAACTTTATCAATATTTCCATGCATTGACATCCATAACCGACTACAAGCTAGATAGAACAACATTGATATTAAATTATTACCACATATAATGTGCTTGTTAGGGCGATATCAGCAGATCAAAAGGGAATAAAATGCTGAAATATGGGAACTTGTAGATCAGAGTGTCGCTTGTTTCAAGCCTCAAATTACAAAATCAACAAAATGTAGTTTGCAGAATCAGCAATCCAAGAATGCAAAATTAAGCATCTGCATCAAAAAAAGGAAAAACAAAGAAAAAAAACACAAAATTTATCACATTGACAACCCCATCAAGCTAAAGGGAAACAAACCCAAATAAAGAAAGCTCCAGTGCTAGTAAAGCTTTGGTCTTTTGACAAAAATGTGAGAAAACCAGAAAAATCCAACCCCATTTCTTCCTCTATTTAGTTTTTTTTTTAGAAAAAAAAATAGCATCAGATGATTAAAATAAATATTCAATCAAAATTGACAAGAAAAATTAGCAAACAACCCAACATGGGTCGACCTCGATCCCTCGTAAAATTTCAAAATAAAGAAAATAACCATAAAATTAGCAAAAAAGTAAGAAATCCCAAAAAGGGTAAAGTGAAATGATCTTGAAAAATCAACTATTTTCGATCATCAAAACTACTATCGTCTGGATTAAGAGAAAAATACCTGAAAAAGAAAGCTGAGACGATGAAACGAAAAACATTAAAATTAAAAAAAAGAAAAGAGAAATCGGGTCTTTGATTATTTAAGGAGAGGAGTCACAGGGATTGCTTCTTTTATTTCCCTTCTTTTTAGTTTTATTTTGGGAATTTTGTACCTTTTTTCTCTTGCTCTCTCTCCTTCTTCTTGTTATTTTGGTCTGAGTTTCAGATAGGGTTTTTTAATGATAATTTAAATAAGAAAAAAAGAAAAAGAAGAGATCAACAAAATAGGACAAAACAAAACCACTGAAAAAATGGATGAGATGATCTGAGAGAGACAGAGGAAGATAACAGGTGTATTCTGTCTGCAACATTGGTTTTTTCCTTCATTTTTTCATTTTTAAAAATTGATATGGTAAAAACAATAATAATAAATAAATAAATAAATTTTAACAATATACTTATAAAAAATTTTAAGTAGGTTTAAAAAAAATAAATGGAGATAATAAAGTATCTATAATAAAATCAAAATAAATAAAAATATTAAAATAAAATTTTAATTTAATGATAAGTTTATTATATTATTAATGCAATTAGTACGAGTTCAAATATTTTTATTAATTTTTTTAAATAAAAATATTAAATTATCTTCGAATAATATAACCGCCAATAAAACGTCACAAACAACCAATAAGACAACAAGAAAAAATGAAAAGCAAATAAAGCAAAGAAGACACATAGCCCAACATTTAAATCTAAAGAAGACCAACCAAGCAACATTTGCATAACCACGATCATCATTAACAACCAAAGAGACACCGATCATGAGCCACCACGATCATCATGTTTACTGGTCCATCTCAACCCAGAAGTAATTCGACACAAACGTCGAATCAAATTTAGTGAGCCACAGTATTCTTCTCTCATTGAATATAATTCAACTAACACACCTCAAAGAATCGTCTAATAAGTTCTTAGTTGTCTGGAATATAACTACTCAGGTGAGACCAATTCACATTGGGCATTCGTAGTTTTTTATGTAACCGTCAAAGAGTCAACCTTGAGAACTACTTAATGGAAACCTATATCCCAGGCAAATTCAAGCGTCCGAACAAATGCCAAAGCCTTGGCAGCAAAAGAATTCAAAAAGTTCTCATGTAATTGCACACTAGCACCCATAATGAGTCCTTCATGGTCCTTGCAAAAATGTCAATTTTGTTTCTTCTCAAAATAAGGCATCAAAATTCACATTTACTAACAGTGCATGGGGAGGAACCTAACGACCACCCGAACCCACTTGATAAACAGAGAAAATAGCCTTAGCACCGCCAGCTCCGCCTTATAGCTCAAAATAAAGATAATAATCTCATCGGTCGTTTTTCGTACCCTTAGATGATAATACTGATTTCGGGTATACCACTAAGCCCACATTGTTAGGACAATTAGAATGCATATCTTTGAATCATTTGCCTTCAACAGATAAGATAACCAAACATCTAACACACTATGATTTTGGTCGGTAAGCCAATGAATATCGAGAGATGCACAAACATTTATGTTGCCACCCTACAAAAATCTCCCTTGAGACCTGTCCACATCAACGCCAAACAAAAACTCACACATACATTGAATGACTTTCATCTTCTTACAACTTACCTTCGTTTCCAAAAGAAAAAGAACTTGGGGATTATATTGTTTCAGCAAATGTTGAAACTGACAAAGAGCATGTGAATTCCCCAAATCGCGAATGTTCCAACTAATGGTTTTCATGGCTCCCGACAAGCCTGCAGAGTAGGACCCGTCGATCTCTCATCAACAACACCAACACAAGAAGACCCTTCATAGAAATCATTAGCCTTATCCACAAGCACCCTAGACGCAGAAGAAGTTTCGGCTCGCTTCTTACCATTCATAAGACTAAGAGGATAATCCTTCAAATCCTTGCCATATATGCCGCAGAATGTGCACGAACAGTCGAACCCTCGTTCTCCATACGATTACTAACATCAGGATCGCCCTTGAGATTAAGCCCCAAAGAATAACTTACTTTTTTCACGAAATCCATACTTTGGTGGAAAGCATGTTGGAGATCCAAGTTGAGACTCACGAAACCAACCTGAGAACCAAAAAAGTCATCATCCTCCCGTAACCAATAACTAGTAACTGTCCCTGCCTGTTGATGCGTCACGGAACTAACTAAAAATTCAACTAAGGCAAGTGTATCTATCAATTAATAGTACAGTCACAATGAGCAAAGATATTGTTCCCATGAAAACTAAAAGTACTAGTAATCACTATCTTTCTATTATTTAACCGAATAATTGGATTGATTGATTAAAAACTAAAATTAACTAAATTAATTAACTAATGAACACAACAAAGAAAAAATCAAAAAAATAAACGATTAACAACCAAGAAGTGAAATAATATCCAGAAAATAATCCACCTAGATTTCATTTATCACTATCACTCTAAATTACGTAATTTCTTTACTTAGTATCTTGATTCGTTGAAATCCTTAAATTATGTTAATATCTCTTTTGAGAGTAAGAGCAATTAACTCCAGGTTGATTAATTAAAATTTCTTTCTAATTAAAACCCTTATTATCGCATTAACTCGATCTATGAATTCTCCTATTAGATTTGACTCCAATCTGATAGATTTATGTCATCCTAATTCTAGGATTGCATGCAACTCCACTCAATTATGTAAGATCTACTCTTAAATAGGATCTATTCCTCATTTGATTTAAGCACATCAAACATGGATCAATAATCTAGAAATATCAAACTAAGAATTAAACACACATAATTGAAAACAAGATTTAAGTATTTATTGCGTAAAATAAAAATCAAACGATAAAATTTATCATAGGGTTCATCTCCTTAGATATTTAAAAAATTAATTCATGCTTGCAAATAAAAAATCCAAGATATAATATATCCGAAAGAAATCAAGAAACTCATGATAATCTCCTGAGAAATCAAATGAAAATCTTCAATCTTGATGGAAATTTGCATCAAAGTCGACTTCAATGGTGTTTTTCGAGTTGTTTTCTTGACTATTCTATTATGGCTCCCTTCTATCTTCTTATTTTTATCATATATATGTCTTAAAATGGCCGAATAACCTAAAAATCGCATTTTTCACTGTTCGGAGTGCAAATTCGCGAAATTGACACGGCTTATCAAATGGCCGTGTGGCAGCCTGTGTGAATCACACCGTCATGTGGCCAGGCTGTGTGGAAGGGGTCAGCCCTTGTAACTCTTGTAACTTGCTCCGATTTTTTAGTTTTCGCTCGTTTTCTCTCCTTTTGCTCCCAAATTCTCTCTTAAGTATAAAAACATGAATTTAAATGATTAGGAGAATAAAATTCACCATTAACATAAAATAATCACCGAAAAATTGCATGAAGAATGAGATTAAAAAATATTATTTTTAGCACTAATCACCCATCGAGGAATTGTTTGCAATGCACATTCGAATCCATTGAAATCTCCTTCGTCCTCAAAAGCGCTCGGCAAGGGAAAAAGTTATCCTTATGACCAAGACGGCCACAAACAAAGCAAAAAAGCATCAGACGCTCATATTGAAACCGAACAAAAACATGTGATTTGTGAGAGAGGATGATTTTCTTATGTTGCTTTAATGAAACACGAACATCGAGATGGACCTGCACACGCATATAACCATGAAACCCTTTCGTAATAGCAGTCGAGTCATATCCCACAAAATGTCCAATAAAGTTCCCAACTATTGTGCCATGGCCTCAAACGACAGGCCAAACGACAAATCGTGGATTTGCATCTATAAGTTCACGAGGACAGTCATCGAATCCTCCTCATCAATCAGACGATGAATAACCAACAAATGGTTATTAAGAGTCCATGGGCTCCAAAAAATCACCCAATCCACATCAACCTTATAATAAAACCAAAAAAGAAAGTGTTTCTCTCCCAAATTGGTAATGGAAACACCCCCAAGAGGATGCCACACATTAGTCATAATATTTCACATTGGTTGAAATTGAACAACGCTGGTCATTGAAAAACAACCAACCAAATAGAATTTATAAGATGGAGTCCCGTCAACGACATCAACGTCAAATTGCCATGATTCCTCTTTTCCATCGCTAAGAGACAGTTCTGTAATTTCTTCTTCCATACGCCAACAAATAACATCAACACTCAGACAACAAACATAGAGTTAACCGTTAAAACTGAACAGTTATCCGTTAAAACTTAAAAAAAAAAAGAAGAAACAAATTGCATGCCATAGGAGCAGACAAGATCGTGCCACTAGGCATACTGATAAATTATACAAAATTCATATGTAAATATAAATTTTAAAATTATTAATTTTTTATTCTAAGTTTTAAAATTATTAATTAGATTAATAGTTTAATTTAATAACTATTCATTTTAAAAGTAATTATAAAAAAATGACTAAGACAAAAATTTAAAAGTTGATTTAAAATATTAAAAATTTATATCAATCCGCACAAATCAGTATGCGCGGGTACATATCAATATTGATCGAAATGTGCTGAAATACATCAAAATGGTTGAAAAGTATCTAATTTTTATTGGAATAAAACATAAATTATTTGATATCGATTTATGACTGGATCAATACATATCAATTGGTATGGTATCGACGATCATAACAAAAACTTGAAATAACCTTCATTCAAAATGACCGAACAAATAATATGAAATGATGAGACTTGAACTAATAATAAAAAATTATTTGAACTCGAAATAATTTGACTCAAAAAATGTAACCCTTCACAACAATTTAAACTTAAATAAAAATGGGAAGTAACTCAAATGGATTGACTGCATCTAAAAGTTACCGATATATGTAGTTGAGAGGGATGAGGTCACTAGTGATGATGGTGTCTTAAGCCGTAGAGCAAAGGCCTTTTTGTACTACACGTAGCCTTCATGCATTACCAATTTACCATATTTCCCTTTTGTTTTATTTTTTTATGTTCGATAATTATTATTTTTATTTTGTCTAATAGGACTGTAAAATATATAAAAATTAAAATAAATTCGATTAATTTTAAATTATAAAAAATATTCTGTAAAATGTTAATATAACTTTGTTTGTATAAAAAAATAGTTAGAAGGATTTCGATTGAGTCTTAATTTGATTTATATGAGTATTATTATTAATGTAGGAGGACGTGAGTTCGAGTACGCTGATGCTCAATATCCTCCTATTTATGGGTTGATATCAGATTATGAATAGTTTAAAGTATTTTATAAAAAAGATACTGATTGGTATTTGGTTTAAATTGTAATTTTGATGTCTCTATCAAATTTAAATTTAGAATTTAATTTTTATATTTTAATTTAACATAATGTGGTATTCTATTTTTATAGTATGAAGAGTTAATCTAAATAGTTAATGCCATTAATTATTTTTATTAAAATATTAAAATAGATTTTTTTTAAATTACTTTCTTCCCACATAAAAAATTCTATGTCATCATGATGAATTGAAAATGATGATTTTAAGAAAAAAGAAAACATTAATATTTTCATTGAATGATTAACAATTTAATTATTTTTACTAATTAAAAATATTATAAATATGCAGGAATCAAATTATATTAAATTAAAATATAA
Organism: Gossypioides kirkii; assembly: GCA_005610355.1. Taxonomy (NCBI): domain Eukaryota; kingdom Viridiplantae; phylum Streptophyta; class Magnoliopsida; order Malvales; family Malvaceae; genus Gossypioides; species Gossypioides kirkii. Next base: position 2,855,764 of record CP032255.1, read on the forward strand.
GGAGAAAATATTAAATTTATGCATAATAAAGGGACAAACTAAAATTTGACAATTACTAATTAGTGAAGGATGAAATTGGGCCAACCAATCTTCGGTTTTTGAATGAGGAGTTTAGAAAAAGTGTAGTTTTGGGTTGTGCTTAGATCCATCCAATCTCATTTCTCAATTGGCATACTTATTACAATAATTAAAAAGATAGAATTTTTTTTGAATATATTGATGTTATTACATGCTAATATTTTATATTTTCTTAATCTTTTAACAACACGCACATACAAGCGCTCGAACTCGGGACTTTTAGGATGAACAACATCCTCTTTTTCACTAGAACCACTTGTTGAATTCCAAAAAGAAATAAATTTTAATGTATTTAAACGTATTTTCTTTTGATTTAAGAATTAAAAAAGATTACGAATAGAAATATGCATTGTATCAATAAAATAATTGTTGCGCCCTAGTTTTATTCAAATTTTGTTATATTTTCGAAATAATAATATTATATATATGATATGTTTTAGATATATTTAAATGTGGGTATCAATATTTAAATATATTAATCATTTTATATTTTTATTTTAGTATATAAATATTTGTTATATTAGTAATGGAATAAAAATACGCAATTTTTTAAACTCTGTATTTAATATCATAAAAGAGCACATTATAACCCTCACTTGTGATTTTTTTTTTTTAAATTTCAATACTAATGCATAGAATAATAATTCTTTTTAATAGAGTGCTTTAAATAATTTTTTTTAAAATCATACAAATATGAATATAATTATAAATACATATTTAAATAATTATAAAATAGAATTAAACAAATATAAAATACAAATGGATGAAAAATTAAAATATAACTTATGCACATTATAATTAAATATGATAAAACTTGAATTTAAGCAACTGGTAATCCAGAGTCGCAATCCATGCCAACTATGTCAAAACATCATTCGCTCTAAATAAATCCTAATATATCTTAGGACCTTTTTGGATGGACGGTACGTTTATTTGCGGTTAATGTAAAAATAACGATGATGATAAAATTAGATACTGTAACAATATTGTAGCGTGAACAAAAAAAAACGAAACGTCCCGCACTGAAAGCAAATCCCTATCCAAAGGGGTCCTTAATTTGGTTAGTAAGATATTATGTATTCCTAATAAAATGGGAAATAATTCTATTGGGTCGGATTTTAAGATACCTTCGAAATTGACCTCAAGCCCTCCCTTTCTTGATCATGCAATAACCTCACTTTAAGGGGTAATTAAAAGGAGCTTGCCCAAATAAAGTATCAAGTATATTTGATTATGGGTTGAGCTCGACTTAACCTAAAAAAGAGACTTAAATTTTGCAAAAAAATGACCAAAATTAAAAAAAAAAAAACTAAACTTAACTCAACTTGGTCTGCTCGTATTAATTTTTTTAAATTATTTTTGTATAAAAATAAATTTAAAAAATATAATATATCAATAGAGTAAAAACATAAAAATAAATGTTTTCCAATAAATTAAAAATACGTTAAAAAAAGTCATTATACTTAATTTACATTAAGATAGTTGAATTTAGCGAACAAATGCCTTCAAAATAATAGCAAAATTAATAATAAAACAAGAGGTATACAATATTCAAATAATAACAAAAAAAATAGTAGGAATATAATAATGAAATGATAGCAAAACATTAGTGAAACAATAGATTCAGGTCGGGTTGAGCTAGAGCGAAAAAACCTACTTAAAGCCCGATTCATTTAAAAATGCATCTTATTTTTGTCCAAACTTATTTTTCGAATCAATATTTTTATCTAAACATTTTCACTTTTAGGATCAATCTTCGAGTCCGAATAGATAGCTTCACCCATAATTAGTTCTAATCCCAAGATATTCCTTTTTTTTATACCCATTCTTTATATGCATTACACATGGTTATGTAAAATCATATAAAAATCCCATTTGAGAATTTCTGATCACATCCAAAATGCAAGGGACTAGCTTATGAAATAATCATGCTCTCTAGAGACACTTTTGATTTATTTGAGCTCTATTGATATACCCTAGCATATGATTAGAGGTAGTTATGGATTGGGTCGAGTCTAAGCATGATATTAATATATTTTATGTTTGTTCAAGTTTGGCTTGACCCAAAATCTGGATTTAAAATTTTGCTCAAACTCGCCCATATTTATAAAAGACTAATTCAAGCCCATTTTAAGTATGTTCATATTCTATTAATTTTTTAAAAAATTATTTATATTATATTATTTTAATATTTAATAATTTTATACATTTTTATTTATTGAAAATTTTTATATAGTCATTTTAACATTATTTTAATGTTTACATTAGAATAATATTATATCTATAGTATAAATTTATTTTTTTAATATGTTCTAAATTATATAATATATAAAAATAACATAATATAAAGTATTATAAATTTAAAACGAGCTCGATCCATATTTTAAACAGATTTTTTTTTGTCCAAATCCATTTTTTTGGATCTAATATTCTTGCCTAATTCTCTCAAATTTCGAGTGAATTTTAGAACCTGAACGAATAACTCGACCATCTTTTAACCTTATTTTATATCAACAAAATAATGTATAATAATGTAAAAAAACGAGAAAGGGTTGTTAGTACCATTTTATTATTAATATTATGTTTAAAGGTCCGAATGGGTACCAAAGCTTTGACTCAAAGCAATGGACTGTCATTATCTCCACCCAACGCGGTGTTCAATTTCATGGGATAACAATTTAGTAATATTTGACCCTCAAAACTTTTAATCTTCCCCAATTTCACCCACCCTCTTACCAACTCTCCATTTCCCTAACATAAGCCAACACCATAATTGGTGGATCCCACCATTATCATGCTGAATCAACCAACTTGGGTATCATTTTTCATATCAACCACAATTTTGTCCATTAAATTTAAGGCTCCTGTGGCTTTTGTTACCTTTTGTTATCAATATAATATTGCAAAAGCTTAATAAGGAAAGTGATATCACAACTCATGCATAATGTCAACTCATCCAATTTTTTTTAGTGAGGATGAATTTAAAATTTTATAACTCTTTAGGGCTTAATCCAATAAATAAACCCAGTCTTTTTGCACATGCGGTCATAGAGTGAGTGCGGAACTGGTCCCGAAGGAGTTTTGGGAGTTCACCAACTCCCCACCCGGTTGGTAAACCCGAAATTGTTGGGTCCAACCGGGAGTTTCAACTTCCATATAAGCTCCTCTCATGTCCCTCTTTCTGCTCAGACTTAGTAGTGACCATTCAAAGGCATCACAGTTCCCACACAAGAAAGAAGAATGGCAACCAACAAAACAGAAGAGCAGCAGCAGCAGCAATCTCAGGCTGGTAGGCACCAAGAAGTTGGCCATAAGAGCCTTTTACAAAGCGATGCTCTTTACCAGGTATCATCATCTTTAACTTTAAGCTTCTTCCTACATGATTTTTAGCATTAGTTTCTTTGATTTCATTAATGGGTATGGGTTGTTGTTTTTTTTACAGTATATCCTGGAGACAAGTGTGTATCCCAGGGAGCCTGAACCCATGAAAGAGCTCAGAGAGATAACAGCCAAGCATCCATGGTTCATATTTCTTGATTCAGATATTCAAATCTATCACCCCCATTTATTTTCTGGGTTGGAGATTCTGACAATTGTTGTTAAAAACAGGAACCTTATGACAACATCAGCTGATGAAGGCCAGTTCTTGAACATGCTTCTTAAGTTGATCAATGCCAAGAACACCATGGAGATTGGTGTTTACACTGGCTACTCTCTTTTAGCCACGGCCCTTGCTCTCCCTGATGATGGGAAGGTAGCTAATGATTTGAAAAAATAAAATTGATCCTTCAAAAACAACACCAGAAAATCAATGCCGTATTCATTTTAAAACATGTTTGCAGATCTTGGCCATGGATATTAACAGAGAAAACTACGAGTTGGGTCTACCTGTGATCCAAAAAGCTGGTGTTGGTCACAAAATTGATTTCAAAGAAGGGCCTGCAATGCCAGTTCTTGATGAACTTGTCCAAGATGTAAAAATTTCCACCAACCCCAACCATCCATTTTCTTCTTTTTTTGTTTGATACTAAATGGGAAAACTGAATGGCAGGAAAAGAATCACGGATCCTTTGACTTCATATTTGTGGATGCCGATAAGGACAACTACTTAAACTACCATAAGAGGTTGATTGAGTTGGTGAAAGTGGGAGGTTTAATCGGCTACGACAACACCCTATGGAACGGCTCGGTGGTGGCGCCGCCTGATGCTCCGCTCAGGAAGTACGTCAGGTATTATAGAGACTTTGTTTTGGAACTCAACAAGGCTCTTGCTGTTGACCCTAGGATTGAGATCTGCATGCTCCCTGTTGGTGATGGAATCACCCTTTGCCGTCGCCTCAAATGAACCACCGTTACCGCCGCCGTTCAAGTTTGAGCATCTTCAAATTTCAACTCCACTCTTTTCTATTCCTTTCTTTTTAATTTCAAATATTGCAATTGTGTAATTTTCTCGTGGATGATTATTGAAGAATATGAGTTTAGATTTTTTTTTATTGAGATCGAGTAATATTATTGGAATGAGAAAGAATTGTATGAAACAGGGATATTATCCGTTTTCAATAGTTTTATGACACATCAACAATTTCATCCTAAATTTTAAGATTTTAATTGTAATTTGATTTTTTTCAAGATGAAAATGTTGAAATTAAGAATGAAAATACTGATATGGCATAAAACTATTGAAAAAGGGACACAAATGACGTGGTGTCACTATTTCATCCAATCCTTTTCCTTTGAGAGGAATTCGTGTCAAATCGATGTTTAATAAGAATTTTAATTATTACACTTTAATTTTTCTTTATGTTACAATTATCTCAATTATTATCATCAATCATTAAAAACATTAAATTGAATAATAAATTTTACTTAAACTAGCTTTTCCATGCATAATTTCCCTTCCTCAATTATAAAAATAATTCTTCCACACAAATAAAATTCAAACATAGATATTAAAATTTTTAATTTACATAAGAACAAAAAAACATAAAATCAAATACTAATTTATTTAAAACCTAAATATGAAAATATTAGATTTGATCACTAACATTAATAAAATCAATCTTGGGAAATCCTTTTTCAAGGTAGTTACTACTCTACCAATGGACATATCGTTTTTGTTTTGATAATGATACATATCGATATCAGCATGTTTTAATGTATTGTTTCGAATTTTTTGATATTTTAAATATTTTAAAACACACACAAATATATATACATAGAGAGAGTCTCATTTTTAATTTCTTGATAAATTATATATGCATCTAAATATTTTTCATATATGTTTATAATCTAATTTTTTAATTCTTTAATAAATTATATATTATATATTATATATACAAATATATCTCAATTACATCCATATAAATATATTTATACGAAAATATAAAATTTAAAATTATTAACTAAGTTCAATAATTTAATTTAATAGTTTCTAATTTTAAGTATAATTATAGAAAAATTAAAATGATTGTGATAAAAAAATTTAAAAGTTAGTTTAAAATATTAAAATTTTGTATCAACTGATACAAACCGATACACACCGGTACAAGTTAGTATTGACCAAAACAGGCTGGAACACATCAAAATGATCCAAATGCACTGAATTTTTACCGGAACGGAACATAAACTATTTGATACCAGTTTAAGATAAGAACGATATATACAAGCTGGTATGATCGATATAGATACAGTACAGACTACCATGCATCTTATGACGGTTTTGTGAATTAATTGTTCACCTAATTTCATTTCATTTCTTTTTTTTTATCATAAGAGTTAATATATGACATTCCCTTGCGGCCTCAGCACATAAATAGGGATTAAAGAGTCTGGTGGGTGTTGACAAAAACACCCAATAATAACTGGATCCTACAGCATCCGTATTTGAGGGATTTGAAAATTTGCTCCAAAGTCTTGCAACGATTACCCTCTCTAAAAGTGAGCATGAGTTTGAAGTGTTCAATCTGATTAAGGGTAAGTTTGGATGGACGGTACAATGTATTTAACTTATTTTTTTGTCTTACGTTGTAATATCATTACAATATCTAATCTTACTTTCCATCCAAAGAGAGTCCTACAGTAGGTTGGTCATAACATGCTTCGTGAATACATAAAACTAATTACATTGGTAGCATCAACCTCAATAACCAATTTAGACAAGACTGTCCTTTAAGCGTCCATCACTCAGCTTGGACACTCAACGTATAGGGAATATGTCTGTCTGTAAGCTTCAAAAACCCACTCGCCCCTACCATCACATATAAGCATGCCAGCTCCTGCTTTAATTTGTAACACCTATGATGAGGCTGCTGCCACTTGATGCTACGCCCATGCTTGTTGAGTTGCTGGGATTTGGGCAACTCTATTGTTGAAACTACAAAAGCAAAAAGACTTTTCCATCCGCTGCTTGGCCACATAAAAAGGTTCCACCAGCGTCGGGTAATTTCCCATTCTGACTTTGCATCATCACTACAATGTCTCTTTGTACTAAAATCCAGGATTCAAAAATAAAAAAGCAAAAGACCGTCGGTTGCTAGGGACCTTGATTGCATTTGATTAGTAGGTTTTGATCTTTTCGGGGCTTTAGATTTAACTTTAATACCTTTCAGAGCTGATTTCAGTTTTTGGGTGTAATCAATGGAGCTGATTTAGATCATTTTTCTTCCACTGGAAGTGGATTACAAGCCTGCATTTGAGGGAAAGTTTCGATTAAGGAACCAAACACGTTGGAAATAATTTGAGGTTTGTAATCTTCTAAGGGCATTGAAAATTAAGTGGCAAGCACGATGAGGCTTCAAAGAGCTTCGATTAGGTATTTTATCAAACACCTGGCGTAACATCTAAAAACCCCACAAAACAGCATCCAGTATAGCTACGTCCCACGTAAAAAGTACAAAAGAATCATTGCAGTAGTTGAATCTTCCCTTTCTAAACTCTTCCCTGACACTTCACCACCATTTCTATCAAATGAAAACGTTTCTTATGATCGAAATTCAAATTTGATTGTCACTTACGGATCAGTCTAAAGGAAGACTTAGTAGTAGTTGAGCAACCAACAAAAACATGAAAAGCAGAACGGACATATCAAATAAAACCCGATGTAATCTTAGGAATGAGTCTAAATTAAGATTAAAGCAAAACAAACATTTGAAACCTGAACCTCAGTCATGAGATAATTTTAATGCAAAACTTAATTCAAAATGAAGATAAACATAGTATCTCTTGTAAAACAACACGAAGTTTCGCGAACAAACCATAAAACTCCTTCAACGGTAACTCTTCTGGAACCTTGCCCTAGCGCCTCTTCCACCGAATTTCTTGGGTTCGCACCTCCTCGGATCAGCCACCAGCAAAGTCCTATCGTACCCGACTAAGATATCCTTAATCTCCTTCTTGCTTTGCTCATCGACGTACTTCTGGTAAAACGCTACGAGGGCCTTAGCAATGCTTTGACGGATGGCGTAGATCTGAGAAGTGTGGCCTCCGCCTTTAACACGGATCCTCATGTCGACGCCAGCAAAACGGTGGCGGCCAAGGAGGAGAATTGGCTCGACGGCCTTGAAACGGAGGATTTCTGGCTCAACAAGCTCGATAGGACAACCGTTAATCTTGATAAGCCCACGGCCTCGCTTGCAGTGGGTAACCGCCACCGCCGTCTTCTTGCGGCCGAAGCATTGTACGGATTCGATTGGTGCTCTTTCCGCCATTTTTTTGTTGAAAACCCTAGCGACTGGAAAATGAGAGTGGCTCAAAAGTATATTTATATATGGAGTGGGTTAGGGTTTCTGATTTCTGAAAGGCAAAACGGTGCGTTTTAAAAGCTCAAGACCTATTGTGGGCTATAAGTCGGGCCCAATTTAAGACATTAAAACCCAAGCCAGGCTATAAATTCCAAATACTTCCATACTATAGGCGAGTGAAGTTTGTTTGTAAAAGGTATATGCTGGTAAGTCAGTGAAGTTTGGTTTGATACTTGGGTTGCGGAGCTTGGCCTTTTAGTTCATCACTGTTGCAATCCAGCTATTGCATGCAGATGATAGGGTTATGGTACAAGATACAGTGTGTGCAAGTGGGGAATGGGATTGGGGATGATTTGCTTTTAATCTGTAATAGGAGGTTGTTCTGCCCATAGCCGGCATCCGGCCACCTCCTGATGCAAGCCCAAATTTTGTTTGTTGGCAATGGTCCAAGACGGGGATGCTTACGGTGGCTAAGACGTATAAGCACCTGACTAGACATTTATGGGGCCCGAGGGATCCTATTTGGAAGGTGGTCTGGTTGTTGCACGGGCCACAACGATTGTGGCAATTTCCATGGCTGGTGGTGAAGGGGACGTTGCTAACTGATGTTCAAGGGATGTTTGGGCTGCAACGATTAACTGAACCCCCTACGACTGTTTTGGCAGCTATAGAACCGAAATTATTAATATATTACAAATACAATAATATTGAAAAAATATATTATGGGTTGAATCACACAAAATAATTATAAAAAAAATGAATTTCTTCAAAATTTTTATTACAGTTTTGTTTATATGAAGTACAACGAGGGAGACGAACAAGACGGAGCAAGAAAGAGATCAGGGTGATGCAATGAAGATTAGTTTACTTAAAAAGGCCAAGGGTCAAAACAAAGACAAGAAGATAGACTAATAAAAAAAGATAAGTGTTCAGAATAAGCTTAGGGTGCTAAAAGGTCAATCTTTTATTCATCGTCTGAAAGGTATTTATAGGAGATGTTCTCTTGTTCGTTAATGTGATGTGGCAGGATATGCATTCAATTCCGTTAAATGCCAATACGAGATAGTTAAGTCTAAATAAACTTCTTATTATCTTGATAACTCTTTTAAGATAGAATGGATGGTCACATTCAAAGATATTATAGATGAGAGTTCTGTTAAGATGCTATTTCAAAAAAAGTCAATGTGAGATTAATTATACCTCTAATGCTGACATGTGGTCGCTTGACATAAGGATATAACAAGTTTACAAATACAAACACAATATAATTATAATTATAATATAAATACAAATAAAAAGTGGAAACCTAAATCAAGAAAATACCAAAGCCTTAATTTTTACAATTTCTTGTTGCAATTTTTTTTTATGTTATTTATTTTCGTTTTACACTTTATATTCGAGGTGCGTGGCCGCCTTTCTCAATAATATTGTCTCCAAGGTTTGAACCTAAATTCTTCTCTTGAGAGTACAATATATCTTACCATTATATTCAACCATTTGTTACAATTTTAAACTATGCTACTTTCATAATACTGCTGCAGCCAAAACAATTGATACTGAACATTAATAAAATACTGTCACGAAATGCTTAAAATGTAAATAGTCCAAAAGTCCTTTTGCCAGAGCATGGTAAAGTCAGTTTTCAGTTTTAAGATTCCTCAATTGTCACTGTATCCCATGGATCCATCAGGGACAGGGAGCAGTGGACTAAACAGTAAATTTGGTCTGACTTTAATTCCTTCTTTTTATGTAAAATTACTGTATGGGTCCTTCTGATATAACGTGAATTCTATTTTGTTCCCTACACTCCTAAGAAAAAATCCATGTAGGCTTGAAAAAATTTTGGTTGAATAAATATCAAATAGAATCCAATAAGATATTCTTTACATGATATATAATTTCATAGGAATAAGAATTATGTTGTTTTATAAGATAATTGTACGTAAAATTACGTTTATGTTTTTATAAAAATAATTTTACGTACAAAAATTAAGTTTTTATAACATAATTATTTAATTAATAATAACAAAATATTATTATCCACATGGGTACTATAACATTCAAACGCCTCTTATACTTTTCAGTTTCCGTATTAATGTCGACAATGAAATTCGCGTCTTAAATAAGTTGGCCCCTCATAGCTTCATATTTCTTTTATAATATAAAAAAATGTCGTATCTTTGTGTTTTTTTTTAACATAAAAAGGATGTATATTTAATTAAGCATTTAATTCATAGTTGTTTCAACTTTCAAATTTCAATAATATTCATGTTGGAAAACTACTCATATCTTGTCTAAATCAAAAGTTATGTCAAATCGAATTTTTAAATAAACTATGTTTCTAAATAAGTCATTTTCAAAAAATTGCTATTAATTTTTAATTATTTGTATATAATTTTAATTAATATAATAATAAATTTAATTTTTATATTTATATATTTTATTAATTTAATATTCATTTTGAAAATTTATATTTATATATTTACAAAAATATTACGATTAAATTTATTAATTAATAACCAAATTGATACATTATGATGTATTTTAGTGATGTTAGTTTGGTATGGCTTCAACCAATAGTTGATGTGATGATGTCGGTAACGAGTGTCGGTTAGCAGTATTAAAAGTCGGCACGCCATCGGCATGTGCGGAATCGTCCAAAGCTATGTCGTGTCTTCCTGCGGCTGAGAGTTTTTGTCCACTCCTTTCCTTTCCATATAATTAAAAAAAAAAAAAACTAAAACTCAATGGTCTGTTTAAAGGGAATCCTCCTCATTACTATAAATGAAAAAAAAAACATTTTAAATAAGAAGTGAAATTTTAGAGATTAAAATCTCGTGTGTTGACATAATGATTAGAATGTTTATTGTTGTAGGTATGGTTTGAGTTTAAATCGTGTTAATCATATTATTGTTAGGGTTTTATTCTATTATTATAATTAAAAAAAACTTTAGAAATTAAAGTTAAAATTTATGTTAAAATAGGTAATGTTGGATTATTAAATTTTTGGGAAGAATAAAAATGTAAACTTTTTATTTAACCAACAACTAGAAAAGATTAAATTAAATTATAATTTTAAAGGGATCAAAAATGTAAATTTTTATTTAACCAGTGGCTTAAAAGGATTTAATTAAATTATTAATATTTAAGAGAAATTCAAAAGGAAATTGTAGAATTTAATCAAGAGGTTTTGCAACATGCATGCCTTCTGACTTCGGATTTTTGTTATTTTATTATGCTAAAAATTGTAATATTTTAATTTTATAATATGATAGCTTTACTTTTACAATGTTATTATTCATTTGTTAATTATTTTGATTAAATTAATTTCTGATTTTTTTTTCTTAATAACAATCATTTAACTCTTTAGGTTGACATAAATTTTCTTTTTATGTTAGAAGGGATTTTTTATACAAGAGTTAATATGTAGTTTACCTTACGAATTTGTTTAAAAGTATTTAGTTCATACTTTAATTTTTTTTTACTTAGTTAGTACATGAATTTATATTTTATCATCTAGGTTCATAACTTTAGACTAACACTGTTAGTTTGTGCTGACGTGACATTGATGGTCAATCCAATGATGACATGTGACAGCCTCTTAATATGACACATAACAGAAATAAAATTAAAAAAAATTAAATTTTTTTTAAAAATATATAAATTAAATTCACATAAAAATGAAACTAGATAAAATGATATCCAGATATATATGAATCTAGACACCCATTTGTCCATATTCATTCTAGATGTATTTTTTAGTAAATTTATATGTTTTAATTTTTTATAAAATATCAATTTTTAGGTTATTATTTAAAAATATATATAAAACATAAATTTATAAACATATATAAAAAGCCTATAATATTTCTAAAAAATATAAAAAAAATTACAACATATAATATATAAATAAATAATTAAAATTTTATAAATTTATTAAAATATATAAATATATAAACGAACTAAAATAAATCTACAATGAATTTGGACATATGGTTGTCCATATGCATTTAATTATTTTAAAATTTTATATATTTTTAAGTTCAAAATAATAATAATAACATTATATTTTATAAAATAAAATAAAAAACATAAAACTTATTTAAAAATACATCTAGAATGAATCTAAACAAATGAATGTTTAGATTTAGATGTATCTAGACAACCATTTGTCTAAGTTCATTCTTGATGTGAAAAAAAATTACACTTTTAATTTATATATTTTTAATTTTTTCATTTATGTTTGCCACATGTCATCGTCGAATTGATCATTAGTGTCTTGTCAGCACAAATTAACAGTATTAGTACGGAGGTACCAACTTGAGTGGCGAAAGACAAGTTCAGATACTAACTAGGTAAAAAAAAGTTCAAGTTCTAGCTAGATATTTTTGGACAAATTCAGAGGCAAATTATATATTAACTCTTTTATTAAAAATCAAGTCTCAACATTTGTAGTTTCTTTAACTAAAAAAAACAGAAGTACCATCGCAATAATTTAATTTATTTAAAATATATAAGGTTATTCTAATAATTTTTTTGATTGAGTTAATGTCGAGTTGATTCGTTGCATTAATTAAATTACATATTTAAATAATAATATAGATATAAATCTAATTAATAATATAAATAATATTTAAAATTGACTTCATACCGTTGATATAATTGACTAAATTAAGTGAAGTGGTAAAAGATTTTATATTAAGATCCTATTTGATGTGAAAAATGATAAGTAGATAAGAGGTGCATATAACTTAGGGGAAATTATTTTCAATTAATTTAATTTAATTATTTATTTTAATATTATTTTACTTTTAAAGATTTAACGTTTAAAATTTGATTTTATTTAGAATAAGTTGAAAGGTTTAAAAATTAACGGTAAATTTTATATTGTGTGTGTAATTCTAAGTAATATATCAAATATACTTTATAATTTAAAATAATTGTTTAGATTTTTAGTACTTATTTTTTAACACTTAAATTTTCAATTTATCAAACAACACCTAAATATTCAATCCACAATCATCTTAAATTTGAATTAACATAAAACCATAAAACCAATTACGAATTGCTAATAAAACTTTGATATTGTTAGCAAAAGTGAGAACTTTTAAATGCCAAACAATTTAAACATAAAACCAATAGTAGTAAGTCGATGGCTTGTTTAAAGGCAATGGTCCCCATTACTACAAAAGAAATTCGTAACTAATTATGTTACAAGCTAAAGGTGTACTCAAGAACTAATCCATCACTTTAGCGGGCAACGGATAGGAGATTGGAATTAAGCCAGAGTTTGTCCATTGTTCTCTAATATGTGAGAAAGTCCAAGATTCTTCCAATAAGGGTCCTTACAAAACTTTCCTAAGGGAGCCTTTCTCCTAACCAGTTATCATTCTAGAGGCTAACGAATCTTGCATCACGGGCAACCCATTATAACCTCGACTGCAGAATCAAATTGATTTTTTTTTCTAAGGGGGACAAAATTAGAGTGGCATTCTTCAACCTATGAGAGTGTCCAGGGTTAGAAAGATATTTTGCAGTAAAGCTTTTAGCCCAAAGTGTATCCTTTTCCTAAATCAAACGCCAACCGAGTTTAACTAGGAGAACTTGATTTTTGGGTTTAGCACAATGGATTCCTAAGCTACCTATAGCTTTAGGATGGGTAACCTTTTCCCATTTAACAAGGTGGCCATGATCGAACTGTTCGGTGCCACCCCCACAAGAAATTACCATTGGTGTAATCCAATTGAGAGTGGATACTGGATGGGAGCAGACAACATTGCATATAATAATTGGGAATGGTGGGCATAGTGGATTGGATGAGAACGAGTCACCCAGTGGGAGAAAGGAAGTTCGCTTTCCAAGAACTCAACTTATGCTTTACTTTACCAACAATAAAGTCGTAATCACTCTTCAAAACTCACTTTGAGTGCATAGGAAAACCAATATACATTTCAAGGTCAAAGACCTCCTTGACTTATAAAGAGTTTGCAATTTCAACCTTGGTGGAAGTTGGGCATTTGGGAGAGAAAACCATACGTGATTTGTTGAAATTGATCGTTTGTCCTGATTCTTACATAAATATTTGTAGGACACATTTCATGGATATTATCGTTTTCTCATCTTTCTTGGCGAAAAGAATGACATCATCTACAAACAGTAGATGCGAGAAGAGGGGACCAATTAAGGCGCGGATGGGGAGCCACTTACATTGATCTACCTTTTTCATGATCATGAAACTAATAAATTTCTTGTAAAGGATAAAAATATAAGGGGATAGGGGGTCACCTTGTCCAATACCTCTTGACGGTTTAAAGGTGAGTAATTTGGATCCATTCAGAAGTACCATAGTAGAGGTAGTCAAGATAGAACTCTTGATCAGCTTAATCCAATTAGCAGGGAACCCGAAAAAGGAGAGGACTTTCCGAATGAGGCTCCATTCAAGTTTGTCATAAGCTTTTTCAAGATCTAATTTAATAATCATCTCACCTTTCTTCCCCTTCATTTGCTTAAGAGAATGTAGGATTTCTTAGACGATTACAACATTATCTGATGTCTAATGCCTCGGGAGGAAGCTTCCTTGAAACAAGGAGATTAGGGTGAAGTCTCATAACCAAGATCTTCGTGATAATCTTATACCAAGTATTACAAAGATTGATGGGTTTGTATCGAGTGATAGCAAATGTTTCTTGAGTCTTGGGGATAAGAGAGACAAGGGTGTCGTTCAATGACTTGAGAATAGTAGATTGTTGAAAACCTCTAAGACAAGATTAACAACCTTTGTTTTCACTTCTTGCTAACTATGTTGAAAGAAAAACGGGTGTAACCCAATCGGTCCGAGGGCTTGAGTAGGTTTAAAAGACCATACTGCTTTAGCTATCTCCACACAAGTAACTCCTATAATAGCTCGCCCAGCAAAGTCTCGATATATGATTATTGTTTAATGTGTTTTGATGAAATAAACGTAGATAAGAGTAAGTAAATTGTTTATTTTGATTGAGTATAAGATTCTTTGTATTTGCCATTTGGCGAACTCGTTAGCTTTGCAGTTAATAGATTTGTTTATTATTTTAGTAAGGTAATTTAGTTAGTTAAGTTGAGACTTAGTTAGAATGGAACTAAGCTACTATAGATTGAAAAGACCTAAATTATGATAAGCATACTTAATTATGAAAATCAAGAGTATCACTGAAATTATTTGATTTTTGCACTAAACCTTATCTCCATGCTTAAGTATATAAGAATAGCAATGCCTTCGCTAAAAATCTTTACGTTATCTTTGTATTCATTAACTTAGACATTAAATATTAGCTACACTTCTACATACTATCGTATTAACAACTTTGATCTAAATTGTTTATGTTGTTAATTTAAATGTAATTAAAATATTCACAACTTCGAAAAAATATATAATACAATTATCTCTAGAAATAAATTTAACCTGACTCGAAATTATAAATATAATTTAATAAATTGTTGCAACCAAAAAAATTGATATTGAACATGTTAAAACAAGCAAACAAAAAATCTAAAAAAGAATACTGCAAAAAGCTTTTTTTTTGCCAGAGATAGGTAAAATTCTCTAAGTCAGGTTACATTACAAATTAAACAATTGTCAACATGTGAGCAGTGGACTTGAGAAATTTTTGTCTGACTCTTTTTTTTCTCAGTTGTTTTTATTTTAGATTTATTAATTATTTTTAGTCCACTTTATAATTTTAAAATTTATATCTCCGACCCAAATAATTTTTATTAACCACACAATTTATGCATAGTATAAGGATAAATAATAAAAAGGTAAATTATCAAAATAGTCACTTTTGTTTGATTCATATTGTATTTTAATTATTTATGTTTGAAATGTTACGCTTTAATCACTTATATTATTATTTAGTTACGAAATGATCACTTTGTCGTTAAGTTCTGTTACCTTCCAAACAACAGTTCAATGTGGCAGTTAAAATGGCTTTTAAATGCCAACGTGGATGTCCATTTAAGACGAGAGAAGTTAAATTTTTTTATAAAAATATAATACAATTTTTTATGGTAACAAAAAAAATTCAACTGGCAAAATTTTGTATTTTATTTTCATAAAAAAAATTTAATTTCTCTCATTCAAACTGGATATCTACGTTGACATTTAAGACTCTTTTTAACTGCCACATCTGACTGTCGTTTGGGAGGTAATAAATATTAACAGTAGAATGATAATTTCGTAACAAAATGATAACGTAAATGACAAAAACATAATATTTCAAGTATAAATGATTAAAATCTAACATGAGACAAATAAAAGTGACTAAAAAATGACTAATTTCGCAGTGGATTTATCTACTTTTGAAGTTGAACTAATTTAAAATATAAGCATTGATTAAAGGACTGTCAGTGAAAGTAACCCTTACAGGGTACAGGAGCCTGGATCCATATGTTATATACAGTACAAAGGACGTTGTGGCAGTTTCATCGCCTTTTCCTTCACCGAATTACGGCTTTGTTTAGCTTAGTCTTCTATTAACATTTGATTTTTTTTTTTAAAAATCTAGTTACCCTTTTTATCCTCCGTCATGGTTTGTCCGGAAATTTCCTCCGACGAACCACTGACTCCCGCCGGCCGCCTTTTTCTTCAGCCGGAAACAGACGTGGTCATCCATTGTATCATCCGCGGTAAAAACCCCGGTGACATGGATGCTATAAAATCGGCGATTAAGTCTTCGTTGATGGTCCAACACCCCAGATTTTGCAGCTTGTTGGTTCGTGACAAGAACGGATTCGAGCACTGGAGGAAAACCCCAATAGACATTGACCAACATGTAATTGTCATCAACAACCGGCTCGATAAATCGGGCAATTGCATCGACGAAACCCAAGGTCCCACCACCACCGAAGAAGACGATGAAGCGGCAGTGAATCAGTACGTGGCGGATTTGTCAGTGAGCAGTCCTTTGAGTACGGACAAACCCTTGTGGGAATTGCACATCTTGACGGCGCACAAATGCGCCGTTTTCAGGATCCATCACTCTTTGGGCGATGGGATCTCTTTGATGTCCATGTTGATGGCCAGTTGCAGGAAGGCGGATGACGCCGAGGCGCTTCCCAGGCTGGTTCCCGATAAGAAGCCGGTAATAAAGGGCGAGAAAGGAAGGGATTGGTTCTGGTTGTTTGGTGTCTTGTGGTGGTTCTTGAAGATGGTTGTTTTCACCTTGTTGTTTTCGGTGGAGTTTGTGCTGAGGAGCTTTTGGGTTTCCGACGAGAAAACGGCGATCACTGGCGGTGATGGGGTTGAACTCTGGCCGAGGAAATTGGCTACTGCTAAGTTTTTGCTTGACGACATGAAGCTGGTCAAAAGGGCCGTTCCCGATACTGTAAGTAACAAAAAAAAATTGCTATGATTACGCCAAAAAAAAAAAAACCATTACTGAATTTTAACTTAAATTCTTGGCTTAATAAGGAATCTAAATAAAATTGGATTCTTTTAAAAGCAGATTTGTAAATTAATGGCTTCCATCATTAGCTATTGTCATTTTTAGGATGGTTTGGCATCTTTTTCACATTTAGCAGTAAAATTGGAACTTTTCCCCACTTTTCTGTCTTACTGGAAAATTGGGGACATTAACGGGAAACTTCTTGGTTTAATTCTTATCTTAGTCCCTGTACTCTTTGAATTTTTGAAACTTAGTTTTTCTACTTTTATTTTGATGAATTTAATCTCACTACTTGTTTGATCACAGTAAAAATTTAAGATGGGTGTTTTAGATTCAAATGTGGAGGTTGCTTTTGATTAATTTCCAGTAATCTACTCAATTCCTCATCTCCTTTAAATATGGTGCAGACCATTAATGATGTCCTCCTTGGAATGGTCTCATCTGGGCTCTCTAGGTACTTGGATCATCGAACCCCAAATGGTAGGAGTTTTCTTCATCGAAGACTTTGACTTGGAGATAAATATGGAATACAAGTTTGCATCCAATATTTAAAATTGATTGGGGTTGAATGTTTGTTGTTAGCTTTGCATGAGGGTCTACGTATAACCGGGGTAGCCATGGTTAATATCAGACCACAACCAGGGTTGCAGGTTAGTTTCGGGTTTCGAGTTTCGAATTCTAATGCCCCTTTCCTATGGTAGAAATTTATTGAAGTTTTTCTTTTTCAAGGACCTGTCCAAGTTAATGAAGAGCAACACAAAAGCACGATGGGGAAACAAATTTGGTGTCATTCTGATTCCAGTTTACTATCACAAAGGTGGCAATGATCCTTTAGAGTATTTGAAGAGAGCAAAGGCCATGGTTGACAAGAAGAAACACTCTCTAGAAGCTTATTTCTCCTACAAACTTGGAGATCTCGTAATGTCATTGTTAGGACCAAAGGTATAGAATATTGTCTGTACATCAAATATAAATTCATTTATTTATATTTTATGAACTAAGGTTTTTTTTTGTTTTGTTTTGTTTGGTGTTGTAGTATGCTTGTTTGCTTAATTACAAACTCCTCTGTAATACTACCTTCACGCTCTCAAACGTAGTTGGCCCTCTAGAGGAAATTTCACTTGCAGGCAACCCTCTCTCTAGCATTAAGGTCAATACATCAAGCCTACCTCAGGTACAATGCAACATCCTATCTTTAATTCTTATAAAAATATATGGGTAAACTACAAAAATAATCAGTTTTGTTTGCTTTAGATTATATTTTAGTTATTTATATTTGAAATGGTACTTTTAGTCACGTTATCATTTTGTTACGAAGTAGTCACTCTGCCGTTAAGCTCCGATACCTCCCTAACAGCAACCCTACGTGTCAATCCAAATGAGTTTTAAATGCCAACTTGGATATCCAACTAGGAATGAGAATAATTTTTCAGTCAAAATGGAAAAGAAAACTAAAAGAAAAAAAAGGAGACGAAGAGTTTTTTTTTTCAGTTCAAGGGGTAATTAATTTAAAATTTTTAATTAATTAAATTTATTTAATTAAAAACCTATTTTGGTTCCAGTTGGACATCCAAGTTGGCATTTAAAACCAATTTGGACAATCACGTAGGATTACCGTTAGGGAGGTAATGGAGCTTAAGTGTAGAATGACCACTTCGTAACAAAACGATAACATAAGTGATTAAAACGTAATAATTTAAATATAAATGAGTAAAATGTAATTTAAGACAAATAAAAGTGATTGTATTTGTAGTTAACCCTAAGTATATATATTGTTTGGTAAAAGATACCAGACATAATAAAGATGTCTTCATGAAACCCTCTTTAATTAATAAACACACCACCATGCTATAAAGTCAACACTATTCAACTTTAATTTCCCTAAAAAATCACGCTATAGTCCTGCCTCTTTTCCTTTTAACTTGCACCCTCTTCAGAATTGTAGACAAAAATTCATCATCAAAAGCTTCCTAAACTAATCAATTTCAAGCAGTTTTGAGCTGCTAAGATTGAATATTTTCTTCATATCCCACTCGTTTTTGCACAGGCTCAATCACTAACTCTTGGGCCTGACCACCACTTGCTAGCTCCTCTTGATCTCTAGGCTTAGAATTAGAATTCATTATCAAAGAACCACTACTCAGAACATGACTATCACTAAATGCAGTCAAAATAGAAAACTTATCTTGGGACTCCAACAACACAGTCCCCAATTTGCATGTGATTACCCTTCCCCAAGTTGCCATAATTGCATGCAACGGCATTGGCAACATCCTTTCCCTTTGTCTGCTCCCGATCATCAATGGAGACAACAAGCTCTAACAATACCTTTTCCGACGACGGAACTCCAACTTCATCATCTAGTTCCTTAGACTCAGAACGCAAAGATGAAAATTTACCATAATCTCTCACCATCATAAAATGATCCTGAATGCGATTCTCATTCTCCTGCACCGCCCTCTCCTTACTGTTGTTGTTTCGAGTGACGCTTCTCTCACGTTTTAGACTACCATCGATTTCGCAACTATACCTGTCATAATTCGACGTCACATTCCTCCGCCTCTGTTTATAATTTCACAGACTATATAAGAGATTTACTGGTTTTTTTGGGGTGTCAAGGCCCTTACTTGCATCTTTGTTTACACAACTAATCAACTCAGAACCTAAACCTATCTTTCCCAAAGTGATCCACATCTTAAATTGACCTAAACTCAAAATAGCTAAATGATTAGAACTCGAATATCTTGAATGCTTGAATGAACCAAATCTAAAAATTATCCTAAACCCAATTTTTATCCAAACTGAAATTACTTAAAAAAATTTAAAATTCATAACCCATGCACACGTAATTGTATGAAAATGACACTCAATCAAAATTCAAAGATGATATATATATATATATATATGGATTTGTTAAGTGATATTTTTTGTTTCTGAATACAGGCAATAACAATGCACATGTTGACCTATGCTGGTAAGGCCGAAATGCAAATTCTAGTAGCTAAAGATATCATCCCCGATCCAGAATTTCTTGCTAAATGCTTTGAAGATGCCTTGCTTGAAATGAAGGAGGCTGTATTAAGGACCAATAAAGCATAGGCAAAACAAGATTTTTTTTTTAAATAAATATTTTATTACGAATTGTCAATACTCAATTACGCTTAATTATCACATCAAAATAAGCATAGTGTGTTGGCCTGATGATCAGGGTGTTCATCGCTCCAGATGTGGCTTGAGTTTAAGTTGTGCTAGTTGTGTTGCTGTTAGAGCTTTGCCCTCCTCTTATAATTTATCAAAAAAAATTATCACATACCATTGTGTTTAAGATGTTATATATTTATATAAAATTCAATATATTGTAATTTTTATTTTATAAAAATTTATATATTTATATCATATTTATATTTTTTTGCTATTATATTATATTTTAATTACTTTTTATTGTATTTATATTAAGAAATAATATTTTGTTTAATAATTATATGATTTAGTTTTAGCGATTCTAAAAAGATGATATACATATAAATTAGATATAATATCAAATTTAACTCTAAACTTATCATCCAATTGATTGAGGTAGTGGCTGTGAAAATATTAATGCTTCATTGATCTTATGACAGTCCATGCATTACAATTTTTTATGTTTGATGTATTGTTGGTTTTGTAGCATTTCTTTATTTTTTTATGAATTATGTTGGCATAAATGTTATATAAATAAATATTTTATATTTTAGGCAGTATATATTCTGTTGGTATATATATAAATATATTCATAAATCTTATTGTTACTATGAGCATATACTTTTAACTTCATACTTCACACACATATGTTTAGAGATGTAATTTAATCCATTACCAGTGATCAAGAGTTCGATTTTCATTTTGGGTATGAAGTAACTTTAAAATTTGTGATTACGTTTATCTCCTTAAATTTATATATTTTAGTTTTAAATTTGGTTCACTCTATCAATTAATTCATTTGAACTTATAATGTTCAAAACTCAAAGCGTGTATTTTAACGAGGCATTAATTTTGAACGTTATGTGAATGTTGTAACTTTCCTCATACGATATTGACTCTCAAATTCAGACTCGTTTTATTTTAGTTTTGAAACACAAATCAAAAAATATATATTTTTAAATAATTTAAAGAAAATTTAAGAGAAAATTCATAGATGTTCAATTGCACCTAGTCAAAAGAGATTAGTAACCACTCATAGTATTTAAAAAAAATTAAACCTTTGTTCATGTTTTTGTCATAAACTCTTTAAGCTAATTTTGTTAAAAAAATGTTTTGGACACCATAATTGATAAATCATCTTGCATATTGTTTAGTGTTAATAAGGTATAATGATAAATTTAATTTTTAATGTTTAATTTTTTATTAATTTATTTTTTTATTTTTCGAGTTAAATTTGATCTTGAATTTTTTAAAAATAGTTGAATTTGATCATTAACTTTTAAAAAAAATAGTCGAATTGCTATTTCTAATTGAAAATATAGATTAAAGCATTAAAATTTTAAACATGATAGTCTACATGACATATAAGATAAATAGTGTCATGCTAATTATTTTGAAGTTTCCTTCACTGTTTAAAATTTTTTGAATTTAAAATTTTTTTTATCTTTGAATATTTTATAATTTTAAACTATTTGTTGATGTGATATATAAGACAAACAGTGTCATGTTAGTACGAAGCAATTAGTGAGTTCCACACTGATTCTAATTGCATCGACCGGTGCGCATCATTCTAGTAATAAACCAGAACAAGAACTTCTCTTTTTCACATCGGTGTAAATTCTAGTATGTACCAATTGCATCAACTTGTTCCGGTCATAGTTGCATCAACCGAAACATTGCGTATTAATCGGTGTATGAATAATGTTAAAAAAATAGATAAAATTATTATATTACCTACTTTAAAATTTTCTATAAAATTTTAACCAAGGTAAATGAGCAACTTTAAAATGTAAAGCAGAAAAATAATAAATAAAAAAGTAAAAGATTAATGTAACAAACAAACTAAAGAATTTTTTTTTTAAAGTTTCACTAATACAATTTTATGTCTATGTTTTTTATTAAATTTTTATTTTATATATTTAGTATAAGAGGATCTTATTGTAGATTTTTTAGTATAATATTGTAGATAATTTTGTTATTTAATATGTGAGATGTTTTTTTTTTCTTATTATTTTAGATTTGTTAAATGATGAAATTTTATATGTCTAAGTTTATTGATAGTATTTTATATAATCAATTAATATATTTATATTTGAAATTATTTAAGTTAATTCGTTTGGTATATTTAAATATTTATATATTAAATATTTTTTAAAAATATGGATAAATTTAAAATGGTATATCAAAATAAATCGATACTAATACATATCAATTCTAATAAAAAAATGGTTAAAAAAATTAATTTTTGGAAAAGTAAAGGGAGTTAATAGATGAAACTGACCCATTTGTGTATGTATGGTCGTGGTTATGTCACGTTTGATTTGGTTTGGTCGGGCGTCTTATCTTATTCTCTCTACAAACAACAATAAGCCTTGTAATTGGTGTCTACACTCTCACAGTCCACAAATACAGCAGCAACATGAAGGCTGGGCTGCTGGGAATGCTGCACTCACCTCCTTCTGCTACCTCGCTTCCTCTCCGCCATGTTAGACCCAGGGTTACTTGTTCTTCTTCCTCTGGTAAAAGCATAGCTTCCACCATTGTTTCTGAGCTTTTCTTTTGTAGTTGCATTCCATTTCAACTTTGAGTTTCGCCACTCTAATATGATAATGATAAAGCTATTTGATGTTCTTATGTCAGCTTACTTTTTTAGAAATTGGGTTCATTTTACTTTATTTCTTTAACTAACTTCTGGGCATATTTATGCAAATTGATTAGGATTAGTTGTTTATTTTAAGTATCTCTTGTGCCTTTGTATGTGAAGCAAGTGTTAAATGTTTATGTACCACAGTCAATCACAATCAGTTGGATTCTTGGGTATTTGGATTGTTGTTCTAATTTTAAAATGAAATTGGGGTTTGGGGTCAAATGGATGTCAAACGGTGGCAAAGGGTCAGAACCCAATTTGTAGTTAGCTAGCTAGTCGGTTAAACTAAATGCCAGTCAGTTGTGAATATAGATTGAGCATATGATTCTGTTTTGTTTTGCTTTCAAAATGTTCTTGGTCATGTTGAACTTGACAACTTAAAAGGGTTTAGTTAACCAAATGCAGGCCATATATCATTCATTAAAGATGTAGCTGCTACTCAACCACCTGAGAATCTTCAGCACTTACTTAAAATGCTTCAAACTAGAGGTGTGTAGCACTTAATCTACTCATCACTGCATTTATTAGCAAGGTTTTGGCCATGTATGATTCAAGATTTCTTTACATGATTCACGCAATTTCATGTTCTTGCTAAAGTTTAGACCATTAGTTTGGAATATTTTAGGATAATAGTGGTGTTGATCATAATGATTGACTAGGAGTAAAAGTTTATGGCTCTTTGACCCTTTTTTTTTCTTTTTGTCATTATCACTGGGAACGTTAACTCATTCTGATTGAATTCATGAATCTGTAATTATTCTTGACATCTTTTTGTGGCTGATAGATTTTCATTGATACATCTGAAGGCAATGGGTAGCGCTATAATTATATCTTGACTAATGCTTCCTGTATTAAGATGGGCAGACTCTATTGAAGATATATGCATCTTCTGCAGATTGGTCATCTGATTATGTTCATCCTAATGAACTGACTGCTTATTGTGTTCTTTTCCATTTTGATCCTCATTTCTTGGAGGGTATTAGAACTCCCACATTTCTGGAAAATCTTTAGTTCATAGTAACCTTTAAAGAAATGCTTGGTATTTATGTCTTTGGTTTCTTCTTTCAAAAGATTTCTTAATGAGCTTGATATTGTTTTTGCTTATCATTGCATCTCCAAATTCACTTACAAGGAGATGGATAAGAACTCATGTTGGAGTGTGGAACATACATTTCCTCAAAATAGAAAGCTTCTTTTTACTTCCACATGTATTCCACTTGAACCCTTATCTTTCATTTGCTCCATAAACAGGTGAAACCATAGTTTCTCCGGGATCAAGGCATGGCTTAATCCCCCTTGCCATTCCTCTTTCAGAAAATATGTCAGGTTAGATAAGATTTTGCTCACTTTATGTGAAATACCTGTCAATTCTCTCAGTTGTTTTATTGTGGAAATGGATTTAGGTATATATATAACTTCTATTCCTTGAGAATAGGTTCTATGACTGCTTTGCTGCGGTGGCCAACAGCTCCACCTGGGTAAGAGACTCGAATCTTCATGCTTTTTTATTTCAAAATTTATCTTAAATATGTTTATATTGGCTAAGCTTTGATTGCCTTCATTTATCTTCATGCAACTGTTGCTATTCACACAGAATGGAGATGCCAGTTGTGGAAGTTCGCAAGCATGGGGTGTGGCTTTTAGCCAACAATGTAATACATTAAGCTGAAACCATGCATCAAAATCATATAGGGTATTATAAATGATGCTGAATGACCCAGCGTCTTGGAATTGAACAAGTAGCGTATAGCTTGAAGCAGTTTCTTTGTCAGAACTTATATGTGGAAAAAGTAACTCACTATTTCCAGCTTTTGCGACCCAGGTAGATCAATATATCCATAGAATCCTAGTTGAAGAAGATGCTGATGAATCACATGGAAGTAATGGTGAATTATTTCATGCTTCATCTGAGGCTGGCAAGAAACTCTATGCTAGGGGTGATTTTGCTGAATCAAAAATCTCCAATCTTGATGTTTATCTCTTGAAAAAGGTACATGAGAATGTTTATGAAATCGTTGATAGTCAAAACAACTCAGTTATTAAGTTCAATGTTCAAAGTAAGATTGTTGATGGTGGCAAATCATTGTTCTGCCATCAGGTTGGACTGTTTCCAGATTTGTTGGAGCGTAAAGTTATGCGACATTTTCAGGAAGGGGATCAAGTAAGAATTTTTCTGGTTGAGTCCCTAATATTTCATATATAATTTTTTGTGGTTGTCTTAAACATTTTATTCTCTTTGTGACAACTATGGGGTTGGAAGGTTTCTGCTTTGGTTACAGGGGAATTCTATACAAAGAAGGATCTCTTTCCAGGATTTGGAAGGCCTTTTGTATTTAATGCAGAGATTTTGCTTAAGTTAGTATAAAGATTTTATAATTCCATGCTTAATATCAATTCATTGTGCTTCACTGGTTTTAATTCTAAAGAGGGTTTTGTAAATCCTTTTATGTAGAGTAGGGCGCGCATCAGAGGCAAAAGATTCTGCAAGGGTGGCTTTGAAATCACCATGGTGGACTTTAGGCTGCACATATCAGGCAAGGAACTTCGTTTTATCATTGACATGTTCCTTTAAGATTTAAACTGTCTCCCTTCTTTTGACATTCTCTTCCATGGATGTATTATGATTCAGGATGTTGCCGGTATTGCACAGTGGGAGGATGAGCAAATCGAGTTCATCAAAGAGAAGGTGTCGGAAGAAGGTAGACAAGAAGACTTGAAGAAAGGGAAGGCTTTGGCTCAGGTAACATCATGGAAACAATAATGTCATGCAAAAATTTAGCCATTGATACAAGGAAAAAACACTTCTATGGTATTTTTAAAAAAAATGGGCCAAATTCTTTCGTTGACTGTTAACTTAGTTAATGCTGAAACTCCTCTACAGGTAGCATTAGATGAGGCTGCTTTTCTGTTGGATTTAGCTTCCATTGATGGAACTTGGGGGGACTATCTGGACCGAATCGCAGAATGTTACAAAGAGGCTGGTCTCGGTGAAATTGCAAATTTTATTTTGTATAGAGATTAAGATTTGAGCATGAGTAAAAAGAAACCAATAGTTGAGAAGTTGCCAAATTTTGAATGACTTTATTCATATAGAGGAATAATTTTATTTATTTATTTTCGAGAAACTATTGTTGTATAGAGCGAGGTTGAAAAATCATCGATGCAGACTTTGATAGGTTCACTTGGAGAATGTTATTGCTTTCTTACTTATAACTTGTTCAGTTGGGATGGTTCTTCTATCTATTTCGTCTTCTTTCTGCTTGGTGAAGGTTGGAGAATGTTTTTAAGCTTTGCCCAACTGGTGCAGGGAATACATCTGAGCTTAGCCTAGCTGGTTTATGCAATCACCTGTTACCTAACTCTGTATCTGCAAGCTCTTTTCCTATTCCCAAACTGCAGCTTCCTTTGTAAAAGCAGATGAACCAGAGAATCAACTCATAAGCTCTGACAGAGGACAAATTTTGTTCACCATGAAAAGAATCAGAGAAATATACATAAGCCACTCTAGGATGCTATATATTTACATCTCGCCATACTCGGTATTTAAGGTGGAAAAAAATCAAACAAGAAACGACTCGCCACACTACAAAAGCCGAAAACTACAAAAAACCATGTCTCCACTCCTTATTACCAGGGAATTTGGTCCCAGCCTTCATCGCCGTTTTTGGGTCACTGCTCAGTCTTTTGGTGACAAGATTTCTTAGTGTGACCTTTCTTCTTTCCAAAAAGCAGCCTCCTTAGGAAACCAAATCCTTGCTTCTTGCTTGGCACTATTGCCAAAGCCATAATTCCAGCATTTCCACTTTCATTCTTGGAACCAAGATATGCTTCTGATGCCTTTAACAGCAAACCTGTGGCTTGCATGTTGTTGCAGTTATTGGATTGTGGAAAGGAGGAATTCCCTACTTCATGGATGCATAAAGTTCCTTGGATATTGGGAGACTGGAGCCCTTCTTCTTTAGCACCACCATCAGCCAGCATTCGATCGCGCAAGGAGAAGCGTTTGTTCACCATTCTATTGTTTATTACAGTGGTGGCAGCATCAGCACCACCCTTGTTGGAGAAAACCCTGTGAAGGAGTGCTGCATCATGTGGTGAGGCCAACACCTTTAGTTGCTTACCTATGTTCATAATTGTTTCTTGGCACTCTGCTAACTTGACTGAAGCTGCAGTAATTTCCCAACCCTGTATGTTGGAAAACCAGACCATAACATCAGTATTTGATATTTGTTTCCATCTTCATTTGCATTTCTTCTCTCATGTGGTAATATAGTAAATTTATGCATGTAAATTGAAAATAGGAGACACTGTGAATGACTTACATTTTGAGATTGCTTCCCCTCTTGACTCGTGATATATTTCGGTGTTTCTTTCTTTGCCACACTGTGTGTTTCATGTTTCAGAAATCAGAACTATATGGATAAGTTCCTTCAGTTATCACATCACAGGAATTAAAACAGAGGTACAAAAACCTTACCTCTCTAACTGGAGTTGAAGCTCAAAACATGCCTCTTCTAGCTCCTCACAACAGTTATTTTTGTACTCCAACTCGACTTCCAAAGATGAACATTTCTGGAAGGTTTCGTTCAGTTTAGATTTGGAAACTGTGAGTTGGGTTTCGAGATCTTCATTTATTGATTTCTGATTTTCAACCTGAGCCTCCATCATCTCGTTTGATTCTTTTAACTTCTTAAGTTCTGCTTGTAAGCTTCCAATGCTTTCTTCTGATTCACGAAGTTGTAACGTCAAGGCCTCACTCTTGCGAGTTTCTGACTCGAGCCTGGCTTCCATATTCTTCAAATCAGATTTTAATCTCTTGTTTTCTTCTTCCAGGCTACACCAAATATTGCAACCAAAATGCCTTTTGATCTCATTCCTTGCACTTGAAGCTTCCTTAGGAGTAACACAATTGTTCACAATCCACTCTAAAGCAAATGAGAGTTCTTCAGCAAAATTTTCAAGATCGGCCCTTTGATTCAACAGATCATCACATGTACAAAGAAACTGTTCTAAAACAGTTTCTAATTCAGAACTTTGGCATCGAAAAACACGGACAAAGTACTCTTCATGACCTGCTAATTGTTTGGGAGTTTGATTTCTGGAACTGCTTGAGGTATTGTAAGATGTTACACCAATTCCTTCAATCAACTCAATGATTTTACAGATTGACTTTCTCAGATTAGGATGAAACTGTTGCTTCTTTGTTGTTCCGGTCAAGGTCTCAACGCTAGACGCACCGCATACCGAAACTGCAGTCGGAGATGTGTTCAGAGATTTCCAGGCTATGTAGCTATTGACATCAAGAGTATCAGATTCTATAGTATGCATTAAACATGCTGGTTTATTCAGAGCAGACAAAGTGATTTCAATGTCCTCGAGAATTTCATTTAAACTTCGGTCTGAAACACGTTTGTGCTCGAAGATGGCATGCAAAACTACCTGAAGCCAATCAGATGATCCTTCAGCTACCATATCTCTTGAGTTCTTCCCTTTTGTGTTGCTGAAGCCACAGTGATCAGACACTTGATTATATCCATCTCCAGAAACTAAGGCTAATTTTTCCATCTCTTCAAAATCATCCATTAATCTCATTTCTGGAACCATAATGGCCTTATGCTGCATCTGACTCTTAACTCTCCTCTGTACAGTCACTTCAGATTCCGAAACCAAACCATTAGTCCATGAACAATAAGAGCTGTTTCCATCAGTACTTCCAATATCAAAACCTGATGTTACAGATAGTTCACTTGATATTTGACTACTCCTTATCAGCTCCATGGACGGAATCTCAACCTCAGTCGGCCTGGATGATGTTTGAGAACATGCTAAGTTAGATGAATGGATCATTATTGCCTTAAGAACCATGTTCTCTTCTTCCACATTAAGTAATTTCTGGCATTCAGCTTCCAACTTGGTTATCCTCTTTACACTGTCCAAATGTTGCTTATGAGCTAAATCAGCTAATCTACGATTGTATTCCATCTCTTCGTTTCTGATCTCAAGCTCCTTCTCGACAACATGAAACTCATATTTCAGAAACGCTTTCTCCTTTTCAATGAAATCTAATCTAGCCATTAGTGCATTGAATTCCGCATCCGCCCGAGAATTGTGCTTCCGCTGATCTTCGATTAATTTTTCTTTCACCACCAGGGCCTTACTCAGCCGAGAGTTCTCAATGACCAACTCTTCCACCCTCCTGTTTGTCTCTGTCAGCTTGTCTTGTAATTCATTTGTTGCTCTCTCGAACTCACTCATTGCCTTCATGGCAGCATCCGAGTGAGTTAACTTTTCATCTGCCATTTTTCCCTGCCTCAAAGCTTCATCAATCCCTTCCTTTAAAAGGGTTACATCAGCTTCTTCTGCTTTTTCCCTACCTACAAGAAAACATCAACACAAACATATCAAAATCTATATAAACAAAACAAAGTTTTTAAGATGTCAAAATTCATATAAACATCATGATTATGACCTGCATTGGATTCTTGTATCATTTGCACATTTTCTGTCACCGCATCCTCCTTAGCATGACAGTCAAGGAGAACCGAGGCAAGCTTTTCATTTAGATTTTTCACAATGCTATCTCGTCCACTATCAGGCATTTGTACCTATAATGTACAAAAAAGTATTGATCCTTGGTTCATTGTCGATTTGTCATATATAATATACAAAGGTTTAAGATACCATGAACATGGACAAAGAAAAAGGTGTGCGATGTTCTTTGGTTACCTCTTCATCAATTCGCTTCAAAGAAGATTTTTTCCTCCAAAGCCATGTTTTTTGGTCCATGACTTTGATTTCTATTTCACAATCAAAGAAGAAAACAGAGTTATAATTGATAATGTACTTAATGCAGCAATATTCACAATCTTTAACAGCTCAACCTGCAAAAACCCAAGCTTCCATAAAAGGGGAAAAAACTATTTATCTATGAAGAATAAAGAGGAGTTGAAAAGTTTAGTGGCTCTCACTCACCTATGGGCTATGGCTATGCAGAGAATATATCAAGTGTTGAACAATAACAGCTATAGATTGATACTCAAAGTCTCAGACCACCATTTACAGCATGAACATGATTGAATGAGAATTAAGAAAGTAAAGAAACTGACATTGAAGTGAAAGAGCAATGATTGTAGCTTAAATTACAAACCACACTAAACCCAAAAACCAGAAGCGCAATAAAAGTTCTGTGTTGGGTCCTTTTTTTTTTTTTTTTTTTGTGACATAGGATGCTACTATATCAACCGACAACCCATCAAAGCTACTTATATAGTCAATGTTAACAGCAAAAGTAAAGGAGGAAAAGGAAAAGAAACAATGGACAATGGTGAAAGACTGATAAAGAGATGAGTGATGATAACGGGAGAAAATTAAAGGGGAAAAAAAGGTTTTTGCATGATTAAATCAGTGGAGAAAGTCCAGATAAAGTAGAAAGTTTGTCCTGAAAATATAGTTTATATATATACACACGCAAAATATTTCTATAATTATAATCAAGTGTTGATCTAATGCTCAGAATTACCCTTTCAAGTGAGACTTAGATTTAAATGACGCTAATCACGATTCTATTAAAATTTTATTTTATTCTTATAATTACAAAAAATCCCTAATATATTCTTTTAATAAATGAAACAAGAGGAGAGAGGGGTTTTGAGGACACGCGCTAGCCGTTAAAGGAATGTTGATAAGCATGGGGATTTACCAAAATAATGATTATGTTTTGTGTAATATCTTTTATTAACTAATAAAGCTTTGAGTTTGCTTTTTCCTTTTTCTAAAATCGAATTAGTTGTTGAATTGTTCTAATTGTGACTTTTTTGTAATATTTTATACATGATTTGATAATCGAATCCGAACATGTGATATCATATTATATTACCGAAATAATTCAGATTAACTTTTATTATTTATGAATTAATCAAACATATAAATAAAACATTAGTTAAACCATTTCCAAATTTCAAGTATAAACATGCATTGCATACATCCAACAATCTCAACTAATGCATCACTCACATATTTCATTACCTAACTGCATTAAGACCTATACTTATCTGTCTAAACGTCATCATAAAAGATTATCAAGTGACCAAAATATGCCCTAATCAACAATTTGTATTAATCAAATCGAATGATTTTATAGGATCCTTAATTACCTAGGTACATGTCACTACAACTCATAAATATAATGAAACATTACAAAAGTTTAGTTGAACTAAGTTGTGAGATTCGGATGTTGTTGACTCTCCTTGATCGATCCAAAACCTAATCGTCACGTGCACATGGAAACAATAAATTCGTATATTGAGAACTATAATGTATATACATATCAATCAATTAGTGTACTATTAGTTCAATTGCAATATGAATTATAATGAAAATTACTATTGTGCAGTTTAGTTATTATTGTTAGTGGTGCTGTGCTTGTTAGTGGCAATGAACTCAAGTTGGCTCTTCATGCCGGCTTTGATCCAACTAAGTAAATTTCTTACACTCAACATTTGGATGCAAAAGAATATGCCTTTCTCAAATACTTAATCAATAGTTTGGTTTTTGTGAACTAAAAAATCATATCATTTAACTTTTATATTGATCAATTATGTTTAGATGTACATTTCATTTTATTTGTTTGTTTGTTTTTTTTTTATTGATTTCTCTTTGAATTTTGTTAAGAAGTCGGGACCATTTACACAGTATTATCTCCTGCCGCTTTTTGGTTTCCGAACTCCATTGAGAGCTTTAGTGGGTTCACAAAGTGGGAGTTGAGTCCAGCTATGCCTAAGTTTCCATAGTTTTGCTTGTTTAGGGGCCTCCAAGTAGCTCCCATTCTGTGTGCTCGTTAGGGCTCTTGGCAGAGTCGAAAATAAAAGCCTGACTGTGGACAATACCGGAGTAACCACTCAACAAGTTTTTATCTAAACTTTCAATCAGCGAATAGCTAATAGTTATAAAAAGAAAGTGAATAAAAAGCAACATCCAATAAAACCTTAGTTATTCGTTTGTTTGAATGGGTATGTAGATGGAATTTTGAACCTTGGCAAATTGTTTAGAGGAGATATTACATTCCCCAAGGGAGTGCCTTTGCACCTTTTGTCAATTTTCTCATAAAAGTTAATAGCTTTCAAGATTTTAGGTATGCTCTTGTGCTGTTGTCCTCCGGTGTACTTGTAAGCTTGCCGATGCTGTTGCTGCTAGAACAATGGTGGTCAGGACCTGACTATAGTGCGTATAAAATTTCAGGTCAGAATGAAGCTTGTGAAAGATTGGCTTCCTGTTCTGCTTGTGTGCAAAGACAATGTGTCACCTATGCTACCCAACCATAAACCACTGTACCTGGAATTGGAGGAAACGTTCTTGAGAATCATCTCAACGCTGCCGATGTCGGATGCACAAATATTGTTGCAACAATGTCTCGACTTCTCAACCCGAAATGTCGAAGATTGCCCCCACTTGATCACAGCTTTCAATAAATGGTTTCGTAGAGCAACTCGACCTCCTCAACTCAGAAAATCTTGATTAGTATGGTGGTGGTAGGTGGTTAGTCACCCCCTCAGTGCCTCTGGTGATGTCTGTCCAACTTTTGTGCATGTAGTAAAGTGGTGCGGTTACGTGTTCATAAAACTGGATATTCTCAATCTCAGTGTTCCAATGTATGTATGCAACAGAGGCAAAAAACTGAAAGCTTTTGATGCAGTTCCTTGACATTACGGTGAACCAATAGGCTGGCTTGAAAGTTCACTTGAAAAATGAGAATGTTTGAATAAAAATACGAAGCTTAAAAATGAGTTTAAGTCAAATTTAGGATCCATTATCTATATGAATCAAGACTTGGGTAAGATTTTTTAGTTTGTGCTTGGTCCAGCCCAAATATATTATATTATAAAAAATAGTATAATAATTATATATATTTATATTAAATTACTAACGCAATAATAATTAAATTCATTATCCAAAATTTTAAAAAAATTTCACTAACTAAATAACCCAACCTAAAATATAAAATTTTAAAAAATAAAGTTAATACAATAAAATATTTATTATATTTACGATAGAATTTTTAATATAAATACTTTTTAATATACTTTAATGTATTAGAAAACCCTTATTTTTTACATCATAAACATACTCAAATTTTAATTAAATTTGAATATATTTCATCTGTATGTAGGACGAAATCGAATAATTTCAAAGTTTTTCATTCCTCCCGCTACAGCCACTAGCAATCAAAGTTTTTTTTTTCAAGCAATCTTAAAAGTAAAAATAAATTTGATATTATTAACAAAATTATTTAATACAATCTCATAAATTGTAAAAAAGAAAACAATCATATAGTCTGAACCAAACCATATAATGCAAGTGAAGGTAACATAAGTTGATTCGAACTGCACTCAAAACCCTTCAATTTCTTCAACTCCATAAAGCATTGAAGAGTAACTAAACTGTCGGATCCCGCTTGATGGCTCAATCCGGCTACTCGAGACACATTCAATTTGTTCGCCACTTTTTCTAAACCACCCAACAAACCAAAAAATTTGAAAGTATGTTTGATGTCGAAAACATTTTCACCAAAAAAATAAGCCAATTGTTCTATAAAAGAATTGACATCATTTGGCAGCGATTGTTGTGTCATAATCTTCAATAAAAATCCAAAGTCGTAAGCACTATGAAAACTGATCCAGGTTAAATCTTCGAAGTAGTCAAACAAGAAGTCGGAAAGTATCATTCCGAAATAGCTGGAAGGGATGCCCTTGGACTTGTTCTTCAAGAAATCGATGCCCTGTCGTTTAAGTAATTCGATGGAGTTCTTATCGCAATAATCTCTATGAATATCAAAGTCTTTGAAATTGAATTCCCAAATATAACAAAAGTCAGTATCAAAATCGGGTAAATTGCCTTGGGAATCCGAGAGTGTCAAGCCGAGTTGAATGATGTTTAAAGCATCTACGTTGGCTTTCATGTACTGATAGTTGAAAACAGGTTTAGCTAATTGAATAATTTCTTTTCTAGGCTTGAAAATGGTACCGGGAAATTCGGTATCCATAGAAACAAAAGGATAATCAATAATGGCACGTTGTATTAAAATAAACTCGTAATCCAATTCACTAGCAAAGACTTTTCTCACAATCACTGGTTTTTTTGGAGCTTCCATTCTTATTTTCTTTCTGATTTCTGAAGAAGGTTAACTATTAAGTATATCCCTACATGATATATATATAATAAATAAAAGAAATCCCAATCTGAGTAGGAAAATGAAAGATAAAGAGATATATATATATATATATATATATAGGATTCGGATTACTATAAAAGAAGTTATCATTAGAATTAATTCATATATATCTTAATAAATTTATTTTAAATTAATTAATTTTAATTTAAAATAAATACGAATTTATATTCTAAATTCTAGAATAGAAATCAAAGCACATTGAATGAGATGTTATTTAAATAAAATAAATAATGTAGGAACGAAAGAGAAGCCAATGAGAATCTTCCGCGTATACAGAATTCCACTCCTCCGTGTAGCCGGCATATCCGGAAAATATAAAAACCAACATTAAAAGTTGAGGGGCAAACTCGGCATCAGAACCTTTTTTTTTTTTTCAAACCCAAACTCGTCTCAACCAAAAAGAGGAAAAAGAGGATAATTAAATATAAAATACCATCCTGACTCGGTTCCTCTCCCGCAAACTCACTGAACCAACTCAACCCGATGGAGATCGCCCCCGCGGTTCCGCCATCTCCTCCCCTGGGCGGTGAAAACCCCGCTTCTTCTACAGACAATGTTTTAGCAGACAGCGGAAAGCCTTCACCATCAACATCAACATCCTCATCGTCGTCAGAGAAGGATGAAAAAGCGACGTCATCTACGGCGTCAACGGTGTCGTTGGGGGCGGTGGCTTCAAGATATGATCCGGATATGGAGGAAGAAGAAGAGGAAGATGTTTGCAGGATCTGCCGGAACCCGGGAGATGCTGACAATCCGCTTAGGTACCCCTGCGCATGTAGCGGCAGCATCA
This sequence comes from Gossypioides kirkii, assembly GCA_005610355.1. Classification (NCBI taxonomy): domain Eukaryota; kingdom Viridiplantae; phylum Streptophyta; class Magnoliopsida; order Malvales; family Malvaceae; genus Gossypioides; species Gossypioides kirkii. The sequence continues at coordinate 2,890,844 of CP032255.1, forward strand.
AATTTGTCCACCAAGATTGCCTTCTTCAGTGGCTTAATCACAGCAATGCTCGCCAATGCGAGGTTAGTGTTTATTTATTTGTAATTATGGTATAAAATGATAGGCATCTTTTTAAAAAAATTAGGTTAGTTTCAGTGAAGGTTTTAGTTCTTTAAAAAAAATTTAAATTTCATTATTTGGTGTTTGATTTAGCTTTGATTATTGAATGAGTAACAGAGATGATTAATAAATGAAGACAATTTCGGGCTTTTCTTTTAAATCATTTTTTTCTGATTATTTTTATAATGAAGACTTTCTTTCTAGTTGCAAATTTTGAGAGCTCTCCATTGTTGGAGTCTTGAACATTTGAAAAGAAACAACTTTTATTTTTGTGTGTTTTGTATGTGCTATGGTTCTCCAACTCGGTGATATTTGAAGTTGTGTGGGGTTTGAGAAGAAAACATGGTTTTCTGAAGATTTTCATGGGTTTTGAATGATCGGAGATGTTATTAGCTGCAACTAACTTCTTTAAGTTTTAATTTAATAAATACAGGCGGCAATAGTAATTCTTGTGGAGCAGTCAAGCTTCAGTTTTTTTTTTAATGTTGCTAATGCATGATTGAAGATGCAAACTTAGTCTTAGACTTTAGGATCTTCATGCTAAAAAGTTGTGCATAAGGTACAAGTGTTTCTATGTTGTACCATATTTTGTGAAGCCACGTGAATGGAGTTTATAGCTTTTGGGGCAGTTAGCAATTCTAAAGTCTTTCTGTTTCAATGTTGTAGGCATGGTTCTCTTCAATTCTTATTTTAGTATGCAAATTTATGAACTGGCATGTCTGAGCTAGTTCTCTATCTCCTCTCCCTCTTTCTCTGTTTATGTTTCAGCCTCCCCTCCCTCTCCTCGCAATCTTTTTTTCTTTGAAATAGACTTATGCTAAAAGATCTTAGTTTCCATGCATCTCCCCCCCCCCCCCTTCTTGTTAATTGATTTTCTTAAATATATGTGCTTTGGGTGGTAGATTTGCTGTGCATTTTAGTGCTTTAACTTAGCTGACTTTCTTGCAGGTATGCAAGCATGCATTTTCTTTCTCCCCTGTGTATGCAGAGAATGCTCCAGCAAGGCTTCCTTTTCAGGAGTTTGTTGTTGGGATGGCGATGAAAGCTTGTCATGTCCTGCAGTTCTTCTTGCGTCTTAGTTTTGTGCTTTCAGTTTGGCTCCTAATTATACCTTTCATTACCTTTTGGATATGGCGGTTGGCCTTCGTCAGGAGTTTTGGTGAAGCTCAGAGATTATTCTTAAGCCATATTTCAACCACAATCATTCTTACTGATTGTTTGCATGGGTTCCTACTATCTGCTAGCATTGTGTTTATTTTTCTTGGAGCAACTTCTTTAAGGGATTACTTCCGGCATTTACGAGAGCTTGGAGGACAAGAAGCTGATAGAGAAGATGAAGGGGATAGGAATGGTGCTCGTGCTGCTAGGCGACCTGCTGGACAAGCTAATAGGAATTTTGCCGGTGACGCTAATGGTGAAGATGCTGGTGGAGCTGGTCAAATGATCAGAAGGAATGCTGAAAATGTAGCTGCTCGTTGGGAAATGCAGGCAGCTCGTCTTGAAGCTCATGTGGAACAGATGTTTGATGGCCTGGATGATGCTGATGGTGCGGAGGATGTACCTTTTGATGAGCTTGTTGGCATGCAGGGTCCTGTTTTTCATTTGGTTGAGAATGCTTTCACTGTGAGTTTCTTTGGTTGTATCAATTTTACTATCCATGCTTAGCTTCTAATCTGTGTTCTTTCACTAATGTTATTTAAGTGCTTGCTTTGCCTTTTTGTTGCGAATATTCTTGGGAACCTTTAGGTGCCGAGACTAGCTTACGGATATATCTGCCTCAAAAACAAAGGGTGATTTGTGTGCTTGCATTTGTGTGTTTAGTGGCATAGGCTAATGATGCTAATTTGGAATCTGATAAAAAATCTAAGTTTAGCATTTTGTTGCATAACAAACTTGATATACTTTTAATGGAGGAAATTCTTCATGAACCATTTTGCTTGTTACAGAGTGCGATTCTCGACTTTCTTATCATTCCTTCAAATATTTCCACTTCCAAAATATAGACATTAGATTGCAGTGTGTGGTTTTATCATTCTATGCATGACTCTGGATCCAATTACAATCTTATAACTTCACTGTTTTGTTTATATGTTACTACTTTGGGATCTTGACTGCGTGGAATTAGATCTATTGCAAGAGACACGCCAATGCGTTTTTTTTTTCTTTAAACCTTCACTTGAGAGCTTTAAATTGTGACTATCTGCGATAAGTAGATACTCAGAAAATAAACTAACTGCAATATTTTAGCCTTTTTCCTCTGATTAGCATGATTTCATCACTCGATGATTTTCCTGCAGGTTCTAGCCAGCAATATGATATTCCTTGGCGTTGTAATTTTTGTGCCCTTTTCTCTTGGCCGCATTATTCTCCATTATGTATCTTGGCTTTTCTCTTCTGCAAGTGATCCTGTTCTGTCAGCAGTCATGCCAATGACAGACACTACCCTTTCCTTAGCAAATATCACATTGAAGAATGCATTAACTGCTGTTACGAATTTGACGTCTGAAGGCCAAGACAATAACATGCTTGGTCAGGTTGCAGATATCTTAAAAACAAACTCTAGTGCAGTAGGTGAAGTTTCAAGCAACACAAGTGCACCACTTTCAGCAGATCTCTTGAAAGGAGCAACTATTGGAGTATCAAGGCTGTCCGATGTTACAACTCTTGCTATCGGATATATGTTTATATTCTCTTTAGTCTTCTTCTACCTGGGCATTGTCACTTTGATTAGGTACACTAGGGGTGAGCCTTTGACAATGGGGAGGTTCTACGGAATTGCTTCGATTGTCGAGACAATCCCATCCCTCTTCAGGCAGTTCTTGGCTGCAATGAGGCACTTGATGACAATGATTAAAGTTGCTTTCCTTCTTGTAATTGAGCTTGGGGTGTTTCCTTTGATGTGTGGATGGTGGCTAGATATATGCACCATAAGGATGTTTGGGAAATCAATGTCTCAAAGAGTTCAGTTCTTCTCAATCTCACCTTTAGCTAGCTCATTGATTCATTGGGTTGTAGGAATTGTATATATGCTACAAATAAGCATCTTTGTCAGCCTTCTTCGAGGGGTAATCCTCTTCTCCATCCCATAATAGCAAATTTTACCATAAGCTGTTATATTGTAGCATGAGTCTGATAATATTATTTTTGTTATGCACAGGTTTTACGCAATGGTGTTCTGTACTTCCTTCGAGACCCAGCTGATCCGAACTACAATCCCTTCCGTGATTTAATTGATGATCCTGTAAACAAGCATGCTCGGAGGGTCTTGTTATCAGTTGCAGTTTATGGAAGCTTGATTGTGATGCTGGTATTTTTGCCAGTCAAGTTTGCTATGAGGATGGCACCATCTATTTTTCCACTTGATATATCGTAAGAATCGCACATCCTTTTTTTAATTCATTCACTTGTGTATACTTATTTTTAGCTTACTAAATGATTTGTTTGTTGCAGGGTATCTGATCCATTTACTGAGATCCCAGCTGACATGCTTCTTTTTCAAATATGCATTCCATTTGCCATTGAGCATTTTAAATTGCGGACAACAATCAAGTCTCTTCTCCGCTACTGGTTTACTGCAGTTGGCTGGGCATTAGGCTTAACAGAGTTTTTACTTCCCAGACCTGAGGAGAATGGTGGCCAGGAAAATGCCAATGTGGAACCAGGTCAGCCAGATAGACCACAAGTTGCGCAACTAGGTGGACAGGAACAGGCCATGGTTGCATTTGCTGCTGATGATGATCCAAATAGAGTCCTTGCATCAGGGAACTCTAATGTCGTGGAGGAGTTTGATGGGGATGAACGAGCTGATTCAGAGTAAGTAATATGGTGCTTTTGAATAGTCTGCATAATGGTTCTGATTTACATCATGGTCTGGAAGTAATTTAACTTTGCTTATGATATTTTTGCATGCAGCTTTACTTGATGTTCATAATTCATGACAAGTAATTGACATTATGAAGATCATTTGGTCATTGAATTTGCACTTACGAGTTATTATTGATGTTAGATTTTGTATAGGTTAGGTTTAAGAGATTTTAACTATTTATTTTGTTTAGGCACATTTGAACAATATGTATTTCTCCAACACTATTTCCTGACCTTTGATCATATTTTGGGATGAGTATTCAAATTATTCTTTATATCTGATTCATTCAAATGAATTCTGCTTTATTTAATTTCAGAATAATGACTGTGTCCTGTGCCTGCTAATGTGCAAAGACTAGCATTGCCATCAACTCAGTTGTTTTCTTTTACTGAATGGAGAGTTGTCATAGAAGTTTTTGATGTTTTTGGTTAACAGCATTTATTTTGATGTTTAGCATTTATGTCTGTTAACTATTGTAGACTCGAACATAATTTCTGCTTTGTTTCTTTTTCATCTTCTTTTACTACATTTAGTCAAAATTGAATTGCTTTGTTTGTACCTGGCTCCATTTTATACTGTCTAATTATATTGATGCATACTTTAGCAGGTATGGCTTTGTTCTTCGCATTGTTCTCTTGCTGGTGGTCGCCTGGATGACTTTGCTTATATTTAACTCTGCCCTAGTAATAGTTCCGATATCACTTGGGCGTGCTCTTTTCAATGCCATTCCTCTTCTCCCAATAACTCATGGCATTAAGTGCAACGGTAATGTGGTTTGACCCCCCCCCCCCGGCGCATGTTATAATACCTCTTTTTTATTTCAGTGCTAATTATTTCCCCACCTGAATCATAGACCTCTATGCTTTCGTCATTGGAAGCTATGTCATTTGGACAGCCATTGCTGGGGCTAGATACTCCATTGAGCACATTAGAACAAAGAGGGCGGCAGCTCTGTTTGGCCAAATTTCCAAATGGAGTGCCATTGTTGTTAAGAGTTCCATGCTTTTATCAATATGGGTATGTCATCTGGTGTTATCTGGTTTTCTACTTGTTTCACAGCTCAGATTTCTAACTCGTAAATCTTTATTGGTGCTGTGATGTCCAGATTTTTGTCATTCCTGTTCTTATTGGTCTGCTTTTTGAGCTTTTGGTGATTGTGCCGATGCGGGTGCCTGTAGATGAGAGCCCAGTTTTCCTACTTTATCAGGATTGGGCATTGGGTCTCATTTTCCTTAAGATCTGGACTAGACTGGTAAGTTTTATATCACAATTTCATGTGCAGCTGAAAAAATTGTTATGATGCAATTGTCTTTGGTTTTTGCAATAAACTTATTTTCTTCAGTTTTTTGTAATTATTAGATTATTCTCCCACAAGGTCTGAAGTCTGTTTTTCTTATATGTACAGGTTATGCTGGATCATATGATGCCATTGGTTGATGAAAGCTGGCGAGTAAAATTTGAAAGGGTGAGAGAAGATGGTTTTTCTAGATTGCAGGGCCTTTGGGTATTGCGGGAGATTGTATTTCCCATCATAATGAAGCTGCTGACAGCCCTGTGTGTACCTTACGTATTAGCCCGAGGGGTGTTTCCGGTGCTTGGCTACCCGTTAGTGGTCAATTCGGCTGTCTACCGCTTCGCATGGCTTGGCTGCCTTTGCTTCAGCTGCTTGTGCTTTTGTGCAAAGAGATTCCATGTCTGGTTCACCAACCTCCACAATTCTATAAGAGATGACCGGTATCTTATTGGTCGTCGACTTCATAACTTTGGAGAAAACTCAGAAGAGAAGCAAAGTGAGGCAGGGTCTTCCTCAGAAACACAGATTTCTGATCCGCGGGGAACTGGAATAATCCAACATGACCGAGAGGCCGATGTGGGGCTGAGACTAAGGCGTGCTGCTAATTAAAAACGATTGCTGATGCTTGAAAAGCTTGTATGAATGTACGGTCTATTATGTTGACAAGCTGGTATACGTGTTAGGTAGTGTTTGAAATCGGCCAATTCAATATTTGGCTTACGCTTACTTTTTGTGCATAGAATACACGTTTAACTTTGCAATTAGGATTCGTCTTAAAATCTCAGCAAGTTAGAAGATAAATAAATAATTAATATTTTATATTATATAAAAAATGGTCATGATTTTGTCTGCTCCAATGCCCAATCAGTTCCATTCGTTGAGAGAATGCATACAATCTCCGGCAAAAATGCAATACAACCTATCAAATCAGAGCTCCTTTTCATTAAAAAAAAAAACCACCAAAACCAAAAACAAAATACAGCTCTCTAGGGGGTGGAATCAGCTTGAGAATCTGCTGCCTAAAGCAATGAAAAACACGGTAAATCTCCGTAAGCTAACATCTGCAAGATCATTCACTCAAAAAAGAAACAATCAATTCAATCCCAAAGATATTGTATGATGCATGAAATGTATACTCAGTCACATACAAAAATTATAAAGCATGAAAAATCTTGTGTCAGACGGTATTGAAGCTCCAAAACACTGTAGAAGTATAGTCATAACCAGCTTCAAACTAATCAACTAATTCCAATCTAAAAGGCCACGCTACGATGGTGTTCAAGGAGAAAACTCTAGCAGGCAGTTAAAACTCAGGAGACAAGGTTGTCACTTAATGACAATGAAGCCAGTTGATCCGCAGCAGCACCACCAGTTTGCTGCTGCTGAGCCACAGTTCTAAGAACCTCCATTGCTTCAGCAACCTTCGCTTTTAGAGCTTCTGGTGACTCGAGCAAATGCAAAACCTCGGTCTGATCCATCTCCAGAAGCATCCCTGTAACTTTAGCTGCTGCATCAGGCTCCAGCTGTTCGACTAGGGGATAAAGATTCTCTCCCAGCATCTACCCATTCATCCAAAGCAAAAATTTCAGTTAACCAAAATAGTTTAAGTTAAAACATTTTCAGAAACTTGTAGTGAACCTTTTATAGGAAAGGACTCATTACTAGGACATCATAGCAATATTTTTTTATGTATCATCTCAATACGGAACTCTATACTTTCTAATTATGGGGTACCTTATTAGGGTATACTCTTCAAAAAAATTTTGTGATTAACGCTTGAAAATTGACTAGAAGGCAGTGTATATGCAAAAAGTATAATCTAAACTTGGGACAGCACAAGTATAGACAGAAAAGAGTAGACAATAATAAATAAAGCAAAGCGGTGCATACTGTTCTCTGCTGATCTGGTGTAGCATTTGCTAGGGCTGTGGCCAAGGCTCCTATCGGAATTGGCTGAGAAATTGACGCATCACGCATTGGCATGCCACCCATATCATATGGAACAGAAAGCATGCCTCCAGCAACGTTAGGCATTGAAACATCAGGTAGACCACGCCCGGGTGGATAGCGATAGACCCGCCCTCGCGGAAGCATCTGACATTTAAATGAACCATCAGATGAAGAACTTACAAGATTGAACAAATATAATGAAGATACTACAAAATCCAAGAACTGATGAAACAACCTGCTGCTGCATTAATGGAACTGGTTGCTGACTTTGCTGACCAGCCCCAGCCCTTCTGCCACCAGGACGCTGACCCTGTTGGCTTTGTTGAACCATTGGTACAAAGAAATTTGGCATGGGAGCTCCACCAGGCCTCATACCAGGGACAAGCTGCTGTTGATACCCAAATCCAGGCTGACAAAAGAAAAATTCAAAAACAAAAGAAAATTTTACAAATATTATTTCATTGATTAATCCAGTAGGTTAAAATATACCTCCTATAACTAACAATTCCAAGCAATAAAATTCAAAATAAATAACTACCTGTGGAAACATTGCCGGAGGTGCTTGACCATAAAATATTTGCTGCCCAAGACCTGGACCACCAGGTGGGTACATTGGCATACGAGGAGCGACTGAAGGCGACATTGTAACCGGTCGCATTTGAGAAAATTGAGCCTGTAAAAGATGCAACCCATGTTTTAGCACAACAAAACCCATTTCTTTTGCTCCATTACAGTTTGGTCAAGGCTCAAAGCAAATATCAACACATACCTGTAACCTGGCTCTCCTATCTTCCTTCCTTTGAGCTAGTGCAACATAGAGAGGTTTGCAGACAACCATTTTGCCATTCATCTCTAGAAGCTGTCAAAAAGAAAGAAGAAAAACTTATTAGCTGATAATAAGATCACAAGTAGGGACAGCATTATCAACTTACAGCTCTTGATGCTTCTTCTGGAGCTGAAAATGCAACAAACCCTGATCCTTTACTTATCCCACTAGTATCTCGCATAACCTGTTACATTAGAATAATAGGGTTCAGCCAACTAATTAACAGAACCGATCTAACATTACTAGTCCATAGAACATGCTAACAAACCTTGCATGACGTTATGGTACCATATTGAGAGAATAGCTCTTTAAGTTTTTCATCGCTTATGCTGTCATCCAAATTTTTAACATACAAGTTTGCTCCTTGAAACTTATCTGCTGCCTCTTTCATTGACTGCTCAAATCGAAGTTTCAGATCAAGCTCCCTTTCAGATTTCTTTTGAGCTTTCCCAACATACCACTCCTTATCATCAAATTTCTTTCCATTCAGAGACTCCACAGCCCTAGCAGCATCATCTGCGTTCTCAAAGTTTACAAACCCAAAGCCCTTGGATTTTCCATCTGGTTCTCTCATCACCACAGCACTAGTAATCAGACCAAATTCGCCAAAAATGGTTTTCAAATTGTCATCACTTGTGGATTCTGAGAGATTCTTTACATAGACATTATTAAATTTAACGTTGCTGATAGAACTGTCTCTTTCCTGCTTGCGAACAAAGGGGCCCACATAGACTTGCTTATCATTCATTAGCATGCCATTCAGCTGCTCTATTGCTTTTTGGGCAGATTCCTCATTGTCAAATTGAACAAAGCCATAACCTTTTGACTGGCCAGAGGAGTCTGTGGCTACCTTGCAAGAGAGAATGTTCCCAAATGCAGAAAACGTGTCATGCAAAGCTTTGTGGTCAATTCCCTTGTCTAAATTCTGCCAGATCCAACAAGCATGGAAAACAAACATAAAATAAGACAAAAGATTTCTGAAGCACAGACTTATAAAACAAATCTGCATATATAACTGCATGATTGTCAAATTTTCATTACCTTGATAAAAATATTCCCAGCACCACTTTTACGAAGACTAGGGTCTCGATTAGAATACATAATCCTGATAGGCTTTCCACCCAAAGGAGTGAAGTTCAGAAGGTCCAATGCCCTTGCAGCTGTGCGTAAACAGCAGAAGATGACATTCAGAATGAAGAGCAAACATTTTTTTTTCTAACTAGAGATCAACGCAGCCAAAATATCCTTTTCAAATAATGTGTATTAATATGAAAAATTGCAGCTTGATTTGGTCTCTACCTTGCTGATAGAGACCAACTAGATTGACAATTTACATGGAAGCCTGAGAAGATATCGTATAAGCATTTCTAAGCAAGACTATATTATGTATTGCTCTTTTTCCATTAGGCTAGTATCCTAGGTTCTGTTGTTTTATCTTCATAAACTTTCTCCTTTTTTCTCATTATCACAAATACTTTTAACATTACATTTCTTACTTTCTTATCATTCTCTCCACCCATTTCAGGGTACCCAAAAAGGCTCGATATGTATTACTGTATGACATCTGGGTTCTTTTTGGCTAGACAATAGATAAATATTAATAAATAAAGAGGCAGAAATACTTCCATATAACCTCAAACTAGACTTCATATCCCAGCATGGAACAAAGACATAAACAAGCAAATAAGTTGTAATCTCCATAACACAAAAGGGCACCGTATCTTAACAAGAAAGATCAACATTAACAGGCACCTAATCTGCATTCAGGATTGATAAAACCCAAATACGTATTATTCCCTCGACAAATTATAGTTCAGATGGCTGATGAATAAGGCTCACTGGGCATAAAACAAGGCTACATCACACAAATTTCCTGGCTGATTGATACATGAGATTTCAAGAAGCTCAGACAGAATGAGTTTGCTATATTCTTTTTAACAAAATCAAGAGTTATCATGTTAAGAAGAAGATCATCAATGAAAATGCATGTCAAGAACAACCTTTAGAGAACACACTAGAAACCTACATCTTCATTTCCTGCCTAAATCAACTTGACAATATAAATGTAGCACTAGAAACAGTTTACTGTAAGATAGATATCATAATATAGCAAAAGACAAATTAAGTATAGAAATCTATACAAAATCCTTAATATGCAGGGCACCTTAACACCATAACTATTCTACTCTCTGTACCAACATCATACATTTCATACCAAGTAAATGAAAAAGCCAGGCTAAAGCTTCAATCTTTAATCATCTTTTTAGAAGAATCTTGCGTTTACAACACCATTCAAATGCTAATCAAAGCAAGAATCCATTATTTAAAAAAGGCAAATAAACCATTAGCAACAGAAACAAGAAAAAGAAAACAAACTAAAACTGAGAAAACTGAAATGTTACCATCTTGTGGATTTCCATAGTTGACATAACCATAACCAAGAGACCTCCGGGTTGACAAGTCCTTGCAAACCCGAACCGTAAGCACTGAACCCACCTGGGCAAAGTACTCATAAAGCTGAGCTTCCGTCACACTTGAATCCAGATCCCCGACATAAAGCGACGTCGGTACAAACTGGTTGTTCCCTCCTCCAGCTCCATTGTTAACACTCCCATTTTGCCCCTGGACTTGAATCTGCGCCATCTTTCTAAACAGAAAAGCTAAAACCCACAAAAAAAACCTTTCTCTACAGTATTCTTTTTTTTTCTTTCTGATTTTTTTTGGGTTTTCTTTTTCTTCCCTCTCCTCTTGTTATTAATCAATAAAACCTAGAGAAGATAATAAATGAAACAAACTAAAATCCCAAGTTCTTTCGACAAGCCTTACTAAAGTAGCAATCTTTCTTGTCTTTTGTGAATATTTTTCTCTTTTTTTTGGCTTTTTTTTTAATGGAGGAGAGGGAAGGGATGGAAGAAGAAAAGGGTATTTACCGCCGGCTTAGAGAATACGGCGGCGTCTGAGATAAAAAAATAAAGGATAGATTTTTGAAGGAGAAGGAGTAGTAGCAGATACCACAATACACGACTGAAACAAAGGGTTATAATATAAGTTGGAAGGTTTCTTTATATTTCTCTAAAATAAACCCTAAGATGGATCATAGGAGGAGGAGGAAATCTCTGCCGTCCGATCAGGTTTTGGACTGCTTCTTTGTGGGGCCTCAGCTCGCACATGACGAGGTTAAAGAAAAGCCTGCTAACGGTAGATTCTCGGTTGAGGTGAATCATGTGCAGTAATAAAAATTTGGATGAACGTATGTCTCCTTTTTTTTTTTTTTAATATTTTATTATATTTTGTAGTGTTCAAATTTTGATTAAAATTGAATTAATCAATTTAATCGATCTAATTTGGATAATCGATGGGTAATCAATTTAGTTCGACCGAAAGTTGGTTAAAGATTTTTTTTTAATTTTGATTAATGGTTAATTCGGTTCGAAATCGAATAATTAACTGAATTAATTGAATTTAATAAATAATATTATATATTATATGTATTAAGTTATTAATAATTCGGTCATATAAACATTATCAATTTATTTATTTTTATATGTTTCATACTTGTTTTAACAAAACAAAACATATAAATTTCAATTAATTCGGTTAACCGATCGAATTAATCAAAATATTTCGATTCAGTTAATTTTTTTTGAAAAAAATTTGATTCAGTTAACGGTTAAAGGATTAAAAAGTTCGATTAATTTGATTAATACTAATTCGGTTCGGTTAACCGTTTGAACGCCCCTAATTATACCCATGCACTATACTACTGATTCTATTTGTGAAATCTAAAAGTGTATCAAATAATTTCTTTGAAAATTTTATACAATGTATTATATTATATTAATGAGATAAATCTCAATATTATACATAAACTTTAATTTAATGTGCAATTGTATATATTAACTTTAATTTGGTGCAATTATATACGTGAAACTCTAATTGTGACTCAAATGTATACTTCAAACTTTAATTTTGATTTACTCATACACATTTAAAGAAATAAATACATCAATTTATTTTTATATTGGATAAATAAAATTATTTGTGTATGCAATATATAAACATAAAATGATGTTATATCAATAATTGTGTTTATAATTTAAAAGAATTAAATCAAATCAAAATTTTATGTATAAAATTATACAAAATCAAAGTTTATGTATATGATTGCACATTAAACTATATTTTATGTATAGTTTTGGTATTTATCCCTATATTGATTTGTGTAAACTACACTTAAAAGGTCATTAAACTATTAATAAGTTTACACGTTACTCACTCAAATAAAGGTACTCATGGGCCAAGCTAGGTTGGATTCAGGTCGTCCTAAGCATAATATCAATACTTTATGTTTGTCCAAACCCGGTCCAACTTGAAATATGGGTCTAAAATTTTATTTCAAGTCCGTCCATATTTGTAAAAGACTAATTTAAGTTCATTTTAGACCCGCTCATATTATTTTTAATTTTAAAAAAATATTTATATTATTTTAATTTAATATTTAATAATTTTTTATTTATTGAAAAAATTATATGCTCATCTTAACATTATTTTGATATTTATATTAGAGTAGTATTATATATTTAATATAGGTTTATTTGTTTAATGTGTTATGAATTACATATTTTATAAAGATAACATAATATAAAGTATTATAAACTTAAAAACGAATCGTGTCAGGCTGGGCTCGGGCCTTGAATGTTTAAGTCCGAGTATGACCCATATTTAAGCAGGCCTAATTTTTTTATCCAAGCCCATTTTTCGATTTATTGTAATATAAAATTAAGATGTTGAATAAGCAATGGGTTTACATTAAATTTTTTTATCTTAACATTATTTTGATATTTACATTAGAGTATTATATATTTAATATAGGTTTATGTGTTTAATGTGTTATGAATTACATATTTTATAAAGATAACATAATATAAAGTATTATAAACTTAAAAACGAATCGTGTCAGGCTGGGCTCGGGCCTTGAATGTTTAAGCCCGAGTATGACCCATATTTAAGCAGGCCTAATTTTTTTTATCCAAGCCCATTTTTCGATTTATTGTAATATAAAATTAAGATGTTGAATAAGCAATGGGTTTACATTGAATTTTTTTATCTAAATCTCACCTGATTTGAAATAGATGCTTAAATTTTTATTTGAGCTCGGTTCAAATAAAATTACAAGAATTTAAATCGAATCAAATCAAATCTACTCGTATGTATTTTTTTCCTTTTTAACAAGGTTTATTGTAATATACCAGTCTCAAACTAAAAGCTTAACACAACCTAAAATAATCTACTAAAATCAAATTTGAAACATAATATAATCTACTTAATTCAACATAATTTTAATTGGACATGCAATTTTATTAAAAAGGTTAGAAAATCACAACCACCAAAACTTACAATCTAATATTATTTGAAGCTGATAGCTTCATTTCTTTTATTTTTCATTATATTTACTTGAGCGAATCTAATAATTAATTTTTCGTATTTTGTAAGCGTAAATATTGACTATAAATTTTAAAACTACTCCATACCAAAAACGAGAATTAAACCTTCGACCACTGGTTAAGGTAGAATAACTTATTTTTTATCATGTATATATTTAACTTCACAAATTGAAGATCTGGAGCTGAAGAAAGGTTAGAGTTTAGACGACTGAGTTGATTTTGTTTATTAGTTTTTTTTAAATGGCTTAATTCACGAGTATACATGTTTTCTCACTTAATACTTAAAAAAATTTTTGTCCCAATTTGCTACCTAAAGTACACTTACTTCCCAATTTAGTACCTAAAGTATGTCTATGTTATATTTTTAATTTTTTTTTGTACATAACTTTAAAAAATTTTCTTACAGTCAATCGCAGAGTGTCACATGGTGTCTTTATATATATTTTTATTAAATGTATATACACATTAAAAAAATATAAAAATAGAAATAAATATATGAAAAATTTAAAATATATATAAAATCTAGAAAAAAATAAAATATATATAAAAATAAAATTTATAAAAAAAATACGATAGATGAAAAGATTTTAGTTGAAATTAATAGTATTATTACAATAAATGTAAAACAATTAAAAAAAGGTTTAAAAATATTCCTTTTTTTATTTCTAAAATATATTATCTAAAGGGTATTTAAATTTCAAGTCTACAACAATTGCTTGAAGGGTAAGCAACATAGAGAGAAACATTAAAGAGTCTCTCTGAAACACCTCTCACCTGTCCTGACATACTGTATGAATGGAAAGTGCTACCGAAGCACTAACATGGTAAATACCTTTGATTTATTCAAAAAAATTTAAACTTGAAAATGTTTTTGTAAAATTTTAGAAAATATTTAAATTATATATAGAACTAGTTTTATGCTCTTCAAAACAAAGTTCAAAAATCTTATAATGCACATTCAAAAGGAAAAAATTAAGTAATTTGCAAAATATGGAAATGTTACTTAATTTGTTAAAGGTTACCTAAATCCTTAAGGGATTTTTAAGAAATTAAATAATATCATCGTCAAGTTACTATTCAAGCGACCAAAGCTCTCGTCTAAACGATACTGAAGTTAATGGATTATTTTAGCTAAGGAGTGGCCCAAGTGGCATAATCCACCGCCTAGGCGATACTAACTAAAACTGGTTTTTCAACAAGGAGTTGCCTAGGCAACACAAGTTACCGCTCTAGCGATACTATAACTATTCACAATTTTACAAATTCATAAATTTTAACTAGTTTCCAAAGCCTTCAACCTCTACATCATAACCCAATTTCAAGTACAATTTGATATATGAAACAAGCATTATACATGTTGATGCCCTAAGCATATGCCATAATACATATATATACAAATTTCATACTCTTCTAGTCTTAACGGTAGTGTGATGCTTCCAGAAAGAGAGATGACTTCAATGGTCTGAGAGTGCAATCTATGCGCAAGAACAACAATGCATAAGCATATATATTAGTAAGTTCAAATGAAAAATATTTTTCTTACCTTGCCTCACAAAGACCTTACCAACCACATACTCAACAAACATATAACTAATTCATACATATAACATAACCAAATACGTAACATTAGATTAACTAATAATTTGAAGCAAATGACATATAATATTGCCACTATTAAATCATTCACACATTAGTTAAATTTCTTTTTTGCTTATCAACAAGTATTGAAATTATGTCCATTGTAATCTCGATAAAATAGAACTTAGACACTACGGGATTCCATACACACCAATAAGCTAAGAATATAAGACTCGAAGGCAACATGACTCCAGTATAACATATAAAACCAATAGTTGGCTATAAATGCACAACCAAGGCATAATTACATAACTCTAAAACATATCACACAACCCTAAACCCCACATAACACAATTACAGAGCTTCAATGCAAATCATGCACATAAAATCCTAATTGGTGTGTCAATTGTATCCTAACCCTTCTACCAAGCTTACATGGGCGTAAGGACAATTTAACAAGAATTTCACATTTCTTTTCTTAATTCACAATGCAAATGAAAATCCCATTTATTCATTTCCATATTAACATGGGGCCTTTCATATCATCACAACACATATCTCATTTAAATGTTCATCTTATCTTTTCCAACCTAATTCCGTGTGATTCAATGCACTAATCATACCATTTCATTATCATGAGCCATTTTTACATCTCTTAATTCAATTGTACTCATCATATATATATCAAAAGGGATAATCAATATTATATCATCATGCATATAATACCTTCGACTTATTCCTTAGCTTATATGATGTTGAGCATGACCATCACACACAACCACACTAAATACACAAAAGTAAGAAAATATAGTAAGTTTCATACGAACTTACCTTTCTAACAACAAAATAATAAAGTGTTACTTCTAAAGTGTAACACCCTACACTCGTCGTCGAAATCAAGTTACAGAGTGCTACATAATTAAAGGCAAGTGTGAAAAACAACAGGGGTTACACAGTCATGTGCCTAGGCCGTGTAAATATCGAGAACCGAGTGGACTAAAATGCTAATATTTTACAAATTGCAAATAGTCATGCCTCCGACCCGTGTATCTCACGTGCCATGTGGCCTCTCGTGTGGTACCAAAGCCATGTGGCCTCCCGTGTGGTACCCAATAGACCATAAAATGTTTGTTTCAAAATCTTTTTTCAAGGTAACTTCAAAACACTTTTTGGCAATTCAAAGACCTACTTAAACATTTCAAAACCAAGCCAAAACATACATATATCAATCCCTTAAATCACTAACTATTATGCCTCAATGGCACCATCACAAATCAAGAATTTCAAAACATTACAAGTCATTCAACTCAATTGAAACCAGTTATGCTATTCACTCCACATTACTCCACCTGGTCTCATATGCAAAACATTCGTTTAACATCTACCACAAACACCAATTATCATGCCATATTGGTACCAAGTAACCCCTTAATAAGAATACTTTAGACCATACAAATCAACTTACAAATGTACCTCATTTGTTGCTCAAATAATGTCACCATTTATACCTTTTATATCCTTAAAATCATGCACACATTCTTTATCCATTCATTTCTATACTATCACTTATGCATCAAGCCGTTCTCAAGAATAAACAAACCATTGACTTTCATCACTCATACACATATATTGAGATACAAAACATGTAAAAATAATATGCAAGCCTTCAGGACCATTATCATTCATGTAAAGCACTTATACATATCAAACCTATTACATGTCAATTAACCAAGTTTTGAACAATTAAAAAGTCTTCCAAGACTGAAGCTGGATAGTGTGAACTCTGGGACGATCTGACTGCCAAGTTCTGCAAAACGCTAACAATAGAAACAAAAAATGAAACAGAGTAAGCATTATATATTGCTTAGTAAGTTCATAGGTTTTAAAACATTAAAACTCACCTCCCATCATTGTAACATATAAATTATCTAATATACAAATTTCTTGCGAACACATTTCACATACATAGAGTGAGTGTATCACATTCAATCATATATCATTTCAATTCAATTCATACCGTAAAATTCCATGTCGTTTTATCATACATCTAGGATTTATCAAATTATATCTATTACCATCCAATCAACATTTCATTTACAATAACCATTTAGCCCAATGAACTATAATGAATACATACGAATACGTGGGTAACCATCCAGAACACATTTGGTTGCTTAAAGGAGCTATACCACCAATACACACCTGGGCACTGAGTGTCGAGCTTGTAGGCTACACATCCCTCCAAAACACACCTAATCTCTGTAGATATAATTGATAACAGTGGTCTCTGTAGAGATAAACTCGGTAATCTACAACAAATGCTAGAGTCCAAAACAATCAGTCAATTTCTCGTACATCTATATCACATCTCATATAAATCCCGTACAACGCATGAATAACCCTATTGGCATGGAAATTGTATCCTATCATATGTTCATTCGAGCTCAATATACATTTCCGAACATCTCTTTACAATTCACTACCTTACTTGCTTTTTGTACCAATTTGCAAACACTTTTAATATACATTCAAGTATAATTTCACCATTCAAGAATAAACATTACATAAATATACATAACTATACCGTATGAACTTACCAGGTCCAAACAACGATAGAAGAAGTATCAGAGACTAATCTGTAATTTTCTCTTTTCCTCGATTATCTACTGATTAGTTCAAATCTTGAACTATAAGGTAATTCATTTCAAATTATCAGTATCAATTACCTTAAAACATCTTATTCAATGTATATGTCAACTTAATTTTATTTCTCATAATTTCCCTAAAGTTTCACATTTTATTCAATTTAGTCCCTAAAATCGAAACTATCATAACTTTCACATTTAAGCTTCGTTTTTCAATCTGTTTTCAATTTTATACTTCTAGAACCCTCAATAATTACAAAATTTTTATGCTAATTTTGAAACAATTACATTTTAATCCCTAAACTCAAGATTAACAAATTTCACTCTAAAACCTTATCCCTATTTCATCTCCAAGCTTAACAACTAACATAATAGCATCAAGAATTCCAAAATTCATTAATGGTATCATTTAAGATTTTTAACAATTTTGAAAATAAAAGTACAATTTAACTATATTAAGTTACAACAATCTCAAAAAATAAAAATTACGAAAAATTGACCTAGAAGTCACTTACATGCATGGGATGAATGCTTGAAGATAAAAAATGGCTTACCTTGGTTCTTTTATGCAAACGGTGAAGAGAAAAATAAAAATAAAAGATGATGACTTTAGTTTGCTTATTTTAACATATAATTATAATGATTAAATTTTATAATTTAACATATAAAATCAATGAAATGATGCACTAACCGTCCACTAAATATTTAAAGTGGTAAATTTTCCACTTAAAAACATTTATTAATTACACATTTTAACTAATAAAAATCAATAGCGATTAACTTTTAAATTTTTACGATTTAGTTTTTGTACCCTAATTAACCATCAAATCACTAAAATTTTTGGACCAAAATTCAATTCACTTATATAATACATCCGTAAATATTTAATAAAAGTATTTACGGGTTCGATTTACTAAAACAAAATCTCGATACCTCATTTTCCAAAACCACTGACTTTAAGGTTGAACCACTTGTACTTTAACTAGTTGTCTAATTAGCAAAATTATCAAATCAAAATACATTTTCAAATACATTTTTCGATAGCTCGTTAGAGCTTAAACTATATCACACCAAAGAACCAAAATGCAAAGCCCGTAGGCATCAAATGTATAAACATTTTCAAATACATCCCTCCACCACACTAAAGTTTTCATAGAGACATATAACACTCGATGATCCACAACAAATGTTGTATCTCGATATAACCTGTAAAAATCTTCGTACAAGTGCACATATGATTCTATTGACACGCCAATCATATCCTAACCTTTTATTAAGTTCACATGGACATCAACTATACATATATGCATTACCAAAATGGACATCAACTATACATATATGCATTGCCATTCTCTATAAACAATTATTTTCACATATTTATACCCTGTAATTATCCACATTTACATATCACACCCTGTAAATAATCACATTAAATTTTCATACCTTGTAATCATTCATACCTTGTAATCATTCATGTTTTCACATTTATACCATGTATAGTCTCATAATAATAATTATCACATATCATTTCAATTCAATCCATTACTAACAAAGTATACCAATTTCATTAGTATTTCAAATTACACACACATGAATTGCAAGCTAATTCACTTGAATGGAGTAGATATTTTTGTTTGAAAAGTGGATATGGTGTGGGACGGGTGAATTTTTTTTTTGGATAGTAAGTATGAAACGGTTATGGTAATTGCTTGCTCCGCTCCAACCCACTCTACTATATACACTTACAATTTTATCCTTGTATATATAAGCTATTAAAAGGGTAAAAAAGTAATAACGTAATGTAGAAAAAAAACATATATTTTGTCTAAATCTTTTTTGAATAATTATGTTTAAATATTTACTTAAATTTAAAAAGATTGATAAAATTAAAAATAAGTAGCAACAATTAAATTGAAGCGGAACGGGGTGGAAAAGAGATGGATGCATCCAACATTCATGAAAGTGATAATAAATTTCAATATTATACATCCATAGTAGAGCGAGACGGATGGTGAAACAAGGTGTGTCAATTGTGGAACAATAGTAGATTTAGCAATATCCACCCCATCCCGCCCCGCTCTATTGCCATTCCTATCACCATGCCTCACCAAGCAAACACCATTTTTGCTTCAAGAACCACTTGGACAGCAGCCCATAAAGAAGAGTGGGCTAAGATAATGCTTTTGAACTTCGATCTTTTTGAATTAGTATATCAAAATTAAAAGAGTAAATTGTAAAATAGTCACTTTTATTTGTCTCAGATTATATTTTAATCACTTATGTTTGAAATGTTACGATTTAGTCACTTACGTTATCATTTTGTTACGAAGTGGTCACTCTATCGTTAAGTTTTGTTACCTCCCTTACGACAATCCTACGTGGTAGCCCAAATGAATTTTAAATCCTAATTTGAATGTCCAATTGGAATGAGAATAAATTTTTAATTAAATAAAATTAATTATTTGAACATTTTAAATTAATTACAATTGAAAAAAAAAACCCAGTTGGATATCCAAGTTGTCATTTAAAATTCATTTGGGTTGTCGTGTAAGATTGTCATTAGGGAGGTAATAAAATTTAACGTCAGAGTGATCACTTCGTAACAATTTGATATCGTAAATGGCTAAAACGTAATATTTCAAACATAAATGACTAAAATATAATATGAAGTAAACAAAAATAATTATTGTTTTAGTTTACCCAAATTAAAATAGTTGTACACAAGCACTAAGCTCCAATCGATTCTAATTCTACTTAATTATATGTATTTTTAAGTCTCATTATCATTATGACTGACTTTATTATTCTTAAGTCAATGGTGTTGATTTTTACGTCGAATCTATTAAATGAAATTTTAATGAATAGAATTATGAGAATGAGTGCAAAACCCGACATAAAACTGTACAAACATCTGTTATTTTGTTTACTTTTCTACATTTTTCAGAGAAAAACATTTTTTCATAATATTATTTTTAAGTATGTCTCGTATTTTTCTCTCGATTAAATTTTGTTATTTTTTTAATTAAATTCTGATTATTTCAAAGATATTTTAGCATGATTACAATTCTAACCTTAGCATATTTGAAAGGTCTTGTATTCTTGTTTTGATAGGCCAATAAAAAAAATTTGGGGAACAACAAGATGTAATCGCATATGAGTTTTAATGAGAGTTTCATGATAATTATAAAGAGTATTATATATCCTTTTGTGAGTGTCCTATATTCGAGATGTTAGGTAATATACGTTTAGTATATTTAAGTTTATTTTTTATATTATACTCTCGTTTATGTAATCATTTAGTGAAAAGTCGAAACTTCTTTTACCCGTAATTTTTCTCTCTTTAAAAATTTTTCATGTAAAATATTTATATTCATTTATCTCTACTTTTTATTATCTCATTGTTTATATGAATTCATTCCCAACACTTTTTAAAGCTTTTAAGCTGGGTACAAATATCCTATGTCCCCCCAAATCGGCAAACCTGCTCAAGTACTTCCCTGAAAAATCCACCGACAACTAGAAACCCCGGGCAGGGGCAAATTTGCCCATCTATTCTTCAAATAACACTAACGACAACCGCAAGGCAAAGTGACGCTTGTGTAGAAAAAGTTCAATAAATGTAGCAATAGAGAATTGGAGGACTTTTTGTTCTCTGGAAAGTTGCAAAGACTTGACTCACTCGCCTCAGCACGTAACTTCAACGCATGTTCGGTATTCCTCGTTCCGTGTTCAAATTGGATTTTATCATTTTACTTTTCTCCCAATCCATTCAAGGAGATAACGAATGCAATGATGTATATAGTATATTCCTTTCTCTGTCCTATATATCAAGTTATCAACAGGTCGTCGCTTCAGTGTCAGCTGAAATTCTTCACAAATTTTCTAACAATCCCAGAATATTTCACTTTTCAGTCCAACTCAAAACAGTAGTCCTTTTTTGGGGAAAAATGGGACGAGAAATTCATATGTTTTTCCTTCCATTCTTGGCTCATGGTCACCTCATCCCAGCTGTGGATATGGCTAAGCTGTTTGCTAGTCGAGGGGTGAAGACAACTATAGTCACAACTCCAGTCAATGCTTCTTTCTTCTCCAACACAATCGAGAGAAGCAAGGAATCGGGTATCCACATCGGTGTCGAGCTTATCAAGTTTCCGGCTGTCGACGTTGGGTTGCCTGAAGGGTGTGAAAGTACAGATTTGATCCCTAATCTCCTAGATATTGGACTGATGTCCAAGTTCTGGAAGGCCGTGTTCATGCTTCAAGAACCGTTCGAAAAGCTGCTACAAGAACGTAAACCAGATTGTTTGGTGGCTGATGCGTTCTTCCCTTGGGCTACTGATGCTGCAAACAAGTTCGGGATCCCCAGGTTGGTTTTTCATGGAATTAGCTACTTTTCATTGTGTATAACGGAGTGCATGAGGCTATACGAGCCACACAAGAAAGTCCAGTCCGATTCCGAACCTTTTTTGGTGCCTAACCTTCCCGGCGATATCGAGTTCACGAAAAACCAGCTGCCAGATTCCCTCAAACAAGAAGATGAAAATGAATTTAGCAAGATGTTGAAAGCAGTCTGGGAGGCAGAGTCGAAAAGCTACGGCGTAGTTGTCAACAGTTTTTACGAGCTCGAGGCAAGCTATGCTGATTACTACAGGAATGTATTGGGGAAAAAGGTATGGCATGTCGGCCCTGTTTCGCTCTGCAATAGGACAACTATAGATAAAATAGAGAGGGGGAAGAAATCAACCATCGATGAGCAGGAGTGTTTGGAGTGGCTTGAGGCAAAAGAACCCAATTCGGTTCTTTACATATGTTTTGGGAGTATGGCCAACTTTACCTCTGCTCAGTTAAAGGAGATCGCCATGGCCCTTGAAGCATCAGAGGTGCAGTTCATTTGGGTTGTGAGGAAGCCAAAGAACAATGAAGAAGAAGAGGATTGGTTGCCAGAAGGGTTTGAGAAGAGAATGGAAGGGAAGGGACTTATAATAAGAGGATGGGCACCCCAAGTTTTGATTCTTGATCATGAAGCAGTGGGAGGATTCGTGACTCATTGTGGATGGAATTCAACCTTGGAAGGCGTGTGTGCTGGTGTGCCTATGGTCACTTGGCCAATATTTGCAGAGCAGTTTTACAATGAAAAGTTGGTGATTCAAGTCTTGAAGATTGGAGTGGCCGTTGGTGATCAGAAATGGGTGGGACTGGTGGAAGATTTTGTGGAAAGGGAAGCCATTGAAAAGGCAGCGAAGGAGATCATGAAGAGTGATAGAGCAGACGCAATGAGACACAGAGCCAAAGCACTGGCCGAAGCAGCAAAAAAAGCTGTTGAAAAAGGAGGGTCTTCTTACTCTGATATGGATGCTCTGATTGAAGAAATAAGCTTGCGTTCTCATTAAATCCGTAGACATTTCATATTCATAAGAAAGTTATACTGTAATTTTCATACCTGTCTTAATACCTTCAATCATTGCTTGCATCTTCAATTGACCTATAATGTTTTGCATATGGATGGTGCAATTCCCCAGCAGGTACCTTCATGTGTTCTTCCTTCCATTCATGGTCCCTGGCCACATGATACCAATCGTAATCGTAAACATGGCTAAGCTGTTTGCCATGCCGAGGTGTGTTCGAACATCAAAATTCCGATGAAGTAAGAGTTCGGGTATCGATAACGATTTCAAGGCCTTGCCGTTTCCATGTTCCAAGGTCGGATCGCCGGAAGGAGTCGAAAACATGGACTCAATCACAAGTCAAAAACGGTAATCTACGCAAATGGTCATCCAATTATACCCGTATTTTTGTTTTGGTTACTTCACTTTAAGAATTTTCAATTTAGACACTAGTGTTTGAATTCGTTCCTAAGGAAAGGCTTTTTCTAACTGGTATAATAACACATTTTGTCCTCAATTCTTACATATTCTATCAATTTGACCTTAATTCTAAATAATTTAATAAAGTTAACCTTTAAAATTTACAAATTTTATCAATTCGACCCTCAAACTTCCTACCCAAAGCTTTCAGTTTTTAAAACAAACGTTTTTCACATCTATTACTTGTTTTATTTATGGTTGAAATTATTCAATTCGATATATAACCCTTCTTGTTTATATTTTTTAAGAAGTTAGTGTTAAAAATTATCTAAACACCATTAAAAATAATAAAAAATACAAATTTTTGAAATATAATATATAATAAAAGTATACAAATAATTTAATATTTGTAAAAAAATATTTTTTTTACTCTAACTAGCTTAATTTTTTTTGAATATACCGGTATGATTACATCCTCATTTCTACTTGAGCCAATCATTAGGCTCCTAACTAGCTTAATTTTAGTTTAATTAAATTGATAAATAATTTGATACTGAATAGAACACAGAATAATTAAAAATAAATAGAACACATAATAATCTCTTAATCAATATATAAAATTGAAAAATCATTATCAATGTAACAAAAGGAAATTCAATTAATTCTTTCACTTTTTTTTCTTATGAAAATTAAATGTTCACAATTTTTTCTTATATAATTATTAATTGAACAATTGAATTTTTCAAAGCCATGTTTTTTAACTTTAGATTTAATTTTCAATTTTAATGATCAAATTCGAGGATTATTTCTATGTACCTTAAAAGAAATATAATATGATTAACAACAAAAGTGAATCTAAAGATTTTTTTAAGCGTTCGATTTTCTTTAGCCAACAATTTTTCAACCAAAGGATTATAAAAAATTATATTTAGAAGAAAAACTAATGATAAGAAAAGGAAATAAAGTTTCAAAATAAACTCAAGCTCGAAAAATAGCTCGTTAGTTGAGAGATTTTTTTTGGGGGGATTGACAAATTTATAGATGTGAAATGTCTTTGTTTTAAAAGCTAAAAGCTTCAGTTAGAAAGTTTGAGAATTAAACGGATAAAATTTTTCAATGTGAAGGTTTATATTTATTGAATTATTTAGAATAATTTGTTAGTGTTTATTGAATTATTTAGAATTAAGATCAAATTGATAGAATATGTAAGTATTGAGTACTAAATGCGTTATAATACCAGTTAAACAAAGGCGTTCCATTATCAATTTAACTGCGGGTAATCAATATAAGAACGAATTCAAATATTAATGTCTAAATTGAAATTTTTTAAAATTGAATGATCAAAATAACAACGCGAGCATAATTGAGTGACCATTTAAATAGTTTACCCAATAAAAAACAATGTCTGATACAAGTTCAAAATTAATTCCTCTAATAGAAAATATTTTACAATATAAAATGAATGGAAAAAAAAAACTATAAAGAATCAAAGATACCTAACAAAAGAAAATTCTTTCAAGTAGATATGTAAGTCAATAACAATTATGAAAATAAAATGTGGTCAATGCACATGGTTTGACTAGTTAGTACTCTTAAAATCACGAGAGTTAGATGAGATGATAATAATTTTTCTTATCTTAACAAGTGGTTGAGAGTTCGATCCTTTTATTGCGTATGAAGCAACTTTAAAATTTGTGGCTAATATCCACCCCTTTAATGAACCTATAGAATGTGGAAGATTAATTATTAGGCTCGTTTCGATAGATACCTTGAAAAATAAAATGAAAATAATGGTAGTCTTAATTGAAAGAGTTGGTTAAAGTTTAATATTAGCTTTTTTTTAATTATAAGAGGAGGATAATGTCGTAACAGCAACTCGACTAACGCGACTCAAACTCAGACCACACTTGAAGCGGTGAACACCCTCATCATTAAGCCAATATTCGGAATTCAAATTTAATATTAACTTTAAGAATTAATTGATTATTCATACAATCTCTTAAAAAATAAACAAACGAATATTATCATAAATATATTCAAATAAAATAATCCATAAATGATGTTCTCATTTCATTTTCATTTTATTTTTTTTATTGTATCATGTCTTAATTTTCTCATATAATTTCTTTATTATATATCTATTTATTTCATATTTTACGTACTAAAATGTAAATTTAAATTTATTTACATATGATATGAAAATATAAAATATTTAAATAATAATTATATTAAATATTTAACAATATATTTAAAGTCTTTATTACTCAAATTATTTATTTTCAATTACATTATATATAAAAGGGTAAACTACAAAAATAGTCACTTTTGTTTGCCACAGGTTACATTTTAGCCACTTATGTTTGAAATGTTACGTTTTAGTCACTTATGTTAGTATTTTGTTACGAAGTGGTCATTGTGTCGTTAAGTTCTGTTATCTCCCTAACGGAAATCTTACGTGGCAGTCCAACTAGATTTTAAGTGCCAACTTGAATTTCCAAATGAAATGAGAATAAATCTTTAATTAAATAAATTTAATTAATTAAAATTTTTAAACCCTAAACCCATTTTCACACACCTCTCTTCTTCATCTTCATCTTCATCTTCATCTTCTTCTTTTTTGATTCCAATATCTTTAGTTACAAATCTGTCTCAAAGCTTGAATCTTTAAAATCCATTAACCCAAAGATTCAAAGATTCAATATTTTCTTCCCGTTAAGTTTTTTTGGGTTAATGGGTTTCAAATATTCTAGTTTTGAGACAGATTTGTAATTAAAGATGTTGGAATCAAAAGGGAAGAAGATGAAGAAGACAAGTGTGTGAAAATGGGTTTAAGGTTTTTTCAGCTAAGATTAAGGTTTAAAATTTTTAATTAATTAAATTTATTAAATTAAAAATCTAATCCCATTTGGAAATCTAAGTTGGCACTTAAAATCTAGTTGGACTGCCATGTAGGATTACCGTTAGAGAGATAACGGAACTTAGCGGTAGAGTGATAATTTCGTAACAAAATAATAACATAAGTGGCTAAAATGTAATATTTCAAACATAA
The DNA here is from genome assembly GCA_005610355.1 of Gossypioides kirkii. Taxonomy (NCBI): domain Eukaryota; kingdom Viridiplantae; phylum Streptophyta; class Magnoliopsida; order Malvales; family Malvaceae; genus Gossypioides; species Gossypioides kirkii. The sequence goes on from CP032255.1 coordinate 2,917,398, forward strand.
GTGACTAAAATGTAACCTGAGACAAACAAAAGTGACTATTTTTGTAGCTTACCTATATAAAAAGGTCGGAAGAATCATAGACTTGTTATTTTGGTTGTACTTTAATATTTTTTCATATCATATTTTTTTATATTTCAATTTTATCTCATATTTCATATAATTTGTTATAATATCTAGAGTATAAATTTAAATGTATTTACAATGATATAAAAATATTAAATATTTAATATAATTAAATTAAAATTATTTATAATTAAGTTTTAAACCTCGAGCGTAACCGAGTTAAAAAGCTCTAGTAAAATAATAAGGGCTATTTGATAAATAGAGTTTTGAGCCTTTTTTTTAGTTGATTTGGGCATAAATGAAGGATTAAGGAGTCAAACCTTCTAATTGTAATATTTGGTGAATGGAGATTTGCAAAAACTTGTTGAGCTAAAATCTGCAAAACAAAAAACATAGAGATGAGCAACTTTTTTCACAACGGATTAAGAATGAGATATGTGGATATCTGACTATGCTTGCTAAAAAATTACTCACTAATTAATTTCATAATAAATGTTTATATAAATAAAAAAATACTTGCGCAAATAAGAAACTTAAGAAATTTGTTTATTTAAAATTTCAAAAATATTCACTAATTAATTTTAATTACTTGGTAATAGTATTTTATTTCAATAATATCACCCAATAAAGATTAAAGTATTATAGATAAACAAATACATAACAATAAAATGTGTCATGACCTTATTTATCATTTTATAGATATCAACTTTCAGTTAAGTTTTACAAAACACTTTAAAATAAATAGTTAATAGAATTAACTACAATCAGCTATCAGCCAATTGTCAAACAGGGACTAAATTTTTTCTCTTTCTTAATATATGAACTTTATATAGTGTTAATATTCGAAATCAAGTGTTCAAGAGTATTCGAACTTTACAAATCAGGACATGGGATGTAAAATTGAAATTTGCCCTTTTCTAAATTCAAATTTTTATTTTATTTTATTACAAATTCAGATGTGGTGAGGTCATATATTAAAGATCAACATAGTTTCATAAATATTTTTTTATCACAGATTTGAAGTTTTGATATATTAAAATGAAACCTACTTTGATTTTCAAAGCCAATTAATTGAAATCAATTTTGTCCCTTTTGTCACAGGACCCATAAAGTCTGCAAATACCAATTAGACTGAATCAAATAAACCAAATGTCAAGATTAAAATATTATCCAAAGTGATGAGATCTATACTCTTTAACTCCTAGTTTAAGAATGAATTTCCAAATATTCAAAGGCTGACATTTCTTGCTCATATTGTGAAAGAACAACTGTACTTGGAAATTACTGAGAAGCAGCTATGATGAATCTAACAGATTAAAAGATTTATTATATCTATTTTTCTCATCATCTAAGTGTTTATAAATAATAAGCTTTTCATGTTTTCTCCTCAAACCAGCCTCCTAATGGACTCAAAACCAGATCCCCTTCACATCTTGTTCTTTCCACACCTGGCTCATGGACATATGATCCCAACTATAGACATGGCTAGAGTATTTGCAAGGCAAGGTGTGAAAGCCACCATTCTCACAACTCATCTTAATGCCCCTTTCTTCTCTAAAGTGATTGAAAGAGAAAGAGAGTTGGGATTTGAGATTAATATTGTGATGATAAAATTCCCTTCCATGGAGGCTGGCCTGCCTGAGGGGATTGAGAATATAAGTTCCATCACTTCACAAGAAATGGGTTATAAACTCTTCAAGGCTGTTAGCTTGCTTCAACAACCCCTTCAACAAGTACTTGAAGACTGCCACCCCAATTGCCTGGTTGCAGATGGAATGTTTCCATGGGCTACGGAAGTTGCAAGGAAGGTAGGGATACCGAGGTTAGTTTTTTATGGAACAAGCTATCTCGCCTGTTGTGTTTTAGATAGCTTCCTGCGTTATGAGCCTCTGAAAAATGTTACATCAGATGATCAACCCTTTGAAGTTCCTGGAATTCCAGACAAGATCATGACGACAGGGCTGCAACAAGCAGCTGAGCTTAGAGACTCAAGAACCGACGCTGAAACCACAGTTGTGTTGCATAAACTTTTAGAAGCTGAGATTTCGAGCTCTGGGGTTATCGTGAACAGTTTCCAAGAGCTTGAACCAGCTTATGTAGAACACTACAGGAAAACTTTGGGGAGGAAAACATGGCACATAGGCCCTTTATCTCTCTGCAACAATAACATTGAGGATAAATTAGAGAGGGGAAATGCAAATGCTGCCTCTACCCATAGAGTTGAATGCTTAAGATGGCTAGACTCAAAGAAACCCAACTCAGTTTTATATGTATGTTTTGGAAGTGTATCCTGGATCTCACCTACTCAGCTTAATGAGCTTGCTAAGGGGATAGAAGCGTCTGGGGTGGATTTCATATGGGTTGTGAGAAAGACCAATAACGATGAAGAAGAAGATAAAGAAGAGTGGTTGCCAAAAGGATTTGAAGAAAGGATGAAAGGGAAAGGTTTGATTATAAGGGGATGGGCACCTCAACTGTTGATTCTTGATCATGAAGCTATAGGAGGGTTTATGACTCACTGTGGATGGAACTCAATACTGGAGAGCATCACCGCTGGAGTGCCAATGATTACTTGGCCACTCAGTAATGAACAGTTCAGCAATGAAAAGCTTGTGACAGATATAGTAAGAGTAGGGGTTGGAGTTGGAGCACAAGAATGGTCTAGATGGATGGAAGGCAAGAAATTGTTGGTGACACAAGAAAATATAACCAGCGCAATATCTCAGCTGATGGTTGGTGAAGAAGCTAATGACATGAGGAACAGAGCCAGTGCATTGAAATGGATGGCAAAGAGAGCTGTTGGAGAAGGTGGATCATCTCACTCTGATTTGAAGGCTTTGTTAGATGGATTGAGATTGAACAGCATTTAGGGAGATCAATTTCAAATGTAATAGAAATTCATACAATTAGTGAATGCCATGGAAAAAATCCAAACTTTAATATTCCAACAATAAAATACACCAATTAGCAATGGTGCACATTTCCTAATTAGTAGCTAGGATACAAATCTTTGACGCGTGTTCCATCAATAAAAGAAAGGAAGAATTTTTCGGATGCCAACAATCCAAGCTTTTTATGGTCGATCTGAAAAGGAAAAATAAAAGGAGCAGTAGCTTGTAAGCTAATTCAATCCCAGTGGTGGAAAGAGAAAATATCCCTTAAAAAGGAATAAATTTTCTGGGTAAATGCTGGTTTTTTCCTATCCATTTTCTCAGTTACATAAAAGGGAGACAATGCACCGATTCTCATCCTAAGAACATCCACCACCTTTTTCTTAGTATTCTTCCATGTCGTTTTCGGGTATCCAAGGCCACCTTCTAGAGGTCACTGGTATTTACGTTCCATGAATATTCTTCTCATTTTCTTTGTTGGGTTATTCATGTTTTTGTCATGTAATGTTTATTTTGATGTTGGGTTTTCTTTTTCTTGTTTGGGTATGGCAGTTGTCGGATGTACCAATTTGAAAAATACTGAATGGATTTCAAGACAAGATCCCTACGTTTGCCTTGAATATGGTAGCACCCAACACCGTACTAGAACCTGCACGGGTAATTCTCTCTTTTCATATGATCTGGGATTTGTGATCTTTGTAAAAATTTGACCTTTTGGGTTTCGTTTAGATGGTGGCAAAATGCCAATATTCCAAGAGAAGTTTACCTTCTCGTTGATTGAAGGGCTGAGAGAGATAAACGTGGTGGTCTGGAACAGCAATACTGTAACGTACGATGATTTTATTGGCACTGGAAAGTAAAGACTCCGCCTTTAAGTTAAATTCTTTTGAGAAGATAATGTCCTTTCATGTTTTGATGGGATGTTTTTGGTTCACAGGGTTCAATTGCAGAGGGTTCTTTCTTATGGCTATGATGATAATCCTTGGCCCCTTCAGACTAAAACTGGCAGGTGAATATTGAAATCTAAAGGTGACACATTTTAATGGTGGCAAAATGCCAATGTGCTCTTAATGTTCTGAAATTGCAGATATGCTGGAGAAGCACGGCTCATTATGCGTTACGAGAAAGCCCAAGTAACAAGTCCCATCTATTCTGCTGTATTCTCCATCTTTATAGATATTGTTCTAACATATGGAGCTAAATGTTGGTTTGGATCATTGCAGAACCCGGTCATACCATTTGCTCCTTCGGCGCCACCTTACGCAACCAGTCCTTATCAATTCCCTCCATACTCGACCCTTCCACAATCATATCCAACTCCATCATCATATCCCGCATATCCTTCATACATGTATCCTCCACCATCCACGTATCCTCCACCTTCTGCATACCCTCCACCTCCCTTACCTTCAGTGTATCCACCAGCCTCACCCTATTATCCCCCAGGTAATTCCTAACATATGATGCATATGTTTTAATGCTACCATTGGCATGTTAAATATAGTACAACTGATATTCTGTTCTGTTTTTGAAGCAGGTCCAGGCTTTTATCCGCCACCACCGTACTAAAACATCCTCCCAAGGAGGTCTTTGGGTTCGAATCTCGTTAGATGGTGTTGGAACTATCAATGGGAGAGGATCACCTCCCGTTGCGACAGAAAGGTTTGCCATTCTATGGAAATTTACTGTTAATTGTCCAGTCATGAGATAGGACCGAGTTGGAGTGGCTCTTGCCAAACTTTTCCATTGTTCCGAGTTGTTAATATATCTCAGTTTATGGAAGTTTCCTGTGTTTGTTTCTTCATATCTTCTTCCTGTTAAACTACATCATACCATGTGTTTTGATCCACATGCAGATATCTGCAATGTCTTTGATGTTGCATAGGACTCTAGATCTTCTTATCAAACCCTAGGGACAAATCTTGAGTTTCCCATGGGAAAAAAACTGTTCTTGGAGGATTTTCATGGTAATCATCTATTTTGCAAAGACAAAAACAGCTATGAAACTAGATTAGACATGTGTACACTACTATGTTCCAGTTCCACCCTCTTTTTCTCTCAACCAACCATTTTTTTACCTTAAAATGATAACATAAATGTTCTATAACATGATGCAGTTGTTCCACTGTTACAAGCATAATAACCTGTTACCACTTTGTACTTCCAGGCAAATTTTTTTTCTTTTTTTCATTGATTGTGGCAATTATGACTTCATATTCATCAAACCAGGCTGTACTGGTATGCCAACCTGTGAAAAAAATATATTGCTAAGAACATGATTAAGACCTTTGAAATCTTCCACACAACAGTGTCCATTATGATAGTGAGTGATGATTTGATTTTGGGTGGAAAAAAAAGGTTAAAATTGATTGAACAAGTCACAGTCAAGCCCCTGATAAGGTTAACCAACTAAGCAACTGTGGCCTCAAAGGTTGCATTCCATTTTCAAGGGGGTAGTTGGACCTTGTCATATTGTTCCATGGGTTGGGAGTCATGGTCAGAGATCTCAAGCTCAAGCCACTGGCTACTCATTTACTTTATGAGTTGGGAAATTCTTGCTTCTTTCTTCTCTCTTTTTAGTTCAAACTTTTAATTTAATACTAGGGAAGATCTTAAGTGGTTACTTTCAAATAGATGAAGGGTGAGTTTGGATGGACGATGTGATCATCTGCGGTAACCAAAACCTAATAAATTAGAAGGATTAACTTTTCAATTTTGTATAAAATTTAGGAAAGAAATTCAGAATCATATCTTCATCTAATCATTTAAAAGATTAGATTTGATTTCAAATCTTAGATCAATCAATTAGAAAATCGGCTTGATTTTGTATAAGCCTATTTAAATCGAGTCAATTTAAATTTTAATATTTTTAGATTATATTAGATTTAAATCATTTTGGATTCGAATTATTTTTTTTGTATCGTATCATTTAAATTCGAAATTTGAATTCTAATAATTTTATATTTGAATTATTTCAAATTATTAATTTAGATTATTTTAAGTTTAAATTATTTCGAAATTAAAATAAGATTAACAAAAGAGCAATGAATTTTTTTTCAACTTTGTCCTTTTCATATTGCAATACAAGTCAAAAGAGTTTAAAATTTGGTTCGCAATAAATGAGATTCATCACTTAAGACGAATTTAAATAGGTAATACGCTTACATGTAATTAATATAAAAATAACGATATCAATAAAATTAAATATTATAATAATATTATAACTAGAGATAAAAAAATAAATTAACTGTATTATCCATCCAAATTCAAGATAAATATAATTCAAAAAAAGGTTGATATGAGAAGTAGAAGTAGAAGCTGGCTTGCAATGTTTGGTGGCTGTGGTACGATATATATATTATGACTCTCTCGTCTCACATCCCTAAACCTAATTATCAACGGTAGTTATAGTCATCATTAGAACCACGTTGCATGAAAATAAGCAAATTACACATTTATATGACCAAAAGTGGAACATTAATAATAATGCTAGATTTGATGTTTTTATTCCTTGTTTTTCTTTAATTGTGTTTGAATTTTTAATTTTTTTTTTTTGTAATTGTATATAGTGTGTAAATAAAATATTTCAATTACTATCGATTGAGTCTTAGCTCAATTGGTATTAATATTATTTTCAGTACAGAAAGACATAGATTCGAATCCTCAATTGAATCCCTTAAGAATTTAGTAAATTTCATTTACTGAATCGATTTATGACAACTATTAAAATGAAATCCAAATGTTTTTTTAATCAAAATATCTTCATAAAATTCAAAAATTCTTATTTCAACTTCAAAATGTATTTTAAATAACTCGATTTTAAATTCAAAAATTTAAATTATGATCGTTTTAATGAAAAATACACTACTTGTATATAAAAATAAATAGATTATCACGTCAATTGAGAACCAATCCTTTTATATAAACAGGTAGGTGTTGGAGTGGCGATTCTTATTGATAAATGATTATGATTGATTGACTTAAAAAAGAATAATAAATGAATGTCATAATTCCAAGTGTCGTTACACCTAATAAATCAACTGCTTTCTTTTTCTTATTACTCCTTTCCTCTTTTTCTTTTCAAAATAAAATGATATATAAATTTTTTTTATATACTTCAGCTTCACGTTCGTTTTATGATTTATATTCGTGGTTTATGATTATTATTTTTATAATATTATTTTTAATATTTGAATTAAATTTTTTTTAAAAGTGTAATATATTTTACGTTTACATCCAATCAATTATTGATAATATATAAATATTTTATTACTTATTTTTTAATTTTAATAGATATTGACAAAGTATAATTTTTTTTTGCTATTTATCATGTCAATTTTACGGTCCATGTTTGGAATGCGTGACTGTCTCTCCTAACAATATTGTCTTCAAGATTCGAACTTTAACAAAGTATAATTTTGAATATACTAAATGGATACGAGGAACTATGTCATTAAGATCATTGGTGTACTTCCAAAAAAAATCATTTGGTAAGTAAATAGGTAAAATTCGAAAATAATTTAACTTTTTCAACAATTTTATCGTTAAATTTATTAACATATTAGTACTTGTCATGTATGTAAAATTTTGAATCGGTATATCTCTATTATATCAATATAAAATATTGTCTATATTAATATCTATTTAACGATTGAAAGTTTTTTATATATAAAATGAATAGTTAGAAAATTTTTATTTATACCAAATTTGACATACATGATCTACATGAATAGAGCATGAAATATGCCGATTCGATTGTTAAAATATTAATTTTATAAAAAAATTACAGAAGGGTAAGTTTTACACTGGTGTAAGTGAATCCCTCTGTTTTTTTTTTTATATTTTATTTAAGTTTCTGATTTGAGTCAGTGTCATGAGAGAATCGAGCATCAACTAATTAAAGAAATTATAGAAATACTTTTACGTAATTAAAATAAATTATATTATTCAAGGGCATTTTATTTTTTCATTTAAAACAAACTCAATAAAATCTTGCATGTAGTTTGGATTTGAACCTATACTATTTACATTAATCAAACATTAATTGTATTAAGCATATTTTATTACCTCCATCAATCATACATGTATATTTATTATTATTTAAGCTCATGACTGAATTGGTGTCACGAGTCAACGAAGCACCAACTAAGGAAATTATGTTTATACTATTATTTAAGCTTTTGACTTAATAGGTGTCTCGAGTCAACCAGGCACCAATTCGATTAGAGAAATAAGTTATATAATTTAAAGTTATTTTAGTCATTTTTATTTTATTTTTCTAAAAGAACTCAATAAAAATTTACATGTAATTGGATTTGAATTCAGGCTATTTATATTAATAAAATATTGGCTTTACCAAAAAACCGAAACTTTATCCTAATATGATTTACAATATTTATTAAACTTTTTAGATATCCCAAATATATTATTTTCATATTATTAAACATAAGGATGATCTTTGTATTTTAGGTTAAACGTCTATAAGTATTTATTATCTGGGCTTTTGGGCCGACTCTAGAGTTAAGTACATGACCCAATAGGCAAGCCCTATCTCACTCTTAATATATATGCACGGCTGAGAAAATAATCGGAATAAAAGGAAATCAAATTTTAATAAGATATTAATTATTATAAAGTCTATATAATATAATTATTTACTATAAAATAAATTTTAATTTTAAAGAAAATATTTGTATAATATTTTATAATAAATATAATTTATGTTATATTTCTTTCATTAAAATTAATTTTAAAAAATCTACCTTAACAACAGAAAAAAATTAAAAATTTATTTTTAAAAGCAAATAAAAAAATATATATATCATTGATTTTTTCCTTCAAAATCTAACCAAACCAAAACTATATTAATATTTATTTACGCAGCAAAGTATGAAAAAAAAAATAGTAGGAAGAGGTAGACGTGGATTAAAAGAGGTGGGCCAAGAAAAGGAGACAAAGATGTATCAATAAACTAATCAATTAATGTCCTAAAAGAAAGACAACTCCGATCCGAATGTTCTTTAATTTGTTAGTAGGTATTGATATACTGTAATGATGATTGAATAAATTTTTTTGGTTAAAACATTAATTATTCAGTCAAATTCACATTCTCTTGCATTGATAATAATAGTCATATTAATCGAAATAACATTCAATCAATAGTTTTATAAATTTTGCAGTATTATATAATTTGCATGAAACAGATGTTTAAGTTGGTGAAAGTTTTAATTAACTTTAATCATAAAAGAGAGTATTATAAATAAATAAAAGCAAGCAACGTAAATTACAAAATTCTCAAACATACAAATAAATGTATTGATAAAAAGAAAAGGACAAGCGTGAAACCCACTCTGATAAAAATTCAATCCCCTCTTCCCTTTATTTCGCTCTTTGTTCTATGCCTTTTGCTCTTCCTCCAAGCTCTCTCTATCCCCTTCTATACACACCTATATTATTACCCTCCCTTCCCTCACTTCCCCTACCCAGTATTTGAGAGATATGGGTCTCTCAATCTCCTTTCCTTCATGGATTTCTTCTTCTGTATACTGAGCTAAGCAAAGACACCCCTCTTCTTCAAGAAGATGGCAATACAGCAGCAGCAGCAGCAGCAAGAGAATCACCCTTCCTTCTTGCTAGATGCTCTCTACTGTGAGGAAGAAGCGGATGCAGGGGAAGTTTTTGAGGAAGAGAGTTCTTGTGTGGGCTGTAACAATGGCGGAAACCCTTCATTTTTCCCACTGTTGTTGTTAGAGCAGGATTTGTTTTGGGAAGACGGGGAGCTTCTTCAACTTTTTGCTAAAGAAACTGAGCAGCAGCCGTGTTGTCTCAATGTGGGAACCGATGAGTCCCTAGCAATGGCTCGCCGAGAGGCTGTCGAGTGGATGCTTAAAGTCAATGCTCGATTTGGATTCACCACTCTCACGGCTGTACTTTCCATTAACTATTTGGACAGGTTCTTAAGTACCTTTCAGTTCCAAAGAGATAATCCTTGGATGATCCAACTCCTGGCTGTCACTTGTCTCTCTTTGGCTGCAAAAGTTGAAGAGACCCAAGTGCCTCTGCTCTTAGACCTACAGGTATGTTCAAAGCAACAATCTTCACAATTACCCCTCATTTAAACACGATTACGCCCTTTAACATGTAATTGTTTGGGTTTTTTGTTGTAGGTGGAGGAGACAAAGTATGTTTTCGAGGCCAAAACTATACAAAGAATGGAGCTTTTGGTGCTCTCCACACTGAAATGGAAGATGCATCCAATTACACCCCTTTCATTTCTAGATCACATCATAAGAAGACTTGGGTTGAAAAACCACCTCCATTGGGAGTTTCTTAAGCGATGTGAGCGTCTCCTCCTCTGTGCAATCTCTGGTAAGTTCCACTTTCATCAACCAAAAGGACAAAACCAAGATGCAGCCTTTTGTGTTTTCTGCCTGTTTTCTTTCCTCACCATTGGATGTTTTCCTTTTTTAGATTCAAGATCCATCCATTATCTTCCCTCTGTATTGGCTACTGCAACCATGATGCACGTCATAGACCAAGTTGAGCTTTTCAATCCCATTGACTACCAAAACCAGCTGCTGGGTGTTCTTAAAATTAGCAAGGTTGGTGTTTGAATGAGTAAAAGTAGTTAAAATGGTGTGTTGTTCATCATTTATGCATTTTCCATTAACAGCAAATTATTAGCATATCATTAAATGTCTGCTGCTCCACAGGAAAAAGTAGACGATTGTTACAAGCTCATCCTTGATGTATCAACAAGACCCCAAGCCCAAGGCAATGGTGGTGCATGTAAGAGGAAGGTGGAGGAGAGGATTCCTAGCAGCCCTAGTGGAGTGATTGATGCTGCATTTGGCAGTGATAGCTCGAACGATTCTTGGGGCACGGTGTCCTTATCGCCTGAGCAGCAGGCACCTTTTAAGAAGAGCAGAGCCCAAGAGCAAGTAATGCGTTTGCCATCACTCAACCGAGTCTTTGTAGACATTGTTGGCAGCCCTTCTTAATTAAATCTCTCTCTCCCTCCATCTCTTTCTCTGTCCAAAAAAGATCTATATTTATTATGCTTATGTTCCCTTTTGGTTCAAGGAATCAAATGTTAAGTTAAAAAAAATGAAAAAAACAAAGTAAAAGGTGCATTGAAATTGAAGAATGTATTTTGGCACCTCCATGTTTCCATCTACAACTGTCTTTTCAAAGCAATAGTTTTATATGGACATATTTTGAGTATTTTACTATATCACCACCACCACCACCACCATCACTATCATCATTATCATATGTAATGAATTTAAAAACAATTTTTTTATGAATTATAAGAATAAGATAAGACCCGAATAATAAACGTGATTAACGTTATTCGAATTCATACCATACTTAGAAAGGTGAACATCCTAATCATTACGCTATCACATTAGGTTTTTAATTTAGAAATAATTTTGTTTTATTTCTCATGAAATGTTGATATTCTATTGTTTTATTTAGGTTTAATATAACATTTGGTACATGAACTTAACATTTTTTTTCTAATTTGATATTTAAACTCGACATTTTTTCTTAAGTTGGCATTTAATCTTTTTTAGGATCTAATCTGATACTTGAATGACTATTTTTCCCAATTCGATACTTTACTTTTTTTTTGTTCGATTTGGTACTTGAACTTGTGAAACGTTTTACCAATTAATGTGACAAATAATATGATAATTTTTTATATTTTATATGTTCAATTACTTTTAATTTTATCTATTTATTTATTTTATTAATTGAAAATAATGAATTTATTTTAATTTGGTTTTTTAAAACTCTTTTTTCTTATTTAATATGAATTCGTTAAGTATAACTTAATACCTATTTTTTTAACATGAATATCCTCTAACGCTGACAATATCTTTATAGCATAACAAAAGAAATTTTAACACCGTTATTATTTTGCGTAATATGTATAATATTTAATAAATTTACGTATCAAATTGAACTTAAAAAAATTAAGTATCAAATTTTTAAAAATACCAAATTTAGGTACCAAGATTATATTAAGCCTTTTATTTATCGCTTATTTAATGTGATGGTGTGTTTAGTTATGGAAAATTATTGAGTGAGATGCATAAAACAAATTAAATAATAAGTGGTAAAAAAATATAATATATATATTTAAACAAACTCATCATAGGTTCTGATTATATTTGTTCTTTTTGAAATAATATCTAGAACTACCCATAACCCCTCCCAAGGTCGAAGCCAGAAAATTTGTTTAGGGGAGATTGAAATTAAATTGTAATTTTTACGATAATAAAAATACAATTTAACCATTTGAATACCTTATATTTTTATAATTTTTAAAGGAAGAAATCAAAATTTTATTAATTTTAAGAGGCCAAAGTGTAATTTTACCTTTATTAGTTTAAAATTTTAAAAATTATAAAAGGCTTAAATGAAAAAAATTTCATTATAAGGGGGCCGAGTCCCTGACCAGCCCCTAGATACGCTATTGGCCCCTAACCAACCCATATATGAGAAGATAATGTGCTTCAATGTAATTGAATCCACGTCCTCTTATATTGATGTAATTGAATTCACGTCCTCTTACATTAACAATAATATTCATGACAATCGTACTAAGACTCAATTGATAAAAATACAATATTTTTTAAATAGAGTCTCATGTTTAAATCTTGAAAATAGAAAATTAATAGTAAGAGTGTTTTATTTTTTTTATCGAAAAATCTTAGAAAAGAAAAGAAAATAAAGAAAAAGAAGGGTTTGTTTGCATGTGAAAGGAAGAAATGAGTTGTCGGTCAGTGGGGTTTGGAGTGGTTTGGTTTTAGACTTTTGGATTTGGAGTTTTGACTTTGACTAACCTCCCCTTTTAAGGTCACCAATCATCAACATCTTCCTTTTTCTTAGGCTTTTTTATAAAATTAATTCAAAAAAATTAATTAATTACGTAAATGATTTATTTTTTATTTAATACGTAAATGACTTAAAATTTACAGTAAAAGTTGATGGAGCCAAATAATATAGCGCCACCAATTCTCAATGTTGTACTTTTTTACTTCAAATTTAAATATTATATAATAAATAAAAAAATTATATAAAAAGTCAATGAAATAGTGCCATTTAGAATGGTTCTACCAAAAAAAATAAATTTAAATTTTTAAAAAACAAATAACAAACAAAAAAAGTACAACATTAGGAATTGGTGACCACATTTAAAATGGCTTTACTTAAATTTTTTTTTAAAAGTCCTTTAATTTGTCAAAAATTTCAATATTTCATGGTATTTATACAAGTGACGTCATTCTACATGGTTCCACCAAAAAATTAATTTTTTTATCTGAGTTGCTGACATGGCATGTTGGTGGCGCCATATTATGTGACTCCACCAACTTTCACTGTAGATTTTAAGTCATTTACGTATTTAATCAAAAAAATAGGTTATTATGTAATTAATTAATTTTTTGGGCTAGTTTTATAAAAAAGCCTTTTTCTTAAAATAAAAAATAAAATATTAATTATATAAATATGGAATATATTATTTAATTAAGTTAATCCTATTCCATATATTTCTATTGTTTATAATTGTATTTATTAGAGATATTATTTAACTTGTGATTTCCTAATAAATTAAAATTTTCATATATTTAGTTCTTAAAAAAAAATTCTCTATTTTGTCCCTTTAATTATTAGAAAATCATAAGTAAAACATTTTTGTTTCTTAAAACAATTTTTTGGCTTTATCTTGAGGCACATTATTTACACAAAATGAAATTTTATGTCAAAATAAATTATGGTAATCTTGGACATTAAAAAATATATTAACTTATCACGTTATTGTTGAAATAGATTGCGCTCAAACTGTTGAGGCTATTTTGGGTAAGTCCCATGAGCAATTGAACAAGGACTTGGTCTTAAGAATTCAGAAGCTTTGTAGGAGAGAGTGACATGTGGACATACAAAAGGTCTCAAGAGAAACCAATGCAACGGCACACATATTGACTGGAATGATGTGAGCTTTCCCTTATGACCCTAAAACTTTTCAAGAGATTCTGGCAACGATAATTAAATAAATTCAATGTAATGGCACTAAAATAAATTTGTAATTGATTTATGTTTTTTTCTAAAAAAAAACTTATAACATAAAGACGAATAAAGTAATTTCACCAAAAAAGAAAAGTTGATGAACAGTCAAAGCCTTGGCTCCTTACTACATGGAATGATAGCAGTTTTGGTCCCTCCAAATTTATGAATAATTTAATTGAATCTCTTTTAAAATTTTATTTCCATCCCATACAAATTCCCAAAGGTGAATCAAAAGGGATAGGAAGAGGTTATATTGCAATTTTAGACCCTCATAAAATCTAGTGATTTAATCTAACCATTTTAGCATAAAATTATAAAGAAGTGACAGAATGCTCTCTCTCTCACAGGGAGGGGATGTTTCCTTCTTCCTTAACTTTTATTTGTTGGAATCTTCCCTTTTTGTTGTTTTCCATTCCTTTTCCTCACTCAAAAACAGATTAGACTAACTCCCATTTAACCCCCCCCCCATAACCCTTTCCACCTTTATAACCCTAAAGTACCTCTACCCTTAACCCTTTCAATATTCTTCTCCCCCCCCCACTTTTCTTTTTCCCCATTTCATCCTTTAACCTTCTTCTTTTTTTAATTAAAAATTTCACATCGCTTTCGGGTTTGATTTTTGGATTTGGGTTTTTCAGGCAACTTCATTACATGCTCAAATAATTTTGATTTGAGTTAATTTTGAGTTTATATCATTTCAAAGATCGTCTCGACTCCTAATCAATTTAGATTAATGTCGACTTGTGAATAAATTAATTTTTTTTAAAAAATTATATTATATTAAATCAAGTTTCGATTTGAAGAAAGAATTGATTTAAGAATGATTTAATTTTTGACTTTGATACAGTATATTTAAAATTTCACTTTAAAACAAGCTCACCATACACAATCTTTTCTTGTATTTACAAATTCCAACCTATTTTGCATAAAAGAATTTAAAAGAAAAATACAAAATCAAATCTGAATATGAAAAAAAAAATAGATTATCACTTATATACATCAAAACTTTATATCAAAACTTTAATTAATTATTTCTTTTTGGGAGGTTCCCTTTAAAAATAGAATCTTATTTAAGATAATATAAAATATTTTTTATAAGGGGGCAGAACAATTTTCTTTTACTTTTTTCGCGTGTTGGAATGAATGGTAATATTTGAAGGCTTTGAATCAATAAAGATAGAGCATGCTTATCCACTTTTTGATTTACCAAAAAATAAAAATAAAATTATCTATCAATCTACTTCTGTTCAATGTTAATTTTGTGTGTTTTTTTTTATCGATTTTAGCTCGATTGATATGAGTATTATTGTTAATACAAAAAAAGTGGGTTTGAATGCGCTAAAACGCATTATATTTCCATTTATGAGTTGGGGAGGGATTATGAGTAAGGGTGAGCAAAACCCAACTCAATTAATAAAACTCCATAAAAAAATTCAAATTTTGAATTAAATAGTTCGAGTTGATTGAATTATTTGGATCAACACGAATAAAAAATCAAAATTTTCAGTTTAACTCGAATATTAATTACACAATTCGAGTTACTCGAAAATCTGAATAAGAAAAGGTAAAACTACGTCGTTTTGATAAATATTTACCCATTAAGTTAAAAGGCAAAACCATTATATTGTTTATGTAGTTAAATAATCTTGTACTTCGTCTACTAATTAAATAATCAATCCATGTAAACAAAACATCGAGTATAAATAATAGTAGGATTCGTTAACTCGACTCGATTCAATTCGATTTGAAAAAAATTTAAATCGAATTTAATTGCTAAAATAAGATTTATCAACTCGATTAATTCGAAATTTTTTTACTCGATTCAATCCTACTGGATAGAATACTCAAGTAATTTTTTTATATGTGAAATGTTGAAAATAGGGTTGAAACAGGATGTTGGTGGCATTAAATGCATAAGTTAGAAAATTGGGAAGAAAAATTTTATACAGCCACTTCATTTGCTTCAATTAATCATTTCTCTTGTTTCATTTAATATAATAAAATGTAGATTGGTCTTACTCTTATACTTTATTTTCAACTCACCCACTAATATATATATATATATATATTAAAGGAATAGAATTTCATTAATAAAATCAATAAAATAAATTGACATTAGTATATAAATTTATATATTATCGATTGAGTTTTAGGTCAATTGATATCAATATTATTGTTAGTATAAGGACGTAGGTTGGAGTGCGTTGAATCGCATTATCTTCCTATTTAAAGATCGAGGAGGGACTATAAATAATTTTAGATATTATATAAAAAAATCATATAGAATAAGAATCTATAATAATAATAATATTAAAAAATACATTAAAATAAATCAATAAAAGCCCCATGTAAAAAGGTTAAAAGAAAAAGGAGGGGAATTTTGATATTGGGAGACAAAATCTTTGACATAATGAGAGATTGTGTTGGGTTCTTTTTTCTTGTTCTATACTTTATGGTTGGTAGAATGGTAAAAAAATTCGATTTTTTTTTAAGAAAATTTCTAATTTTAGTTTTGTGGAAGGAAAATAAAGTTTTGAGAGAATTTTGTTCTTCGTTTAAAGATTTAAATTAAATTAATTTAAAGTATCCATTGTAACTATCAAATATTAAAAGATTTCGTACAGAATGAAATGTGTTGTTTTTGCAAAAGGAAATAATTTGCTCTCATATTAAAAGAATTAATTATAGGTATAACTGAGGATTCAAATATTATTTTACTTAGAAAGTGATTAAAATTGTTGTTAGTAAAGCACATTTAATTTTATTTAAAAGAATGTTTGGCTTTTCTTTATATGATTATTTTTATCTATTTATTTGCATTTTATTTTACTATTATAGTACATTTTTAACAAATTGTACTTTAAAATAATTATTTAATTTTTTTCATTTCTATTTGGAAAAATACATACCAAGCATGTTTTCATTATTTTTATTATTGAAAACAAATTTTTATTTTCATTTGCCAAACATATTTTCCAACTTTCAAAATATAGGTTCGGATCATATCTGTTTTTTTTTAATGCAATGACTAAAATTACCCATATCCCTTCCCCAACCCTTAAACAGGAGGATAATATGCTTCAGCGCACTCGAACCCATGTTTTATTGCACTGACAATAATATTCATTTCAATCGAACTAAGACTCAATCGATAATTTTCATTAAATTTAAATGTGTTATCGATTGAACTTTACTTTTTAAATAAGGCATTTGAATATTAGAGCACCACATATTTAAATTCAGCGAAAATTACACATTTAAATTCAGCAAAAATTCATTAACAATGTTATCAATTAAAATTTAATTTATAAATCAAACAAGTAGAGGAGCAAAATCCTTGGAAATAAAAACAGAGGGATATAGGGTTGAGAAAAAAAATGAAAAAATCAAAAATCAACTTGAAATATATTGTTCAGTTCAATTTATATTCAATTCGATTCGATTTTTATCTAATTTTTACTTAAATTTATTTAGTTTAGTTTAGTTTTTGATTCACAAGATTAAAAAAGAAACTGCTTAATGATTCAAATTCTATTTTCATTTAATTTCAATTAATTTTTATTTTATTTTTTATAATATAAAAATAAATATTTTATATTAAAAGTAGTGGAAAAAATTTAGAAAACTATATACAACTTTTTTTAAAAAAAAATCTATAAATTGAATCAACCCGAACTAGAAGAATTCAACTAGGTTCAATTACCTCATATATCCAACTCGATTTCCATTCATTTTTTCTAAAAACCAAAATACTACTCGGTAATCACAATTCATTCTAAAACCAATTCAACCCGAACCATTATCACCTTAAAGAGATTGAATATAAAAAGTATGAATAGTACAAAAATTGAAGATAAAATTAAACCTTTTTATTAAATAATGTTAAAATTAACGTTGATAATGACAGTAAAATGATCACAAAACAATAAAAAAACCCATAGATTTTACGTGAAAAACCTTTTCGAGAAAAATTACAGGCAACGGAGAAGAAATTCACTAATGTTGAAAAACGATAGATACAAGAGGAGTTTCAACTACATTTTAAAAAACACATTCTAATCAATATCAAATAGAAAAAGTGTAACTTCGGCCCTAGGATATTCACCCCCATATATCCCCTTATTTTGCCACTATATTTTATTTTTTTGACAAGTGACGGGATTCAGATCACACAATTCTAACAAAGAAGTAGGGTTTTGGGCCAAGAACCGTACACAAATCTCATTCCATCTGTTGGGGTTTGTATATTTTAACTTCTTGCAAACCAGCTGTAAAGTTAAAAAGGACAATAAAAGGGATAACCATATATGAAGAAGCAGTGAAAGTAAAGAAAAAAACATGGCTTACTTTTTTATACCATCTGTTCCCCTTTTTTGACCCCAAATGCAAAACCCCAATTTGAATGTTATCATCCCAACCTATCAATAATGCCTTTTTTTCTTCATCACAACCTCAAATTCAACGTGAGTGAGCCGTAGGATTCCGCTTTTTCACCACTCTTTTCTTTGCTCTCTCTCTCTCTAACCTATGATAAAAATCTTATATGCACACATTCTCTTTTTTGTCCGAAACTCTTCGATATTGGTAATTACATTAAATTTTGATTTAATTAAAATTTGAGTCGGGTTAGAGGATATTTGTTCTATCCATAAGATTTGAATTCAAAACTTTACTTAAGCTATATCAAACTTTTTATTAATTTCACCTGATTCATTTAATGTATGCAAATTTAAATTAGGGTGTAAAGTTTAATTTGTCATATATAATTAAGGGTTAGTTCTAATCGTATTATAATTATGGGTAATCAAATAATCTTAATTCATTCGGGTTTAGTTTCATTTTATCGAATTATATGCGTATTTTTATTGGAAAACTACGTTTGAGGTTAGATGGGTTTTCAATTAAAATGTTTTTAATCATTTGTTTAAAAAAGTTATCACAATGTTGATTGAGTTTTAGTTTAATTGGTATGGGCATTATTGTTAATGCAAAAGGACGTTGGTTCTAATACGTTGAAGCACATTATCCTCGTATTTGTGGGTTAAGAAGGGGCTATGAGTAATTCTAAGAATTATATCAAAAAGAGCAAATATGATCAGAACTTATAATGATATTATTCAAAAAAATTAGCAGAATACTTTTATTTTAATCTTATAACTATTTTTATATATTTTGATTATAATTTTTTAAAATTTTTTAAGACTTCACAACATTTTAATTATTTTCTATGGGATGTTTGATAAACAAAATTTTGAGCTTTTTTTTAGCTGATTTGGGAATAAATGGAGGGTTGAGTGGTCAAATTTTCTATTTGTAGTGTTTGGTGAATGGAAGTTTGTAATAGCTTGTTGAGCTAAAACTTCCAAAAGAAACGCAAGGATAAACAACTTTTTTCATCGTTGATTTGAGATGATGTATGTGGAATAACATATATGACCGTGCTTGCTCAAAAATTATTCCTTTTGCCACATGTTCTCAAACCTAATTATCTCTAATTTACATACTAATAAGAACATGACATAATTATCGCTAAGAATATAATTTACAATTATACTGATGCACTACTAATATTTATCAATTTTCACAAGGTTAATATTTGCAAATAAGAAATTTAAGAAATTTATTTATTTAAAATTTCAAAAATATTCACTAATTAATTTTTCTAACGAATATTTTAATTCATTGCTAATAGTGTTTTATTTCAATAATTTCATCCAATAAAAACTAAAGTATTATAAACAAATAAGTACTTAACAATAAAATGTGACATGACCTTATTTATCATTTTACACATATCAGCTTTCAGTTATCATCTAAGTTTTACCAAACACTTTTAAATAAACAATTAATAGAATCAGTTGGTCAATGGGACCTATATATTAGAGAACGGGTTGAATTTGAGAAAATTTTCATTCTTCAGAGTCGAGTTCGAATGTTACAATTTTGGATTTGAGAGAAAATCGAAACAAGGTGATTGAACAAAAAAAAACGCCCGCCCTATTGTCATACCTAATATCAGTAATGAGGTTTAATGAAGAAGTGGTAACTGGGGAATGGGAAACTCTGACCTTAATATGAAAGTCTACCATTGTAACATTGATGGCCCTACATAGAAGTGAAGAAATATGTAAAAATAGGGATGGGAGTGATAAGTAAATATATGGGGTAAGGGGGACCATGGCATAGAGGGAGGAGGAAGCAAATTTTGATGGGAATGGACCCAAGGAAATCAGAAATGGAGGGCACCCCAAGATCACTGTCAACTTGCCTTTGGCAATGCATATCAATTGCGTGAACCAAATAATTGTGCCAAACTCCTTATTTGTTACATCCCTTTGTGTTAAAAGAGTTAATGCAATCGGCATCCAATGTGTTGGCTGTGGCCACTATCTCCACCAAATGCCAAATTTGTATACCATCTCGCCCCCTCTACCCTTTGTAATGTAACCATATCTTCATTTTGTACAACCTGCTTCATTATTGTGGGAACATGTCATCCAACTCTCTTCACTTAATAACCCTTTGGCATTTCAGCAGCTCAAATATATATGTATTCTTTTGTTAATAACATATTTACCACTTTGAGACATTGTCTTTCTTTTAACTCCAAGTCCCTTGCTTCAAATATTTATCCACTACCTTACTCTCCACCACTGGATATTACAATGATGAACCCTTGTAGTTTGGGAATCAATTTTAGTTTTAATTTTTTTTGGGTCATTTCAGGTTCAATTAATTTTGGGCATAGAACCTGTCTAGCTTAGATCACTGTTAGATTTGAGCAGTTGACATTTATAATCAAATTGAATAATCTTATTATAGTTTTTTTATCATATATGTTTTGTTTGACACAACGCCTAAAACTATCCATAATTCCTTCCCAATCCATATATAATAGAATAATGCACTTCAGCGCGCTCGAATCCACCTTCTCTTATGTCAATCGAACTAAAAATGAATCGACAAAAGGGATTATATATTTATTTATTTTTTTTTAAAAAAAGATATCTTTGTTTGATATCATATGATTGTGGAAATATATATATAATAAAGTTGGAAGAATAAAAGAAAAAGAAAATGGGTTTATAATGAAAGAAAGAAAGAAAGGGTTGTAAACTGAGGGAGGACAGTGGAAAGGACATTGAAACTGTGTAATAAAAGCTGAGCAAGAACAGCTCATCGATTAGCTTGACTTGTCTAATTAATAAACAACCCTATCTAACATACTAAATGAACTGACGCAGCTGCTTACCTTTGTCCTGGAATCATGCAATCCCTCCTCCATTTTCAACTAAAACTTAGCCAAAATCACACATTGAATCTCGATTAAACTCAAAATCCCACCTCTAAATCCCATTATGACTGAATGTAGAAAAAGTTAGTGAAGAAGTGGGTAATGGGGGTGGGTTGGGAGCTTCTCCCTGGGTTAATGGCTCTGCGTTATTAAAAGAAATTCACTTGTTAAAGCAGTAAAAGATTTATGGCAATGGCAATGGCTTGTTCTAGGGTTGGGTTTTGGGCCTCAAGAGTCCCTTTTCATGGTCAGAGAAAAGGACAATTGAACTATTGGAGGTTTTTATGTCTTCCAGGGTCACCCAGACAGACATCCACAATTACTTTGCACCTCAAATTTCATTTTGCTACCATCTGCTCATAATATTTAACCTTCTTAAACATTTCATATTATACATAAACCCTTTCAACATGGTTTAAATCATGTAAATATAAAACTTTTTTATTTTATTTCTTTGGCTTTGCTAGAAAGTTGCTCCCTAAATTTCACTCTTATTCTTATGTTTATCTTTAAAGTCAGAGATGGATTTTGGGGATGTGGGTGCGATCGCCTCATTTGAAATTTTCAAATTTTTGAGTTTTATATGTAAATTATTATTTATTTTAGATTTGGTATCCACATTTTGTATAACATTAATAAAGTATTTTTCAGTTTTTAATTATATAATTTTAATAATAATAAAATATTAATGTATGATAGATCTTGAAAAACTAAATTTAAAAAATTTAATTGGAGCATTTTCAACTTGATACTCATCAAAGCATGGAATTGTAGAAATCTTCTACAGTTGTTGAGTTGTATTAAGTGCTAGCTAAGACAAATGAGTCAAATATTTATCCTCTTCTTGATAGAGTTATTCATCTTGTGATAACTCTTCCCATATCTACTATAGCAATCGAACGAGCATTTTCAGCCATGAAAATTGTGAAGACAAGGCTTCGTAACAAAATAGAAGATGATTCTCTTTCAACTTACTTTGTGTTCAACTTACTTTGTGACATACATTGAAAAAAAGATAGCTCGAGAATGTTCAACAGATTCTATCATTGATGAGTTCGATCTTATGAAAAGCAAAGGGTATAATGTAGGATGTTTCGTATTGAGAAATAGGATTAAGGTGAAGTTTTTTTAAATTTAATTTTTGAAATTATAATGATATTTATGAAATTTTAGTATAGTATTAGTTATTCTTTTTTCATATTGGAAAGAAATATTTAATTTTATATACTGTGATTTTTTTAATTTTTTACAGTTAAATTATTATTTTTTTTAAAAAATATTAAATTAATTTATCTGATAAAAAAAATATTCGAAAAGAATTGACATTTTTTTTACGTTTAAAAAAATGTCATTCAAATTTAGAAGTTTTGTCTCCTTGAAGTAAAATTCTAGATCCATCCCGATTTAAAGTTATTTATTAAATTATCATTTTTATCTTATTTTACATAAAAATGTACAACGGACATTAAGATTTACATGTCACGTTCTTATTCACTAATAACTTTTTTTTCGATATAGCAAGAAAAAAACAATAATTTAAAGAATTAAGATTCAATATGTGATCTGGGAAAATATAATTCTTGTAAACTCGGTTAATTAGTAACTCGGTACGTCATTTTTTAAATTTAAGACAAAATAATCCCCTTTTGAAAATTAAATTTTATAATGGCTATAAACGGTGAATATTCTCACTCCAACATACGGAAATGGAATTTCCCAACTTTGAAACTTGTCTGATCTGTCCCCACCTGCATGTGTATATATATATATATATATATATATATATATATGTGTGTGTGTGTGTGTGTGTCTGTGTCTGGTTCTCAGACAAAGATTTTGAGTATCTTTTTGCAGGCAAGAGGCTACAGAATTTCAAACAGGGTCTCTGTTGGTGCAATAAAAGTTTTTTAAGTGAGTGCCCCAACTCCCAAACCCAACTTTTCCTATTCTAAGTGTAACCATTTTCATCATAATGACCCACTCCCTCTATTTTAAAACACCTATATATATACATGCTTTGCTTTTAGGGTTTAATAAACTCAGAGAGAACGGAGCTGCTTAGAATCTAACATAAATTTTTATGCCTATAATATAATATCTTTTTCTAATATAATCCAGATTTTAAATTAGTTCAAAATTTAAAAATATATTTTAAAATAAATGTCTCAATATGATTTTATCTATTATATGAATTTGAAATGTTTAAAAAGTTAAACTTTTACTTTATAACACGTCAAATTCAAACCATTCATGCAATAAATATAATTTAACTACGATTTATGGAATAAATCAACTCAAAAACTTATTAATACAATAGACATTTTAGAATTTAGGTAAAGTATTGCCAAACCATTTGACCTAAAGTTGGGGAAAAGGTTATTGGATTTGCTGTAGTTGGAGGAGTTTTTAGAGATCAGAATGAAATGTGGATCTTAAGATATAACGGATATTTGAGATTTTATTCTGTTGTTGAGGTTGAGCTATGGGGCATCATGGATGGATTAAAGCTTTTTTTGGAGTAAGGATATGATAGTGCGTTAATTCAAACAGATAGCATGGAGACAGTCCAAGTTATTCAAAGCCGGTTTTTCAACGATTCAGTTTCAACTTTGGTTAGAAGAATCCACCAGCTTTCATCAAATGTAGGACATTGGACCATTCGATATATTCCTAGGGTGGAAAATGGAGGAGCTGATGGAATTGCAAAATTAGTACAAGAAAGGAGAGAAGGTAATTGGGTGTTTGAGGTCTCCCCAACGGGGTGGTAACTTCTTCTGGTTAAAAAGGAAGTGCGGTAAATAGGTAATGGTAAGAAATGGAATTAGCCCTAGTTTTCATTGAGTTCACTGGAGTATAAGCGTCCTTTTGCTGTCCTTACACTAATAAATTTGCAGTAAGAGGGTGGTGATTGTCACACTCACAGCAATCTATTAGTAGTTCATCACCACTATACTAAATTAGTTAGAATGTCAAAATCCCAACTGACCCACAACGTTACAAAACGGGGTTTTGAACGTTTTCGCCATTGTTTCACCACAAAACCTCTCACACAGACACAAATTTGATGCTCCCAATGACAGGAACCAACAAGGAAGCCCACTCACAACACATAGTGACATACGATTGCTGCCAACACTGATGCGAACAAACCATCCGCAATGGAGTTGGGAGACGATGGGGACATCACGTTCCTCGTTTTGTTTTATGTTATTTACACTTTTGGCTATATATATGTTCCTATCTGGCCCCACAGTGGGTCGTTTTACATCCGCTAATCACATCGGGTTGCAACTAAATCAGGAGTTAAACCAAAAGGTCAAAGCTGGCTCCGCGTTGTTTTCTCCGTTCACAAGATTCAAACTCGATAACTTTGGGCATGCCAGATTTCTAGAATGAGAAGAATTGAGGACCACTCTCTCAGGTTTTCTTTTTTTATTTTTCTTACTAAGATGAAGGCAAAACCCGTGACTGTGTTCCATGCTGCATAAAGAAATTAATCACAGCAGGATAAACATTGTATTTGAATGGTGAGGAAAGTGATGAAATTACTGTAATATTTCAACCCCACCATCTAACCATTCTTGTAATGATTTCACAAGCTTGCGACAAACTCTATCATATAAAAAAAACATCTGTTGATCACAGGTCGGCATTCCAATTTAATTCTCTAAATACTTTTATTATAATTTCTTAATGTTATACAATTATACAACATATTATAGTTTAATTTTGTAAAAATTAATATATAAAATTTCGAGTGCTTAAAATGAAAAAAAAAAGCGCCTGGATTGGGTCGGGTCTCAATAGAAATTTATACCCATTTTTTAGGTTTGACTTGAAAAGTGAGTCTAAAATTTTACCCAAACTCGAATTGAATAAAAATGTTAAAACCCGAGTCCGTCCCTTTCGTATTAATTTTTTTTATTTTTTTTATAAGTTTAAAAAATATAAAACATTACAATAAAAGTATCCCAACAAATTGAAAATAAATTTAAAAAATTATTTATATTTAAATAACACTAAGATAGGTATAACTTAATAAATATATACCTCTAAAATAATAGCAAAATTAACAATAGAACAAATGTTATACAATATCCAAACAATATCAACAAAAAAAGTAGCAAAATAATACCTAAACGGCACCAAAACAACAAAAAAAAATAACATTTTTTTACAAATTTGGGTCGGGGAGGACCGGGCCCGGCCCAAAAAAACTTACTCAAGGCATAATCCATTTAGAAAATGAACATTATTTTTTTTACCTAAATAAATTTTTAAACTTATATTTTTACCTAAATTTTCTCATTTTTCGGATGGACGAAACTCAATATTTCCATTCCTTTTGACATTGGGACTTATTCTGGCTGAGTTATAGTTGTACATTTTCGAAGCCCAGATGCTTAAAAATTCTCGGAGGTCCTTGTGAACAAAATTAAACACCAAAAAGGAAGCTGGCCTATTATTGGAACAGCACCCATGAGCCCAACACCACACTCAATTTGGTCCCTACTTGCACTTCTTTGTGCCAACTAATGTAAAGATAAGAGGCCAAGTAGATACATAAGGATATAAAATCTAAAAATTTCAAAGGGTTAAAAGTTCAAAAAAAAATTGTACTAAAATAGCTTGATTTAAATTTTTACCTTTGAGAAGGATAAAAAATAAATATTTTTTCCACTTAACAATGAATTTTAAAGAGTTTAAATTGAATTATTAATATTTGTTAGGGACTAATGTCAAAACTTTACCATTTAAGATGACACTTAAAATTTAGAGTGTAATGAAGGATCAAAAGCGCTCATAACATAGACAACATTTTGATGAAAGCCTATTTATACTAGTTTCCAATGTTAGTTGTGTTGTGTGTAGAGCTGCTTATAGGCCGGGTCAGATCGGGTCTAAATATGATATTAATATATTTTATGCTTGTTTAAGTCTGATCCAATTTAAAATATGGGCTTAAAATTTTATTCAAACTTGTCCATATTTACAAAAGACGTAAACTCATTTTAGGTGTGTCCATATTATTTTTAATATTTTTTAAAAATACTTATTTTATTTTATTTTGATATTTAATAATTTTATACATTTTTTATTTATAAAAATTTCTTATATAAGTATCTTAACATTATTTTAATGTTTACATTAGAGTAGTATTATATATTTATTATAGATTTATTTTTTAATGTGTTCTAAATTACATAATATAAAATATTATAAACTTAAAATTGAGCCTATTTCTTCTTGCTCGGGCCCATTTTCTGAGCCTAATATTTTTAATCAAATCCTTTCAAATTTCGGACAGACCTTCGATCTTGAGTGGGTAACCCGACCCATAAACAGATCTAGTAACAACTCGTTTTTCGTCAATGTCAAAAAACTTGATTCTGGGGCTCAATTTCATAACCCGAGTTATTCCAGAAATTAAAATCGAGTAGTTTACGAGATGAATACAAAATTAGAGAATAGAATTGAGTACTTAGTAATTACTGCAAAAGGACTAATTAGTGAAGTAGCGAACATTAGAAGGATTAAGTGAATAATTAAGCAAAGCCTTTGAGAGTAATTAAACCTTATCTTCATTTAGTTAGTAGGAAGCCTTGATTAGTTCCATTAAGCTCCGCTGAGCATCTCACCATTAAATATTTTTGGTAGAAAAGGGGTTGGCAGTGCTATGGAAAATCGAATTAAAGCTCAAGCTGAGTCGTGCAGACATGGTGCAGCTCGAGGGTGTTCAAGCTCTAGTCCCACTGATCCGCTTCTATAGAGATACAGAGATTGTTGGACGTATCAAGCACAAGTTTCACTTGAAACATATTTTTGAACGTGGTATGGAATCTGGCATTGCCATATGAAGGTATAGCAGCTTGCATATCATATTTTGCATTATTTTTCAAATTATTAATCGAACCGAATTCTTGATACGAACATGATACATGTCGTACTACTGCGTTTTTAAACATATCCTCTCATTTATTAGGAGCAAAGGCATGGAAATCAGTACAACATATATGCACTCCTTACCTGTGGTGTGCCAAATATCTCAGTAACTTGAAATCAGCATTATTGTTTCATGCAGTGAGAATGCATCTTGTCGGGCATCCATCTGCACCAACCATCCTCAAAGGTAGGCAATGAACCGTATACTTCCCCGGCTTGATTCCATCGAGGTTTAGACCTTCGACTAGAACGATTTCCTGAAGAAAATCAATCAGTCTTGTTCATATAACTAGAAATTAACATGAGAAACCTCTTTGTTCTTACCCTGCTTTTCAGAAATATATGATGAGTTGGGGCAGCATCAACATAAGCAGAAACAGATAGGTAATCGAGTCCTACAATTCATACAGACAGATCAATGGTTACTAATGAGACCAACATTTATGTGTCGTAATTGAAGAACAATCTATGGCAGAGATGTTTCAACTCTCAACCCCGACATGTCTAACAAAGAGGAACAGAAATCTTACCAACGAGTTTGATGTCGGTGTTATCAACCAACCATTGCGCCCCTTCCTTCCTAAACCCTGTGAAGTCTGAAGCAAACTCTCTTCTATGCATCAACCTCCTAAACACCAGAGTTGACATGTATTTCCACTACGTTTCAGCATTACTATGATTGCTTTATGAATAGGTAAAATGCGAACGGACGTACGTTTATGTTTACCTGTCTGTATTAAGTGTTTTGAAAAGCACACGATGGACTCCCCGGGGAATGTTCAACGACTTCATAACTTCAGCTGTAGGTTGAACAGATTTTAGGTACTGATTACTACAACTCAACACAGATAGAAGTTTATAGAGATGATGCACAGAGATCTATTTTGTGATGCTGTATTAGAGCATCCTCGCACTCATGACCTCTTCCAGGGACGGATCCAAGATTAAAGGGGTGAATGTTATACAATATGGACACCAAATCTAAAATTCACGAAAATATATATATAAAATTCAAAAATCTGAAAATTTCAAGAGGGGCTGTCCATGCCCCCCCCCCCCCTGGATCCATCCCTGACCTCTTCAGCCTGTTCAGGCATCGAGAGGCGCCCCTGGGCTCTTTTCATGTTATCAGCATAATTCTCGAACATGTTCAACAGCCAAAACTCGAAAACATCCCTGATTATAACTAGCAGACAAGGTTTTATGATTAAACCAGTTATAACAGCATACAAATCCCAGAAACAGGAATGATTGTAGAGTGAGCTGAAGTGACATTTAGAACCCCCAAAAGTTGTAGCAAATAACACATGTATGATCATCAGTTAAAAAGTAAACTCCATCATACCAGTAATGTTCTTGTTTCTTGGAACATCAACTACAAGAACAGGACCTACACAAACAATAAAACATGTCTGATTAATGAGCTAAGTTGCAAAGAACTACCAAATTTCCAACAATGTAAACACCAAGCTAAAGGGCAAAAAAAAAAAAAAAAACCAGTTTACCAACGAGTGTTTGCAGGCTGAGTGTGGAAACATCAAAGCCCTCCTCATAATACTTTTGAAAGAAGTGGCTAGGGGCATCAACGTGAGTGCCAGTGTGGGTTCCCAGCTTAAACTCGGAAACATTATCCATGGACCCATTTTTAATGCTGGAGACAAGCCAAATGAAGTGACCAAGCCCTTTCTTGGAGTCAAAAGTGGGCAACTGGGAAGTGATTTTGTGAGTTATATCGAAGATTTTGGCATTACCATGAGAGTAAACTACAGCAGAAGTGGAAAGGATACAGAATAGCAGCAGGAGCTTGTTATTGTTGTTCATGGTAGTAAACTAGTTTCAGATTAATGAAGATTTGCGGAGTGTTAGTATGTTACAGCTGGGTGAGTTCTCTATAAATGATTGGTAGGAAATCATATATTATCTTTTTTGCCTTTATAAAATTCTTGTCTTTAGGATTAGATCTTGGCAGGAGTTGAATAGAAAATGTAGCAAAGAGGCCGTCCTATTTGATTTCTTTTTCTTTTCCATTATTTTTATTTCATTTGCAATTAATAGAGATCTAAAATGTCAAACATGTTGATTATGTGAGGTTTGGACTTATCTCCTATCTGGATTTTGTTTTATAATAAGAAATAAATAAATTATCACATCTTAATAAAAAATGAGAAATTACAAAAATAGTCACTTTTATTTGTCTCATATTACATTTTAGTCACTTACGTTATCATTTTATTACAGAGTAGTTACTCTGCCGTTAAACTTCGTTTTGATGAGAATGGTTTTTTCAGTCAAAATGGAACAGAAAACTAAAAGAAAAAGAAAACGAACGATTTTTCTTTTTCAGTTCAAGGTGTAATTAATTTAAAATTTTCAATCAATTAAATTTATTTAATTAAAAACCTATTCTTATCTCAATTGGACATCCAAGTTGACATTTAAAATTCATTTGGACTGTCACGTAGGATTGACGTAAAGGAGGTAACAGAGCTTAACGACATAGTGACTACTTCGTAACAAAACGATAACGTAAATGACTAAAATGTAACATTTCAAACATAAGTGACTAAAATGTAATTTGAGGTAAACAAAAATTATTATTTTTATAGTTTACCCTAAAAATATCACATCTCCTCAAATAATTCCAACACGTTACTAGAAAATATCACTCAAACAGCTTCATTTGTTAGACTTGTGTTTTGGACTTTTGTCGGCTTAAAATTTTGGTATTAGGTTGAAAAATGTATACATAAATGACAAGGGTAAATATGCATTTTGGTACTTAAAATATATTCAAATTTAAATTAAAACAAATCTAACCATATATCACATGATGGGATTCATACTTAAAAAAATATAAAAAAAAATAACTCATATGTAATACAACTCAAACTTAGGAATTATGGTTGCCAAAGTTTGAACTTGTCAAACTTGGGAATTATGGTTCCCAATAAAGTTAAAAAATAATCTTTTACAATAATTATAAAAATTAATTTCATTCTTTTTCAAAAAAAAATTAATTTCATAACATAGTTACATTTATTTTAATATTAATTATTCAATTACCATTAAAAGTAGTCTAATAATATTTTTTTGAGTACAATGATGATTCAAACTTAAGATATTTTGACGAAAGTTTACCAAAACTTTGTGTTTTATAATTTTTAAAATAATGTAACATTTAATCTTATTATAGAAAAATTCACAATCAGAAATTCAACCCATCTCGCTAAGTGCCTCACCATCTCGCAAAGTGATTCCATCACGCTTCACCATCTAGCTAAGTGATCCCATAACACCTAATCATCTCGCGAAGTGATACCGTCACGTCTCACCATCTCATAAGTTGATCCCATCTCGTTAAGTGATCCTGTCATGCCTCACCATCTCGTGAGATGATCCCATCATGCTCCACCTTCTCATTAAGTGCCTCACCATCTCGCTAACTGATCCCATCACACCTCACCAACTCGCGAAGTGACTATCATGCCTCGTCATCTCGCTAAGTGATCTTATCACGGCTCACCACCTCACGAAGTGATCCTATCACTCCTCACCACCTCACTAAGTGATCCTGTCACGCCTCACCATCTCATGAGGTGATCCCATCACACCTTGCAAGGTGGAGCACGAGGGACATGTGAGCACTGCTCGCCTCCTATAGTGATACCTAGGTGCAAATTCTACCAAAGAGATACATCTAAGGCTACGTGTCAAGCCTAGGGAACATGTCATATATATGACGCCTAACTATCCCCTAATATGTCACATCCTTATAAATATGAAAGAGTTGTTCCCAAGAAAAGGAGGACGAAAAAAAATCAACAAATCTCAATTAAAATTATAGACTACAAACAATTCACAAATTATTTCAAATAATTTTTATTGATGCAAGGTTTTGTTGGTAGTAGAGTAAGATGTTGGAGTGTCCAATCAGTCAACCAACTTGAACTACCGTTAACCAAACTGAAATTTTTTCAAAAAAATAAACCGAACCAAACTTTTTTTATTAATTTAGTTGATTAACTGAAATAATCGAAATTCATATATTTTTATTTTTTGTTAAAAAAATATAAAACATATAAAAAATTAACCAAATTAACTAACCGATTAATTTATACTTCCAAAAAAGTAACCGAACCAACTGACCCCCACCGAGTACTTATATATTATAATATTATTTATTAAATTTAGTTAATTTGGTTAACCGATTGGTTTCGAACTGAATTAACCGTTAACCAAATTTTTAAAAAAATTATTAACCGATTCCCGACCGAATTAATTCGATTAACCGAATTCAATCGGTTAACCAAATTAATTCGATTTTACCCGAAATTTGCACACTCTTAATAAGACGATTTTGGTTGCCGAATCATGAAGAAAGTGAGCTTTCTCATAGAGAAGATGGAAGAAAGATGAAGAGAAGAAGAACCCTTTTTTGTTTCCTTTGTCTTTTTACATGAGCCTTTGGTAATGATACATGTATAAAAAATTTCAATTATGAAATGTATATATACTTGATATAAGTGAACAATTACATTACACTGGAGAATGGATTTTTCAAATATAAGAATCAAATCCTGAGTCTCATGTCAATCAATTTGAAATCTATACAAATTCA
Source organism: Gossypioides kirkii (assembly GCA_005610355.1). NCBI lineage: Eukaryota > Viridiplantae > Streptophyta > Magnoliopsida > Malvales > Malvaceae > Gossypioides > Gossypioides kirkii. The sequence continues at coordinate 2,949,280 of CP032255.1, forward strand.
CTATTGAGTAACATGACTTGCAAATTTTTATATATATATATATAAAATAAATTTGTTCAATTAAAATTTAAAACTAAATATTAGAAGTATAATTTGATAGTAAACAAACTCAATTTTCAAAAGAACAAACCACCTATAAAATTGGGTCAAGTTGGAATTCAATGAGTTCAAATTATTTTACCATATAAAATTATGTTCAGCGACAAAATCTAATGATGATATGCAATAGCACCGTCAATAATTTTATGTTTGGTGACTAGTGTAATAATATAAGAAAAAAAATTATTTAATACATATATTTTAAAACAGTTAGATATAAATAAAAAATAATTAGTACAAATTTAAACATGTAATTAGAAAGATGAATAAAAATTTTTGTAAAGAAAAACCTCAAAATAAGCGAAAATTTTACCTTCTTTACCAAAGACAAGTCTTGTGGCTAAAAATTACCAATTGTGATTAGTTTATAGCCCATTAATGATTAAAATGTGTGGAAAAACTAATACTCCAACCTCCAACCAATCAAACGTAGCGTAAGTGTACTATTATTTATGAAATAAAAGAGAACTTCAAAGAAATATCATAAAGTGTACTTCACTGCAACTAAATTTCTACAGTGAAGCTCCCTTCTAGGATTCCTAACAGCGTCAAGTTCTAACTCATACACTCGTTATTTGCCTTGTTCCAATCAAACACCACCCCTAATATCACCCGCCCATTACCTCTTTCCAAACACCATCCCTAATAAGACGACAGTGTGCCATTAGCATCATCATCGCCCTAAAACAGTACCCACTTATCTCAAGTCTTCCATAGTAACTACTAGAGAAAATGGTGAAAAATACAATTAGTTTGTTTTAGCTGACAGTAGCAACAATTCCATGCCTTGAGCAAGAATGCAGGACTTACCAAGGACAACAGCATCATTTGATGAGAATGCATCTTGTTGGTGACCCTTCAGCACCAGGCAATCTTAATGGTAAGCAATGGACCGAATATATTCCGGGTTGAACGTCATCGAGTTTTAAACCTTCCACAAGAATGATATCCTGCGGTGGATGTTGAGTATTAGAAGTTATAAGATATTTCTAGCCTTCAATCATATTACTCAAAGCAAAACAACTGAGGAGAATTGCTAAGTAAGACACATGTAGGAGGAAAAGAAAATATTGGAGAATCAAGTAATCCAAACATACATGATAACAAGCATACACAACGATTCATGAACATGGCGATCATACTGGAAAGCGATAAGTTCAGTGACGAATGAAATCATTATAGTAACCAAAACACAGCAGCTAGATAACACAAAAGATGATGATTTCTTACCCGGCCTTCTAGGAAAACTATATGAGATGGAATCAAATCATCAAAGGCTGCAACAGATAAGTAATCAATTCCTGAATTTCAGAAAACAAACATGTCATCTATACTACTACTAGCAAGCAAGAACCAAACTAAAAGGCAAATTTTGGAAGGCAATCATCTCACCAATGAGTTTGATGTCAGTGTGTTTAACCAACCACTCTGCCCCATCCTTCATGAATCCAACGTAGCTTGTATCAAACTCTTTCTTAAACATTAGCTGCCTGAAAATCCACAAATTTATCCTCAAAATTTTGCTTCTTTCAACTATAGAATCTTCTTACAAGATTAAGCCTTAGTGTGGGTTTGGCGGTATGCGTTTAGCTTACTTTTTATCTCATACTACGTATCGGTATAGTATTTAATCTCACCGCCAATGCGCCGCCCATCCAAACCCACCCTTACAAGATTCCATAGTGTATTTATTAATTACCTGTCAGTATTTAATGTTCTGAAAAGAACTCTACGTACTCCCTTGGGTATTTTCAAAGACTCCATAACCTCAGCTATGAATTTAAGAAGAAAAAACATAAGAATACATATCCAAATATATAAATATATGGTCGAATTATGAATTTTATCATTCTATTTTTCAAAAAGTCCGCTCTAATTTGTCAAAACTTAATCATTGTACTTTGTGAAATTAGTTCAATTAAGTAGTATTTTCACCTGAAAATTAGCCATTCAATAATTTATATACAAGCAAATTAACAAAAACCTGCAGCTAAGTTCAAGCGTTTATCAGTAACCGGAGCAAATTCTTAGTTCTGAAAACAATAGGTGAACCAAATTCTAAAAAATTAATTTTCATAAAGGGATGAATTTGTAGTTACACCTAAATATAACCAACAAAATGAAAAAGAAAAGCCAAAGATATAGATACAGACCAGTAATGTTTTTATCCCTTGGAACATCTATCAACAAGGCAAGACCTATAAGGTGAAAAATTTACCCAAAATAAAGAAGAGAAATAGAAATAAATTATATCAAATAAGTGAATCTTATTATTCTTTTATTTAAATATTAGTTACCATTAAGTACTTCCAAATCTAGGGTATCGACATCGAAGCCGGCATCGAAGTACCGATCGATGACGTGTCCGGGAGCATCAAGGTGGGTGCCGGTGTGAGTTGGCAGTTTCATCTCCGAATTATTAGCGAGGGAACCGTTCTTCATGCTTTTAGGCAACCATAGGAACTGTCCTACGCCGTCCTTCGATTCCCAAGACGGCATGTCGACGCTGTACCTATGGCTGATGTCGAATATCTTGCCGTTACCGTAGACTTCGCGACGGATGGGGACTGGAATCTCGTCTCCTCCGAATAGGCCGCAATCAGTTGTGGAATCGGTGCCGGGGATGGAAGGATATGCTGTGGTGGCGGCGGAGATTAAAGCAGCTGACGAAAGGAGGAGGAGGAAGAAGTGGAGGGGAGCCATCGTGGAAGACTAGGAAATGGGAAGTGAAGTTGGACACTAAATTTTAAGAATATGGTTTTTTGCGTTTAAAATCTTGCGCTCGGCTCCACTCATAGGCTTGCTGTGCCGCTTTTAAAGGAGCGTGATACCTTATGTCACTGGATTTTTCTTTAATATACAACGATTGATCATCGGATTATCTATTCAGGATAGAAGATCTATCAAAAATTTCGAAAGATTTTGGTAAAAATATTATATTTAAAAAATAAATTTGAATCAAAAATTAAGTTTATTTAAAATATGAGTCGAGTTCGATCTTGAATATTCAAGGCGTGAGCTCAATTCGATTTGATCTGTTTTTAAATTTATAATATTTTATATTAAATAATTTATAACACATTAAAATAATGTATAAGTTTGATTACATGGTAGTGCGTACACACCTTGCACGCAGGTGCTCGAATCCGAGTATCCTAAAATGAATAATATCTTTTTTACCACTGGAGTCACTCTTTGAGTTCATTCTAATGTAAACATTAAAATAATGTTAAGATGATTATATACAAAAAAATAAAAATAAAATTATTAATATTATAATAATATAATAAAATATTTTTAATAACGTCACCAACTACGTTAGTTATTTGTGAAAATTTAATTGAATCAAAATTAAATATATAGAATTGTCAAAAAAAGTTTATATATCACATTGCACATTGCACATTATTTTTTGATCAAATGTGGTATTTGTATTTGATAAAAGTTATATATTTTGATATCTGAAGATAACAATGATAACTTTTAAGTGTTTAATTCGGGTTTTAGGGTTGGTTTAGCAATTAACTTTCATCAAATCAACCTTAAAACCGAAATTAAAATACATCCATTAGATTTTGTATTGGCAAATTAAACAAATTCACAATTAACACTAATTTTTTCTATTAACAAAATCACGAAAAATTCAAACCTAACAATATTAACAATTAACTTTAATCAAATCAATTTTAAAACTAAAATTAAACAATAAAAAGTTAATATTGTTACCTTTAAGTACCAAAATACATAACTATCAATAAGTTGTGGATTTGACTCATGTTTTCCAATTTGATCATTATCTTTAGACTTTTCGGTTTTAAAAGTTATGTATAGTAGTCGTAAAATTCGTTAACTAGAAAGACATTATGTTCTTAGCACTCTGTAAAAACAACAAATTGATATAACATTTCACATGTGATAATATGTATTTATTGTATAAAATTTTGAAAATATATAACAAAATTTTACTTAACGAATTTAATAACGGGTATTTGCCTCAATATTGAAAGTCCATGTTTCAAAAAATATATAAACTTAAAAAAATCAAATTAGAGTTAAATTTATAACTTCATTAATTTCTAAATTATCTGCCATAAAAAAAACTATCATTAACATAAATTATCCATAACTCTTCTAAATCTTTAAATTAGAAGATATTACGCATTTTAATAATGTTAGAATTTATTTGGTATATTGTTAGGAGAGTTTTTAAACTTTTTTTTTTTGTAGATAAAAGACAGCATTAACTGATTACATAACTAACATTAAGAATTACGAAATAGAGCCTTGTCGATCCTCCTCTAGTAGACTCAGTATCGAGGTTGGTGATATTTTATAAATTCTCAGCAAAGTATTCGTTGAACACCAAATTTTGACCATATGGTCCTCAACTATATTAATTTTCCTTGAGATATGACGAAGCCGAATTTCTCATTGACGACGTAAAAATTGTTGCAACAATCGTATTTCAACCAAGCTGCTATTCATCCCTCCATCCGCTAAAAGCACATTAATGAGTAACACATTATCACTCTCGACTTCTATCTTCCGGTACCCTTTATCCCAAGCCAACATGAGAACCCTCCAACAAAGCTCTCGCCCCAACTTTAAAAACATTATCACTCCCAAAAGATAGGTTATAGCTATGTAAAGTCAGGAGGTTGACAAATGTCTTATAAAAGTGTAGTAAAATGTTAAAAATATATTTAAAAAACAAGAGGAACGTGATAATTTTTTAAGATTGCTTATGAAATAAAAAACCTACACTGCCCGTGTACCAAATATTAACCCTTAATTAAATTAAATCAAAAGAATTAAAAGCATAATCATGGGTGAACCTATTTAATGGGTTGAGTGATTCTTATAGCTTGATAAATTTGATTCAACTCAATTTGAACTTAGATTCTTTATTTTGAATAGCTCAAAATTAAATTAAATAATTTTAAAAATGTTTTATTTAAATTTATGGGTTTGGTGCCATTAAAGGTTCGTTTTCGAAACTATTTACAGAAATGAGTCAAAAATACAAAGACGCGTCTAAGTAGCATCGTTTCAGGGGATAAATTAAAAAAGCGCTTCTATGTAAGCGCTTTTTTGTTGTCAGGCAAAAGCATGTTGACGTGAAATTGTTTTTCAAAAAAACGCACACATGAACGTGCTTTTGCCCGTATTTTTCTCAACGGTCAGCTCCCCTAATGATTTTTCAAAAAAAAAAAACATGATTAAAAGCACGCCGACGTGGATACTTTTTTGTAAAGCGCGCTCAAGCGGACACTTTTTTGTAAAGCGCGCACACATCAGCGCGCTTTTACCTGACACAAGAAAAAAAAACTTTACGTGAAAACTTTTTTCTGATTTATCCCCTTAAAACAACTCTACGTAAACGCATTTTTATGTTTTTAACCCATATTCGTAATTATTTTTCATAATAACTCATTTTCGTAAATAATTTCAAAAATAAACTTTTATTAATACATAACCGAAATTTAATTATTAAAAAATATAAATATAAATATAATTTTTATATTTTATTATTTTAAATAAAAAATATATTATTTTATAAATAAAAAAAATTAAACTCAATTTAAATCCGACATTATCATAGGGTGTGTAATAAGAAGAAGATGACATCTGCTGTGAAAGTTCAAAAATTTGAGGCATTTAATATCTGCCCTCTGGTTATTCGAATTTTGTGGCTGAAATGTGGCGAAACATGGAGTGTTGAGTGTGGGAGAACGTCGAAAATATCCTGTGTGCCCACTTCTTCCTAAATATTTAATAATAAATTAAATCTTAACTCTATTAATATATACATTATTGTAAATGTATGAAGGATTAAAAGTAAGATGTTAATAATTCCAGTGAAAAAAAAGATGTTGTTCATACTAAAAATTTTTAGTTCGAGTATTTATGTGTGCAAGGTTTGTGTGTCTTATCAAAGGATAATGAAAGTATAAATAGATACTCACACCAATATATTTAAAAAATAATTTTAAACATTATCTTAAAAAAATATATAATCAAAATTTAAAATAAAATTATTAAAAATATATATAAATATTTTATTAGTATTTAATAGAGTGAAAGAATCACAAATAAATCTTTTTTATTTTATTGATGATGAATAGAATAATAATCCATATAATCATCCAAGTTGTTACTACTAAAGTTTTAATAAATAAGTTTTATCGATTGATACGAGTATTATTGTCAATGAAAAAAACTAATTGAGATACATTATCTTTTTAATAAATAAGTTTTAATAAATAAGTTTTAATAAAATATAAATTCGAGTATATTGAAATACATTATCTTTTTATTCATAAATTGAGAGAGATTACGAGTAATTTTAAACATAATTTCAAAAACCAACAAATATAATTAGAATTACTAAATTTTAAATTAATACGTATGGTCGTTTAGACCATGACAGCTAGTTTCTTCATTTATTTAATACTAATTGTCAAGTTGCTGCGATCTTATTTCATTATATTAATTTTTATTTTCTTTAAATTATTGGATTCTCGATCAGCGTAATTCTTAATTATATTAAATGGATTCATTTCGTCAGACCTCCTCAAACTATACACCAATTTCCAAATTGGTCCTATTCAAAACATTTCAATTCAATCCTTTCTTTCCAATTACATTATTCTGTCCATTATGGGATTTTTGAGATCTGAAATTTTAGCGTCAAATGTCATCTGTGTTTAAAAAATATTTAGAGTCACTTACACCATACCTTTCCAAACTATTGTATAGATTCGTAATTGGTCCTTAAACTTCAATTAAGTCGTTAAGTCGGATGTTAAATTTTAGGTTGGATATGATGTAAATATATTTAACACACATTAATCCAAATTTAAACACATGTGTTCTTACTACATTAACAACTTGTATTTAACGTGTTAAAGTAAACAATAGTGTCACTAAATTTTAAGAGGATTATTTTTTATTTTTTAACATGTCAAATTTAAACTGCTCAAGCGATAGAAACAAATGCATTTAAAATTCGACTAACATGTACTCAATATGCTTTGTATCGTATTTGAGCTAATATTAAACACCTTAGTTGATGGTTAAAGTAACGAAAGAAATGAATTAATATAATACTAATATTTTGAAAATTCAATCACAATATTTTGAAATTAAGAATCAATTTAAAATCTGAATCATAAATTGACAACGTCTAATAAATTAACTCAAATATTTACTAATACATAATCTACAACCAATCTAAAATTTAACACCAAAATCAACTAATGACCTTATTGGAAGTAGATTGATTTAAAGGGTATTGTAATTAAAGATTAAGAGTGAATTTAGATGAACAGTACATTTATTTATGGTTAGTGTAAAAATAATAGTGATAGTAAAATTAAATATTATTATGATATTGTATCATGAGACAAAAAATAAATTAAACGCACTGCACCTCCAAATCCACTAATGTAAGTTTAAATAGACGGTAAAATGCAATATACTTACCTTACTTTTTATCTCAAATTACAATATCTAATTTCACAATAACTTTATTTTTAAACAAATCAAGGAATGAAAATTGAGTGGTGTACAGTACAAATCACTAACTTCCAAAAACCATATGAAAATTCAAACTCAATTAGTTTGCATCATCGATTCACTTCATAAACTCTTTTCACTTGCATTCCCACTATCTTCTTTCTTTGGCAATGGAAAACAAAAATTACACATCAAGTAAAAAGCAAAGCCCTGTCGCCATGTTCAACAACCTCTGTTATCTTCTTCTTCTTCTCCACTTTTCTCTATCTCAGGGCCTGACTTCCCCGCAGGATATTTCAGCTCTTAAAGCCTTCAAGGCCTCTATCAAGCCAACCTCAATCCCTTCATGGTCTTGTCTCGCTTCATGGGACTTCGCCGCCGCCGACCCTTGCGCTCTCCCTCGCCGCACTCACTTCACCTGCGGCGTTATTTGCTCCATTGACTCAACTCGTGTCACCCAACTCACCCTTGATCCTGCTGGTTACTCCGGCCAACTCACCCCTCTCCTTTCCCAACTCACCCAACTCACTATTCTTGATCTCTCTGATAACAGCTTCTTTGGGTCTATACCTTCTTCCATTTCTTCCCTACGTAGTCTCCAAACTCTGATTCTCAAGTCCAACTACTTCTCTGGGTCAATCCCCGACTCTGTTACCACCCTCAGATCACTCGAATCCTTGGACATTTCTCATAATTCACTTTCCGGACCTTTGCCCAAAACCCTCAACTCGCTTTCTGCTTTGAGGAGACTCGATCTCAGTTACAACCAACTCACCGGTTTTCTACCCAAACTGCCATATAACTTATTGGAGCTTGCTTTAAAGGGTAATTCTTTATCCGGGTACATCTCGAAATCCTCTTTCGATGGGTTAACTCAGCTGGAAGTCGTTGAACTCAGTGAAAACTCGTTCACCGGCACACTCGGAGCCTGGTTCTTTCTCTTACCGGCATTACAACAGGCAGATTTAGCCAACAACAGCTTAACACGTGTGGAGATCTCGAAGCCAACCGGCGGTAACAGCGACCTCGTGGCCGTCGATCTCGGGTTCAACCACATCGAGGGAAACGCCCCCACCGACTTCGCCAACTACCCACAGCTGTCCTCTTTGTCGTTGCGTTACAACCGCTTACATGGCGCCATCCCATTGGAGTACAGCAAGAAGAAGTCGTTGCGACGGTTGTTTCTGGACGGGAATTTCTTGATCGGAAAACCACCGTCGGAGTTCTTCGCCGGCGATACGTCGGTGTCCGGTAGCTTGGGGAACAATTGTCTAGTGGGATGTCCAGGATCTTCGCAGCTGTGCAGTCCTTCGCAGAAACCTTACGAAGTTTGCAAGCAAGCTTATGGTCGGAAACCGATGGCTTAATGCCCGATTTGTCGGTGCATGTTTTCCCATAATTTTTAATTAGTTACATGCGTTTTATCATGTAAAAACATATACAGAGATGAGCCTAAAATTAAGGTAATTATTTTATTCATTATCAATAAAATAAAATAAGTACGAGTATTTTTAACTTACTCTAATTATTCTAATACTTTTCCATATTCTTGAAGAAATCGGACAATTTTTCGTCAGGGTCCATGAATTTTACATGATTTACTTTTTATTATTTGATATAATAAATTAATTTAACACCAATTTAATCATGAAATAATTAATAAATTATATTATTTTCACAAAATACGTTATATTATTATGATTTTTTTATCTTTTAGTGTATATTTTATTTAAATTTATTAATATCTCACACATAATGAGATTTAAATATAACATCATAGTTTTAATATTCAATTTTATCAGTTTAATTAAAACTTTATTTAGTTCGTTTCTTTCATAATTTTTTAATAAGAATTTTTAATAAGCATATCTTTTATATAATTTTTTACAAGAATTAAAACGCTAAATTGAAATATATTTTTCTAAAAATATTCTAGTTTGGCCAATCCATCTAATCCGGTTCGAAGATTTGTCTTAAAAGTGAAAGGATTTAGGTAAAAATATAAGTCCAAAAAAGACTTGAACACAAAAATAAGAACTATTTTCTAAAAAGAGTTTAGTTGATAAAGATGAAGGTCTTGAGATTTATACATTTACATTCGAGTCTCACCATATATAATTATATACATGAGATTTAAAGTCTCATCATATACGATTGTCGTGTAGATTTTAGTGCAATAATTGTTTGATAATAAAAAGATAAAATTCTAATTTAAGCATAATAGAAGGATGAAAACCAACATTTGACCTATTTAATTATTAGCGACAAAAGGATACAGGTTACTGACAGCACTGTCAGAGATAGTTTGGTGGATAGTCTGGGGAAGTTAAACGATAAAATATCTTTATATTATATTATATTATTTTGTTAAGTTGATTTTTTTTTGTATATTTTAAGTTAAATTATAAAAATAATTATTTTTGTTTGTTTTAGATTATATTTTAATTACATATTTTTGAAATATTACGTTTTAATTATTTATGTTATTATTTTTATGAAGTAATTACTTTGTCGTTAAGTTTTGTTATCTTCTTAACGAAAATCCTACATGACAGTTCAAATGGGTTTTAAATGTCAACTTGTATGTCCAATGGGATGAGAATTGTTTTTTAGTCAAAATGGAAAAGAAAACTAAAAGAAAAAGAAAACGAATGATTTTTCTTTTCTAATTCAATATGTAATTAATTTAAAATTTTTAACTAATTAAATTTATTTAATTAACAATCTTTCTCGTCTCAATTGGACATATAAGTTGGCATTTAAAACTCATTTGGTATGTAGGATTGCTGTTAGAGAGATAACGAAACTTAATGATAGAGTGACCATTTCGTAATAAAATGATAATGTAAGTGATTAAAACGTAATATTTTAAATATAAATAATTAAAATATAATATTATATCTCTAATTATATTTTAGGGATAGAGTGTGTATATATTAAATGAAAAGCTATAGCTTTGTGATTGGGAATGATGCATTTGTGATTACTTATGAATGAAGCATGAAAAAGAAGGGTTAAAATTTACAGCTCGGGATGGGTGTTTTAGATTCCCTCAAAAAGTAATATTATTAGGTATAAACTAACATTTAATTCTTTAATTTCATAATTTTTTCAATCGAATCCTTGAATTTTTTTATCCACATTAATTTTAAAATTTTATATTTTGTTTAATTTGATTTTTGAATTTGGATTTTATTAAAATGCGATGTCATGTTACTTTAAGATTATATCATTTTAAAATTAAAAAAGAGATTAAAATATGTTATAGGTCTTTATACTCTTTAATTTTTTGAAATTTAACCTCTCTACTTTTATTTCTATGAATTTAGTTTCTATGCTTTTCATGTTTCAAATTTTAAGTCCAATTATTAACACAGTTCTTTTTGTTAAATTTGTTGGTTTAACATTTTGAAATTAAAAAACTCATTTGGCAACAATGTAACTAAAAAAAAGATGTAATGAAATTAGATTTAACAAAATGATTTTAACAGTATTAATAGTTGGATTTTAATTTTGGAATCTAAAAAGTAGAGGGACTAAATTTCTAAAAATAAAAGTACATAGATCAAATTTTAAAAATTTGAAGAATACAAATACTTATGGCATATTTTAATCTTAAAATATAGAATCTAAAAAATTATATATTTTTTAAAAATTAAGTAATAATATGATATAATTTTAGATTATCATATAATAAAACCTTAATGAAATCCAATTTTAAAGACTAATTTAAAAGAAAAAGCGGCTAAGTTTTAGATCTAATGCGAAAAAATTTCAATGACCAAATCAACAAATAATTAAATTTGAGGACTAAATATTAAAATTTTCTCTCTGACAAATGACTAATGATATGAATTCTCAGGGAAAAGAAAAAGGCTGTTTCAACTTTAAAATATGCTTTTTGATGACTTTTTTCCACACCAACAGTGAGAGGGGAAAGGCTGTAGTATTTCTACAAGGTGGCTAATGGGTTGTCGGTATGTCTACTCCATGATAGGTCATGAAATTTAAAATATTTTTTAAATTGAAATTTAAAGTAGTCTAGGTGAGTTTAGAGGTTATCATATCAAAAATAACTATAACAGTAAAATTAAATATTATAATGATATTATAACGTAATATCTCTCAAATTACCATACAATATTTAAGCAAATCTTTATATTTATTTTACTATTAAATAAGCTCTTAATTTTATTATTTTTATTTATTTAAAACCTTAATTTTAATTTAATGTTTTTTATATTTAATGCTTATGTGGAGGATGACATGACATGGTAACATGACATGGCAAATTTTTAAATTTTATTTTATTTTATTTTTACTCATGTAATGATTTTACTCTTTAGAAAATTTTATTCTAGATCTCTTTATTAAATATTTGTATGTATGGGATTTGTTTGATCAGTGAGATGAACAATGGGAAGAAAATGAAGGTTTGGTGAAAAAAGGAAGAATCGGAGGTTGGAAGGAAGTCTTGATTTTCTTTGGGGGAGACGGAATTTGATGGGTTGCCTATGTAAGTTTGTGAGTTATTTGCATGCCTCTTTATAGTGGAAAATAAATTTGGCTACGTGTTTAAAGGTTATTGACGTGAAAATCTGATTTGATATTTTTAGTAGTGATAATAATGTGATGTCCAAAGATAGGACATGTTAAAGTGACTAACAATTAATTACTCGGAGTTTTCACGTGGTTTTCATATAATCTTAGTGTTAACATAGATGCATAGTTCGCTAGGTTGAGGTTTGCAGACTAACCATAAGTGAGGATGTGCATAGTATTGGAAAAATTTTGGTTCAAAAATGGTTTTTTTACACAGAAAAATTTTGAAATATACATGTGCTTTGAGCGAAATAGATCTTTATCGTTCCTGACTTTCAACCGAACCACCTTTTTTATTATTCTCGTACCACGAACTATTTCAAGTGTTGGCTTAAACAATTACGAATCAAACACAGAACTAGAAATAACTTTCTTACTTTCAGTAAGAAAATAAATCTCTCTTATAGAAACCGGTAGAATTGTTATTCCCAAAAATTAGAATTTATACTTAGAAATAATTCTGATTATTTTTTGACAGAATAACAATATCTTAAAAGTTGTGTGTAACTTATTGTGTTTGTAGCCCTACTAATGTCATCTATTTAGAGGGATAGAGAGTGAAACCCTAATTAAATTAGTAGAAAACAAAAAATACTTATTTAATAGAAAAATAAACCCTTAGTTGAACTAGGAGAAAGAGGTGACTAATAGAGTGTGTTTCTTCTCATATGTATTATGATGGGGATTCGGGCCTCTCTTGTATTGGGTTCAATTATATGTGCTTATTAAACTTTTATCCCAGTATTTTATAATTTAATTCAACCTAATACATGTTTTTTTTCTATTTCCTAAATAAATTAATTTTTACAATTAAATATTTTTTTCAATCTAATTCTAATTCCGTAAAAATCATGACAATTTTACCGTAAAAAATTCTATGAGAAAATATATTTAATTTCTACATTCAACAAATTCATAATGACCAATTAATTTAATTATATTTTCAAACTTCAATTATTTAATTAAATAATAATTCAAAAAACTTAAAACAATTCTTAGGTCATTTCCAGAAATCACATTCATTTTCAAATGTAACTCTTTTTTCTAACTTTAGCATTTCTATCTATTTCTGTTCATTTGATTCAACATGCAATTCATTTATGGTTTCAACGAGCTGGTGGAAGGATCGATTGAACATATGTAATTAGAGCTTAAATAATTTATAATTAAGTTCTAACTTTTCGCCTATTAATTATAAACTCATTTAGTCATAAAGTCATTCCACTATAATATTGTTACTAAGTTCTGCTTAATGAAATACCATTACGAAAGCTACTCAATCAAGTGTTTGTCAATGACCTTGTCATAAGTGTCACCCTCATAAAATATTCTTAATCTTTTTGGGATAAATTCGTTCTCCCAATATGATTCTATTTTTTCTCATGGTAACCATTATATCTTCTTTCATGAAAAGTAAAGTACTATCAAATAGTAATTAAGTCATTCATCACAAAGATGATGATCCGTGACCATGTTTACTCTTCACCTATCATGTAATGTCTCACTATGGATTCCACTATTATGAATTATGCTACATACTGTAGAAGTTGCATACCCAAAGCACCAACTTTCGGTTCTTTTTCTATACGAAGTCAGGCTTTTACTTACATTAAAGTATACGAGTCACACATACATAGTCCATCATCCACTCAGGATTAAAGTATGTCACACTATGAACGTCACAAAGTGAATAAATCCATAAACGGATTTAGGATCTATTCTACTTAGGTCCTTTTCGATGTATTGGTAGTCTAGTCAATCACATATATATCTCTATCTTCTAGGAGTTATTGACTCCAATGCCCAAGACAAAGCATATTCTCAATTGAACTTGATAAATGACATATTAGTCATTCAATTGGTTTGCTCATTTTCGGTAAGACTAAAGACATTTTTAGGTTTGTTTACTAATATAAGTTGTCTTTTTGTATTACGATTCAACCACGTAATATTGCTTGCTATTAGTTAAATATTAGACAACTTAGCTAATATTTGCTTCCATTTTGCTTTGCATGCACAAACCATTGAGGAAAATATACAAATAATATTAATGTAATTCATGAATAATGTTATTAATCAATCTGTTCGAAAAATACAAGTGTACATAGACGAAAATACTACACATAAAGTACCAGATATAACACATAGTTTGCCAGGTTGAGGTTCGCAAACTAATCATTGGTAAGTTATAAGGTTCGCTATACATGGCATAACAATTGCCCACCAAGCGAGTGTAAGTTATAAAGTGATCTTCGCGGGCTTTGTAAGAATTCACAATATGGGTCTATGATGCAAGCGACTTGTAGTTATAAAGTATTGTACATTGTATAGGTGTTCTCATTTTAAGCGTGGTTATATATATAAATTTTTAATTTAAATTTTGAATAATTAAAACTTTTAAACTGATTAAATTTATTGCGTGAGAAATAATTTTCATATACACATTCATTTGAGTTTGATGATGAAGTTTGTGAAATGTGCAGTGTGTTACAAAGTGTTGGTTGGATTCTCAATGAAATTGTCATTATCTTTAATATTTAAATATGTGTGTCATGTATTGATTGGAGGAACTTTGTTGTGTATGGGTAATGGTGTGCGCGTGTGTGCATGATTTTTTGGCCTCATTACCATTTGCTTTCTAAATCTTTGGATTTCTATGATTCCTTTCTCGTTTGTGTTCCTGGTGTATTCTAGTTTGGTAGGTTTCAATTACTTTAATTTTCTTATATTGTTATTTGATTTTCCTTTATTGTTAGCAAAATATGACCCCAAAATTGCTTAGTGTTCCTACTGAAAGTGAGGAATTTGAGTGTTCGACATCTATTGAGATTCATATTCACATTCTCTTCCTTCTGTTAGCAAAGATTCCTTAATCGAAATTGTTATGGATACTGAGTCTCGTGCAGGCTCTGATACATAATATAGTATTGAAGGTAATACTCTGAACTTTCTAATTTATTGTGTTTATTTTTGCAGGTTTTTGTATTTTCTAGACAAACAAATTATTGTAACTAAGTGACGCATTCTCATTAGAAATTTGGAGTCAAGATTCATCCTTTGAGTGTTTCATTGTGTTGTGAGATTCTTGATGAAGTTTTCCATGAAAGTTTTAATTGGTCTTCTAATAGTAGTTCTGGTCTGTGTTGTTTTTATTACTCATTTGTTTGCTAGAATTTAGTATTGACTATTTGTTTCTCATGTGAAGGACTTATGCGGAGATGGAAGTTAGCATGCATGAGATGATGAAGGTAATTCCATTAATCCTGAGGTCCCTATTGCTCCCATCATGTCCACTGCACCTACCTCAACCTCTCTTACGATTGAAGTGTTTGTTTCTCTTCCTATGTCAACGACTTCTACTTCAACTACTCCTGCCTCAACTGTTTCTAATTCACCAATCTTAACCACTTCAGACTCAGTCATTAAGGAATTAGTTAATCAAAGTCTATGTACTTTGAGAGGTAAACTAATAAATCAGAGGCCTCCTATTCCTCTGAAGGAGCAACAACAAAAGAAAAACAAAAGATTGTTGCTTAGAAGAAAGTTGGCTCCGGAATTCAACCACGCACCATCAAGTTTTGTAAATAAAATTATTTTAATCATTTTTCTACCAAAATGATATAGGTTGATTTTTATTTACCAAAATGGTATGTTTTCGACTGTGGAAAAAATTTTCTGTTTTTCCAAGGCCCAAACTGGATGTGTTAGTAGCAATTTGGGCCTTAGAATCAGATAAAGACTCATTTATTAAATGGGCAGGGACGTGCCTTGTCTCTTCTAGGTGCGCAGGCTTCGAGAGGTTAAAATCGCCACCAATGGTGCACAGGCCTCGGGTGGCCCGATTTATAAAATTTTCAAAAATTAAAATCTATCATTTTATAAATTTTGAGGGCTAAATTTATTGATTTTTTTTATATTGAGATCAATTTATTAGAATGTCTAAACATTAGAGGGTTAAAGTTATTATTAGACCAATAAAAAAACCTCACATCAACACATCTACCAAATTTCAAATGACTATTCGACAACCAAGAAATTTGATTTCAAATAGTTTAGTGACTAAATTAAAAAAATTAAAAATTTAATGACCAAAATAGAACACAAACAATAGTTTAATGGCCAATTTTATACTTTACCCTTGAGTAGTTGAATGCTTATGGATGAAAATATAGTGAAAGTAGCATTGGTTGATTCTCAATATTTATATCAAAAACTAAATTAATCGACCTTATATATTTTAAAATATATTTCTCGAACCAAAATTTATGATAATATCCTCCAAATCCTAATAAATATATTCCCCATATGATTCACAATATATACACTCATATATAAGAATAGTCTAGATCAATATCAATTAGGTCCGTTCTTAATATTTTTTGAGCCCTAAACGAAACAATAAATTGGGGCTTCTTTTAAAAAAAATTACAAAATGTAATACAATAAAATAAAAACATATACTAGTAATAAAATAAAAATTAGAGCCCCTTTTATTTTCTTTTCTTTCTTTTTTCTTTTCTTGCAATGAAGCTTCGGTCAAAAGAGTTAAAAAGACTGAATATTTTTGTTTTTCACGTAAAATAAAATTTTTTTGAGCTCGTTTCAGTCTTGGATCCTAAGTGGTCGCACTCCCAAACTACTCCAAAGCCGGGCCTATATCAACTTGGAAAAAAAGAGTAGTGCAAGAATTTCAAAGTAATATTACGTTTTCAATTTCAACGAGTGTTAAATCAATTTTATGTGGGCGAGAGAAAGGATTAGGAAAGTGATTATATGAGCATGAATCTGCAGTGTTTGAGACATTGTTGGATAGCCAATGCAGGCCTTCATACAGTCCATAGCCACTGCAAGCTGAAGTTTTCTGGATATACCTGCTCAACCAACATCAAACCCTTAAATCACCCATGGCATGCAATCCGAACAAGGGACAATTGAGACAACTATTACCAGGGTCGCTGACCAAGACTGTGTAAACCAAGCTTATCAGCCATCTCAGAGGAAGACATGGCGTCTGCCAGGTCTTGCTTATTGCCCAACACTAACACTGCTGCATTCTCCAGTTCCTTCTGCAATGACATGAGTATCTGATTTTGGTGTCTAAAAGTGTAAGATCACAACACAAATATTTTAAGAAAAATGAAGAGCTTACTAACATCAGCCAACACCCAATGGAGCTCTTTCCGAGCTTCTGGGATTCTTTCTCTGTCACTGCTATCCACCACAAACACAATAGCCTGGACGTTCAAGAAGTAATGCTTCCACAATGGCCGAATCTGTGTTATTTACTAACTAAATTAGCCTCTAATTGTACTTCATTCACCCACAAAGGTCAAATTTTATATTGACTCCAAGATTTTGGGAGGGTCAAAAATGAATAATTCAATTTGATTAAAGTTAAAAAAGGGAAAAAAACAACAATTGCACCGTTTGACCAATTGAACTAATGTCCTCCTTCTGACTTCATTCATTTAACATATAACTCAAAAATCGTCATCAAAAGAATGAAAACCACAGTAGACGACAGGTTAGTCCTTAGACCAATTATTGTTGAGGGGAAACAAATAGTAAAATCGTTGGATAATTGTAAATTTAAGTTTATTCCAAGAAAAGGGAATCAACTTGCCCACCAAATTTTTCAGGGAGGTCGATTTTTGCCCGGAAACACTACTTGATGGGATGATTTACCTATCCGATTGAAGAAGTTTGCCCACCATTGGGTTGACGTTTGGAATCGCTAATTAAGACTTTCCCTACAGATTTGTTTTTTTAGCAGAGGGTGGGAGGCGACGTTTTGTTACTTGCTGGTAACTATTTGGAAAGTGAAGGGTAGAGGGTTGTTTTTTCTTTTTGTTTTATCTGCTCTCTTTATGTTCTTTTATTACTTGGTTCATTTTTTTAATAATATTTGGGTTACAGTTGATTTTCATTAAAAAGAATATATATATTGAAGGGAAATCGATTCCTCTTAAAATGTTTTCAAAGTATCATTCATCTAATGTTAATGAACCCTTCAACGAGTAGATATTGTCTATTGGGATAATGTCTCCAACTTTGACAAGAGTCCAAGTCAGAGGTGAAGTTTCACATAACTAGAATGTCTTATCTAATCAAGCCATACATGGGGCATGATCACCTACTAAGTGGATGTGAGCGTTGTGTACTTGATAGAGTTTGATCCTCACATCTCTAAACGGTCTCCTCAGACACTTGGAAGATAAAATCTAAACTCAACCCAAAATAATTTAACACTTCGAAAACTTTTTTTTCTCAAGCAGAAGAACATTAATTAGCCCCATTCTTGTATTTTCCCATGCAACAATCAAGATTTTCAATTAATAAAAAACATTACCTTGCTTTCCCCTCCAATATCCCATACATCGAAGCTTATAGTTTTGTACTGAATGGTCTCAACGTTAAACCCTGCTCCATAAGAAATGTAAACAAAAGGCACTGAATTTCCGATATAAATTTTGGTCCTCAAAAATTAAAAATTTAATTCACATGAATAATATTATTAAAATTTTATGTTAAAATTTTTCTAAAGTCGGGAGATGAAATTTATAACTCAGAATTGAACTTAAAAGAAAAAGAGAGAGATAAAAGCAGGCTGGCTGAAACAAGTTGATATGAGAGAAAAGAAAGCATGGAAGGCAGCAATGGAAGGAAAGATGAGTACCAATAGTGGGCTTGGTTTTAAGCAGGTCACCAAGCTTGAGCTTATAAAGAATGGTTGTTTTGCCTGAACCATCAAGACCCACCATCACAACCCTTACTCTACACTGAGGAAGGAACCCCAAATTCTTGGCTATTTTAGCTATGGATGCCCCCATTTCCCTAATTACTTCACCCAACCAAACCAGAATGTGTGCGAGGACAACAAGAAAACCTATGAAAGCACAAAGAGACAACAAAAAAGGAGTGTTCCCTTGTGCTGTAAGTCATTTAACATTTGCCAAGTGTTGTTGGCACTGTCGAGGCCTTTAAGGCTAAACAAGAATATGTTCTGATTGAAGAAAAGAATGTTGAGTCCCATTAGCTTTCTGTGACCTCTGGTGTCACATAGTTGTCTTAAATTCCTCCTTTTCTTTTTCTTTAAACAAAATCATTAGTGGGGTGATCAGATTCCATTGAGATAATTGCTTAAAATATCAGCAGAGAATGTCTGAAATGTTTTTAATCTTTTAAAGGTGTTGTGAACGGACACCAGTTGCAGGCTGCCTCAAACCAATTCACTGAGCATTTCCTATGCTAGAAACTGATGAAACACTGTGAAAACAGAAAAATTATGTGTTATAATTAGGAAACATGATGGGAGGAAGGTATTCAAGTAAGCTTAAAGCTGAAATTCTTGAACAATCTTAAGACATGTTATCCTTTTGTTGTCAGCAAGATAGATGAATTACAGGCAAAGGAACATATCTGTCAAAACACCAACTAACGCTGGCTATAGTAGGCCAAGGTGTAGTGATGCCGAAATTCTTTGGGTTAATATACTATTTGGTAATTAACTTTTGACTTCAATGTTTTTACGATTTGATACTTGGGTTTTTTTGGTCAATGTACGGATTATTTTTGTCTCAATTAAGTATTTATCACATGTGTCAAACAAAGTATCAAATTGAGCATTAGAGGCAAACTCAAATACCAAATGATATATTAACAACATGCATTCAATAGGGTAGTTTCCCTATACATCCAAGCTGTTGCTTTCCTGGGTGCTTTGCTCGCATTCAATGGAAACTGATGTTGCTTTATATGCAGGCTGCTTCTGGTGAAATGTTCGCTTGTCAGGTACGTATTCTGATTTTGATTCAAAAAGGGATGACCTTGCATCAACACTGACTCAATGTGTTGTAATTGAAAATGCCATGAAAGCTTTATATATATATATATATATTGCTATTATATTTAGCACGAAAAGCAGAAAGCAGATCCTACATTTGATGGAATGCAAATCTCCGTCAGACATAGTAAAAAGACTATGTTCCACAGCTCAATTATTCCTTCTCCCCCTCTCATTACCCTAAAACCTACAACAACATAACAAGACGCATTCAAATCACAATGTTTCAAAATTCAGCACTACAATACAATGTAGTATAAAATTGCCCAACCATCCCCTATTGGTACTGATACAGCCAGCCTACAACTTGAGGAAAACAAACTCTTCAATGGCAGGGACTTCACCAATCCTCTTTAAACTTTCTCTGCTGGGTTGCTCGTCAACTCCAATGGCCATCACTGCATGCTTCCTTGGAGCAACCCTCCCAACACTCATGAAGCTCACGTTCACATTCTCCTCGCCCAAAATGCTGCCGACCATCCCGATCATGCCTGGCTGATCAACCTGTCTGCAAAGTATAATGCTACCTTCCAAGCTCACATCCACTTCAAATGACCCTACTTTTGTCAAATGGGGAATTCCATCCTTCACCCGTCCTTCAACCTTGATCTCGCCGCTCTCTGACATGGCGCTGGCGAATTTTGATTCCACATTCGCAATCTGAACTTGGATGAACTCCAGTGGACTCTCAGGTGAACCATCTAAAAGGATGCGTTCCTCTGTAATCCGCAGTCCTCTTTGTTTAGCAGTGTAATCAGCATTAACCAGGTTCACAAAAACACTGGAAATAGGCTCGATTATGCCCTTTGTGATCATTGCGCGGAGCAACCTTGTGTCAAGGTCATCTGGGGCTCTAGAGGAAGCATATGATACTTTTACAGTTTTAACGCCACTTCCACCAGCTACCAATTGGACAGCCAACCTCCCAAGTTTCTCAGCGAGCTCAACATATGGTTTCAACTCTGTTAGAACCTGTAGGAGAAGAGCAGATAAGCGAAACAGCAAACCTAAATGAACAATGAAGTAAAACAGATAGCAAAATAAATATTAACTCATTGTACCTCAGCAGGAACCATTGGTGCATTGACTGCAGTCGCAGCAAGTTCCCCTTTCAGGGCTCCAACAACAGCTTCTGCTATTTCAATAGCCACTCCTTCCTGTAAAAACACACCAATGCTTAATTTGATATACTCGTCGAAAACAAGTAAGACTAAATATTTCACAAAATAAGTAACTAACCTGAGCCTCCATTGTACTAGCACCAAGATGTGGAGTGACAGTAACCCTCTCATGCTGCACCAACTTGCTGTCCTGTTTTGGTGGCTCCTCGCTGAAAACATCAAGAGCAGCCTGAGCTACAATCCCAGCATCCAATGCCCTCACAAGAGCCTCTTCATCAATCACACCCCCACGAGCAACATTGACAATTCGAACACCTTTCTTCATCTTAGCAAATGTCTCATCATTTAGCATCTTATTAGTAGCAGGGGTGAGAGGCATGTGTAGAGAGATGAAATCTGCGGTCGCTATGGCCTCATCAAAGCTCACCAACTCTACACCTATAGCACGAGCACGATCAGCTGGGGCGTAAGGATCGTGTGCAATAACATGCATGCCAAGCCCCTTGGCTCTTCGAGCTACTTCGGATCCAACCTTTCCAAAACCCAAAACAGCAAGCGTTTTCCCAACAAGGGATACACCCACATATTTGTTCCTCTGCCATTTCCCTACATATAAAACCACGTATAAGCTGAACGCTTCTAGGAAATATAGCTAACAACTAAAATATCAATGGCATTCGTAGAGAATTATGATGAATGATCCCACAATCTCTTATTACATCACTTTAAACTGGGATCCATGGAATTAATCACTCACAAAGTAATAAAATCTGGGATCTAAGCAATAAACATGGAATGTAAAAGTTTCCCAGAAAAATTCAAAATCAATTCTCACCAGCCTTGACGGAAGCATCAGCCTGAGCGACGTTACGAGCCATGGCAGCCAAGAGCGCGATACCATGTTCAGCCGCCGCAACGGTATTAGCAGTAGGCGCATTGACGACCAAACAACCATGCTCGGTGGCAGCAGACAGATCCACATTATCGATCCCAACACCAGCTCTTCCAACGACTTTCAATCTCCCTCCTGAAGATTCAAAGACCTCTCGGTTAACTTTGGTTCCACTGCGCACAATCAAGGCGTCGCAAAGCGAGATCTTGGTGCAGAGCTCTTCGGGGGAGAGGTTGTAAGAGCAGTCCACGTTAGCGAACTCCTTGAGCAGCGTTAAACCCGCCTCGCCGAGCTTCTCGGCGACGAGGACGGTGGGCTTGTTGGAGAAAGAGGAGGCGGAAGCGGTTACGATTAAGAAGCGGCGGCGTGAGAAGCGGGCGGTGTTGGGGAAGGCGGCGGAGAAGGCAGAAGGGAGGCGGGGTTTAGAGGAAAGGGCAAAAGATGGGGTTTTGAGTGTTGGGGTTTTGAGAGAAGCCATTATGGAAGTGCTGCAAAAGGTGAAAATATCGAATAGGTTTCAATGGGAGAGAAGGTGGGCGAAGAAGCTACTGCGAGGGAAAGTAGAGGGGAGAGTGGAATTTATATTTATTTTCGGTGGGTTAACTCTTTTTTCAGTCCTTATTCTTTTTAAACTTTTACAATTGAGTCCATATACTTTTCTTTTCATAAATTTAGTTTTTCTATTTCAAAATTAAAGTCTAATCAGTAATTTTTTTTAAATTTAGTTAAAAAATTTATCATTTTAATTTTTAAATCATACATTTAGCGAATTAAATTTTTGAAAATTAAAGTATAAAACCTAAAATTTTAAAGCTTAAAGAGTACAGGGGTCGACTGAAGATTAGACCATTTTGCGGAGTTTGGTGAGATTCAATGAATGAGACCTAGGAGGATTGCACGCGCCATATCTTTGGACCAGGATGAGAGTGGGGATTAAAATGAAATCTGCCATATTCTCTGTACAAATTACTGATTTTAAAAGAAAAATATATTCAATTATTTTATTAATACATAATTTGTATCTTACTATAATTAACACTCAAGTGAAGTAATCTCCACGTTTTCTTTTCCAGATATTTATGAGCTATGTTAAAATTAAAATTAAATTTGCAATATATAAGATAGAGAAACAAATAAAAATTAAAATTGGATAATAAAAACTCTAGCTTCCTCACGATTTTGATTTAGATTTCGAATTGGTGTCAGACAATAATAGCTTTGATTCTGCAATCGATAAATTTGTTATAATTATCCAAATCAATTTGAATATTAATTTTTTTGACGGATTCAACCAATCATTCAATTAATCATGTCAGATTATTTTTCGATGAGATAAATACGACAATTTTAAATCTATCAATTCAACAATGATATGCCATCCAACGTTGAACCAAGGGGTCCTTCGTAATTTTATGTTAAAACATATTGTAAGATTACTAAGTTTACCCCACAAATCAAAGAATTAATGAATCCAGAGAGTATAAGTGTAAGTTTAAATTAACAATATTAATATAGAGAGTGTAAATACGATTTTGAATCTCACGATTCAAACACTAGATTAATTAATTTTTTTCTTTTTTGCTTAGCTTATTCTTTGATATCACTGTGATTTGAATATAACTCGATATTTACCTTTTGAAGAGCCATTACTTTACTTTACTATTCTTTTTTTTTTTTTTACATACGTATGACTTATCAATGTTAACAACCTCTATATTATTTTAGATTAATATAAATAGTTATTAGTCTATAAACATAATATTTTTTTAAAAAATATTCACACTTTTGTAAAGTAAGTATTATTAGATATCAAATAATAATAACAAAACATATCAAATAGTGATGCTTTTTTTTGTGATCGAAGCAAAACCTATCAAACAATACTAAAAACTATTTTTCAATTATTTTCTTAATTTTTAATTTTATTAGGCCTGAACATACCAATAGGGGCTGAATTGAGATTTTGAAATTTTTTTGCAAACTTTTCTAAATGATGAGACAAAAAAAAAATTGAATAATGGGATTCGACTCCAATTGTCTAACTTCACTATCTTGGTATACCTCAACCAAGGATTTCCCAATCCAATATACTTCAATTAATATATTTCAATAAGAAAGCATAACCTTTACAATCTCTATTTTTTTTCACAAAGCTAAGATAGAACATTCTCCCTAGTTTTTATGGCTTAACTAAAACCTTCTAGCTTTCACAAGGCTCAACTAGCAAACTGTTTAATCCCCTTATGATTTTTACCTCAAAAACCTTAAGTATACTCTTTACAACAAAGAGGGGACAAGCAAACTAATAATGAACCTCTAATAGGTATGTTTGTTTGTAAGCTGAAGCTCTAAATATAAAGATTTGAGAGTAAAAAAAAAAGATATTACAATAAGCTCTCGATGAATATGTAAAATAGAATAAAAAAATAAAGATTTTAAGTTGATTATCTTGTATTTAATGCTTAGATATGTCTCTCTTATGTCTTGAAGTGTATTTATAACAAGGGAAAAATTTGTGATCGTTTATTGTTATTAGGATAATTTCTAGCCGTTAGTAGCATTGCAGACAAACTTGTATCAATACAACTCACAACATGTATGAGTAGAAGTGGACTTGTATAGGTAGAAGTCCCCTAAGTATTGGTAGAAGTCTGGAGGTATGCTTGAAGTGCTTTCTTGTAATGACTCGGCTTCCATTGGTGTCGAAAAATGTGATTTTAGAATCTCATTTTCATAATTTGAGATTGTAAATATTAAATAAGAATGTTTACGAAGTTATTATAAAAATGTGATTCAATTAATTGATTCAATTATAAAAATATTTACGGAATTATATTAGAACATGGGTCTGAGATATTTCTAAAATAATAAGTATAAACTAATATAAATACAAAGTTTATTTCATTAGTACTATGACTTTATATAATTAATGTAATGATTTGATTTTTAGTGGTGTAAAAAAATACGATTTCGGAACCTCATTTTCGTGATTCGAATCCATAAGGACAAAATATAAATATTAATGAAGATATTAAGAAAATATATTTAAATTCATTTAAGTAATTTAACTGAGAAAATAATTAATTAAAATCCAAGGATTAAATTATAAAAATTCAATCATTATTGAATTTTATTAAAAAAAATACTTGAGAACCCATATAGAAATTATTCAAATGACCAAAACGATTATTTAACTATTTTTCATCATAAGATAGTGGATGTTGGTGGTGTATTCCACTTTGTTTAATTAATAACTTAATTAAATTAATTAAGGCTTTATATATATATATATATGTGTGTGTGTTTTAGTGGAAAGAAAGATGAAGAAATCATTTTCATCATCTTTCTTCACCATCCACCATTGAAGAGCAAAAAAAGAAAGAAAGCTTTTCAACCATTTATACATTTGGCCAAGCAAAATTGAAAGCTAAAGGCAATATCGGGTCGTTGCGAAAGAAGGGGAAGACGAGAGTCGTTGACGAGTGACAAACGTTTTGATTTGTACTTTTATGATTTGAGATCATTATATTTATATGCATATACATATTGAATGCATGATTGACTATCGAGGTAAGCTTACGCTTGTCGTGTGAATTGATTTGCATTGAATGATATTGAATATCAAGAAATTGGACTGAATTGAATATAATATAAAATAGTATGATATATTTGATAAATGATTTGTGATACAAATTGATGATGATAATGGTATGGATTATGTTATGTGGTATTGGATGTATATATGTATTGATGATGAGATTAATTGAGAATGATAATATACAAATTGGATTATATAATGTAATCGAAACATTGGTTACCCTATTAATTGTTTGAAAAGAGTCAGATATAGTTAGCATGCCATAGGGTCAGGTATAATGATTAGAAGCCATCGTTTTAGAGCAACCTGGAGTGGTAAAATGTACATGTTCTAGTAGTCTTCGTTGTTAGGCAACTCGGGATGACAAAGTAATCAAATAGTGAAAAACCATTGTTGTTGGGCAACTCAAGATTCTAGGATATACTGATTGTAAAACTCATCATTGTTGGACAACATGGGGTGATAGTATATACATATTTTAGTAGTCATCGTTGTCGGGCAACTTGGGACGACAGAGTAATAGATCCGTTTATCTGTCTTAAATTTGTGTCTGGTTAATAGGGTTTATAAACATGAATTGGTTATATGATAATTGAAATGAATTGAGCATCAATTTGATATATATATATATATATGAAATAGGTAAGATTGGAAATGAATGAAAAATTATTATGGTATGTATTAGAAAGCATGAAATGGTATGATCATTTTGATTTGCCAATTGAATTAGTGTATGAAATTGATACATAGTACATGGGAAAGTGTAAAGAAATGGTTATAATTAAATCATGAATTGAATTGTATTAGTTTAAATTAATGGTAATGTTATTTGACTTGAACTATGAAAGTATCGTTGAGTTTTATTGCTTATTATACGGTTTGCTTGTTCCTTGTGTAGGTATCAATAAATCTAGAAGATTCGAGGAGTGATCCAACATCCAATCCACGACACTCGACTCAGCAAAGTTTCTATAGTTCTCTATGTTTGTTGAGATATGACATGTACCTAAAGTTGAGTCAATTATATGTGGTAAATGGTCGTTTTAGGGACCTTGAATTGGTTGATGTCCATTTGAATTTAAGCATATGAAATGTTACGATGTTCTTATAGGTATGTTTAAGGCTTCAATGGCGGAATTATGCAAAAGGTCATATGTATTAACTTGATTTTGAGTTGTGAAAGGTCTATTTGGCAATTTGGTTGGGACTGAGATATCAATAGTATTGTTTATAGTGACTTGAAATTATATGTATTATGCTCAAGTGGTTCAAATATGTAACAGGTTATTTTGGTTAGGTTAATATGGATTGACACCTTATGGAAATTTTGTAAACAACATGTCATGTCGCGACGATGAACCCTTAACGTCGCGACATCATTCACTATTTATTTGAAGTTACGACGTGGTATCTCGACGTCTTGACGCCAATCCAAAAATTTTGAATATTTTGCATTTTAGTCCTTAAACAATCTCAAATTATTGAAAGAGTTTTCGTAAGCTTATTTAAAACCCAATTGTGATAGTAAAACATGTTGTGAATGTATAATGAACTTAATCGCATGTATGAATTGTTACATTGAACATAGTTGCTCTGGTAACGAATGTGACTTTCCATAATTCGGACTCGGCCAAGAGTCGAGTATTAGTATTACAATTAAAATAATTTCCTAATTAATATTAATTTTATTAATATAATTAAATATTTTTATGTCAATTTAATAATAATGAACAATAAATAATATTTTATAAATTTAAAAAATTATCTCAAACTTTTATGGAAATACTACAGACAGATTAAAAAAATTCCCACCAAAAATGCCAATATAAATGAATCGCATGAGTGAAAACTATATTAGATTTTTATATTTTTATATCTTTAAACACAAGTATTAATTCAAATATAGATTAATTTTTAATTAACGTATTAGGGTTGGTGGGGGGAGAAGAAGGATGGATTCACCACGCGCTTCAAAAGGGGCGTGAAACAGTTGCAAGTTGAAGGTAGGTGCAGCGTAGGGCACTAAGATCTGACCAGCATCTCATAAAAGTAGGGCAGAATCTAGGACTGGTCTACATCCAGATGGGACCCACCCGGTTCATTGGTTAGGGCTTACCGGAGGACGGACGCTACCGGACAAAATAGCTGTCCATCCCCATGTCTATAACCACCACCGGATTTTTATACCATAACTGACGGCTTATGATTATTTCCTATAATACGATTCTCAAAATGGTATGTTATCAAATATATTATTTTATTTTATTTGGTTGATTTAATTGGAATGTATTATTTTAAGGTAAATTATAAAAATCGTTATTTTTATTTGTTTCAGTTTATATTTTGATTATTTATATTTGAAATGTTATGTTTTAGTCATTTACGTTATCGTTTTTTTATGAAATAGTCACTCTACCGTTAAGTTCCATAATCTCCCTAACAAAAATCTTACATGGCAATCCAAATGAGTTTTAATTGTCAACTTAGATGTCGAACTACGATGAAACTAGTTTTTTCAATCAAAATGAAAAAAAAACTAAAAGAAAAAGAAAAAGAACAATTTTTCTTTTTTCGTTCAACGTGTAATTAATTTAAAATTTTTAATTAATTAAATTTATTAAATTAAAAACCTATTCTTGTCCAAGTTGGACATCCAAATTGACATTTAAAACCCATTTGAATTACCACGTAAGATTGCTATTAGGGAAGTAATGGAGCTTAATGGTAGAGTGACTATTACGTAACAAAACGATAACGCAAATGACTAAAACGTAACATTTCAAACATAAATTACTAAAATATAATTTGGAGTAAGCAAAAATGACTATATTTATAGTTTACCCATTATTTTATTATTTCCAGTGAGGGAATGTAGGCTAAACTGGTCTAAGTATACCAAAAAAAATTTATTGACAAAATAGATAGATTTTTTTTTTGTAAATGTGTGAAGGCGCGTCTAACTAGATTTATGTCTGACTCCATCTTTCGGCCCAAAGGGGGGCAAACATTCATGCCAATGGGTTTATGTCCAAGGCCCGACTTGATTTTGGGCTTGCCTTTAAAAAAACCTTTTTTCCTTAGACCCTTAACCTCATCAATTTTGGATTGCTCAACAGTATTTAGACTGACATTCATAATCTCCTCATTAACTTCCATATCTTTCTTAATTGGTAACTCAATATCCTGGATATCATTAAGGATATCAAATCTCGACCTGTTTGACTGCTCTTAATTCTCGACATTACTCGAATCAATAGGACGTGATTTGCACCTTGTTTTTCTCTCCACAATCATCTAGGGACCAAATTAAAATTGCAACATTAGTTCAATAATTCATGCGACTCTCAAATTGTCCTCCACTGTCTTTCATCTTCCCAGACAACAAATGTGCAATTACATTGACTTTTCTTGGAATCTTTTTAAGGATCACCTTTCACTGTCTTCTACAAAGCTCTTAAATTCTCGAGATTAGATCCATGTACAATTTCAACTAAAATATTATCCTAATTATTATCCCATGTCAAACGGAATCATCATAAATAACCCAAAGTTCAGTCTGCCAATGTTTCTCCCAACTCCTCCACGCCATGAACCCAAATCACCTCTAACCACAACAGCAGGTGACGCTTCCCCGAAACAAGATCCCTTGCTCCATCTGTGTTTAACTTTATGAATCCAAACATCCACATCCACATTGGAAACAAACATTTTGTAGCCTTTCATATTCGACCCTTCATAATTTTTCATCAATGCAAAACTTAGATACTAAAGATCTTTCCAAATCCATAAACAACGCCATTCGTGCGAATCTACCTCTCGTACCATTCTTGGTGTTATAATCTATCTTGACAACTTTACCAATGGTATTCCCAATAGCGTTCAAGATGCTATATTTTTTATACATCAATTCAGGAAGCCTTAGTAGTCGAATCCAAACACAAACTTCACTTCGAAATTCAGTCAATGTGGTGAAGGAGGAGGACCATGGTTGCATTGTATAATAGAATCAGAATTCAAATATAAACATAAGTTTAATCATCAAGTGCAAAATCGAACTACTATAAATTAAAATAATTTGAACTCAAGCCAACACATCACAACAACTCATAATAGAACTTGAAAACCTACACATTTAATCGCACATGATGGGTCTTAGAACTTTAACTTTAGTAGTCAAGACTTAAGACTTATTGGCGAGATAAACATGATATCAAAAAAATTAATACATGACATAAATATAACATACGTAATAGTGTGTCAAAACGTGAAAAATTATATAAATTTATAATAAATCACATTAATTAAACCAAGGACAACTTTTTCTTTTGTCAGACTTAAATGCATCATTGGTTTGAACATAAAGAAAAGGAAGACGAATCTCAGGACATTTTGTCCAAGATTCGAACCGCTTCTTTCATGGACGGTCTCTTATGTGGCACATACGATGCACAACTAAATCCTAATCTAAAACACTCCAGCACGATTTCTTCCCTGCCTTCCACCTCACCCCTTATCGCCGCGTCAGCCAATCGAACCGCCCGGTTCTTCTCTTCTCCGACCGAACCCGCCGGCACCGCCCACTGCCCTAATTCCCGAACCGACAACACTCTCCCACTAAGAAGCTCAAGCAAAATCATGCCAAACGAGAAGACATCCCACTTGGGGCTGGGTTTGAGGTTGTTTAACGACTCCGGTGCTTGATATGGGTCGAGCGGACCGTCACGGGAAGCCCTGGGGCGGGCTAAGACGAGACGATCTAGTCCTAGATCACTTATTAAAGGC
The DNA here is from genome assembly GCA_005610355.1 of Gossypioides kirkii. NCBI lineage: Eukaryota > Viridiplantae > Streptophyta > Magnoliopsida > Malvales > Malvaceae > Gossypioides > Gossypioides kirkii. The sequence continues at coordinate 2,979,735 of CP032255.1, forward strand.
TCCATGTTGGAGTTTAATAGGATGTTGGTTGGCTTGATGTTGCCATGCACTTGTTTCTTTTCGTGAATGTGGGCCAGTCCCCGACCCACTCCTTTCGCCATTTTAAGACGGGCTTCAAGAGTTAAACGGCAAGGCGACGACGACGATGATGATGATGGGCCCGGTAATCTTCCTGTTTTTCATAAAACAAAACAATAAATAATCAAGTTAATGCCATCATTTCATCCAACAGCCATGGAAACTCGAGCCTGTCGAGAATTAGGTCAATTCAACAAGGCAAACTGTGTCTTTTAAGCTTTGGTTCTTTGTTGGGTAAGAAAATACCAAAAAATGACCAAATCACATTCTTCTTAAACTGCAAACCAAAGTGGCAAATCCTAAAACAAAGAGAAGGGGACTATTTGCTCCAAGCAGTATCAGACAAATCCCACGTTATAAAGGTCTCTAAAACTAGGTCAAATCTCATAAATGATCCCTACACTATAAATTTGATGTAGATTTAGTCCATTTCCTATAGTTTAATAAATTTGTAAAAAAAAAAAATTGTTTATCCACAGAAAGTGACAGAATCACCACATGCCATGCCCTTGGCGTTATTATGCAGTTTTCTTCATTATTATAGCTTTCACTGACTCAATACTTTATATTTTTATTACAAAGATTTTTTTGTCACCATTTTTTACGGGCTACCGGCCGTTCCATACTCCCACAAATTTCTGCACCCTCACAGTACTGTCAGGGAGACAACCTACATTTCATTATCAAGGGGTCCTACACGGAAAAATCCTACGGTTCATATTTCACGAGCGTGTTTTAGCAAAATGGTAATCAGTTTAACTAACATGCACCGATAATGAAGCTTATTTTAGCAAAACGAAACGAGTTTACGCTAACGTACGCAGATAATGGAACCACGGAGAGATACGGAGGTGTGTGGTACTTACTGTAACTGGAGCAGCCGAGGCTGCCATTGGAGATGAAGTCATAGATGACCAGCTTCTCATCATTTCCCCAGTAAAACCCAACCAACTTGACTAAATTTGGGTGCTTTAACTTGGCTATGCCTCTTACTTGGCTCTCGAAATCCTTTAACCTTGCCACCGAACAGTCTCCGATCCTTCTCACCGCAAATGCCGTGCCGTTCTCTAGCACCGCCTTGTACAGGATGCTTGACCCGCTCGTCCCCAAGATGTAAGCCGACGCCTTCAGCAACGTCTCTAATTCCAGCTGCTCGTTTCCCTCGTTCACTATCACTAGCTTGCCTCCTTTCTGGTACGCCTCAGCTGGGCTCACGTTAAAATCCTGGTTTTTCTCTTCTAACTCGCTATCCGAACTGGCAGTCTCCGACGTCTCCACCAGCTTTATCTTCATGCATGAAGAACACGATGACGGCATCAATGTGGAGACTGGATTCACGTCTGGTTTTTTCTCGAGGTTGCTCGTTGTACTTTGGGTGTGAAGACCATTTCGTTTCTTGAGTTGGTACACGTAGAGAATGACCATGGCAACAATTGATAAACCGGCTAAATCCGCAACAGCTATTGCTGCTATGGTGCCTGGGTTTAGACTCCTTCGAGCTTGGGTTTGAACGTTATTATTTGGTTCTCCGGGTGTTGAGTCTATCGGCTTTGGTATCACCGCAATGGCTGGCGATATGGATTGAGACATATTTGGTGGTGTTGAAAGTGTTGAAGGGATTGAGCATGGGTTCTTCAATGGTTTCCCACATAGATCAACGTTACCGTAAAACGAGTCCATTTTCTGATTAACCAAAGATTCTGGGATTGCCCCTGTTAAGTTATTGAAAGAAAGATCAATGGTGGCATTATGAGGGACTTTGTCCGCAAACTCCGGTGATATAGACCCTGATATCTTGTTGTAAGATAAGTTCAATAACCCCAAATTACCACCACCAAAACCTAAAGGGAGAGTCCCATTGAGCAGGTTTGAGGACAAATCAAGCATCTCCACTGAATCAAACCCACTTGGTACATCACCTGAGAAATAGTTACCCCTTAAAGATACAACAGTTAAGTTTTGCAGAAGAGTGAGATTTTGTGGTACCTTCCCGGCCAAGGCATTATCAGAGAGATTTAAGATCTGAAGACTAGCCATGCCAGAAATAGTCTCAGGCAACTCACCAGAGATGACATTACCAGCTAACGACAGTACCTGGAGCTCAGTAGAATTGAAAATGGAGCTTGGCAAAGTTCCGTTAAAAAAATTGCTTGAAAGATCCAAGTGGTGAAGGTGCTGGATATGACCAATGTCTTCTGAAATTGAACCGAGAAGTTGACTATTGGGGAGGTCCAAGCTGGTCACCATTCCAATTTCATTGCAGGCTACTCCACGCCATTGACACGGTGTTTCGTCATCGTAGTTCCAGCTTTGCAAGACCGATAATGGGTCACTGAGGATGGAGTATTTGAAAGAAAGCAAAAGGACCCCATCATTGTTGAGAGCTAATGAAGGAAGTAATAGAAGAGGAAGAAGAAGAAGAAAGGTGAAGAAGCAATGGAAAATTTTCATGTTGAAACCCTTTGATGACCTGATTTCACATCTCAGGCAGCCTCTGCAACATATACATATTGAGCCATGGAAGCAAAGAAAAAGAGAGAGATGGTGACCAACTGCAGTTATGCTTTGTTTAGGTTAACCAAATCGAATGGTGGAGCTGCTAAAAAAGTAAATAAACAGAAGAGTTGAGTATAATAATTTGCAGTAAAAAGGAAGGGAAAATTGGAATTTCATTGCAGAGAAACAAAGAATCTCACCTCAACCAGAAATGGAGTTGTTATAATGATGGATAGAAGTAAAGATTATATTGGCAATTGGCAAGGACAACAAAAAGTGGGTGACGGTGTAATAAAATTATTTTAATATTATTTTATCTAATAATTTATAATTTCTATTATTTTATTTCCTCGTTGTCTAATCGAATTTATTTTCAAGAATCACATCATTTACTTTTATTAATGTTTAAAAATTAAAGTGAAATGGGTGAATTTATAATAAATTTAGATCAACGATATAATATCACTATAAAATTTAATTTTATCGTTATTATTATTTTTATTTTAATCACATATAAACATATTATTTATCCAAATCCACGAAGACAGAAAAGGAATCTGGTGTGTGGTACTACAAGACACCAAAGTTTCCATCGGGTTGCACACCATCCCTAATCTCTCTCATTTTTTTATGCTACTTTCCAATTTATTGATGGTTAAAAAGAACCGTAATTTATAATTTATATTCTCACCTTCTCATTCATCAAATTATTTAAAGTTAAAGGGGCAACTTAAAATTTTAGATAAATTTACTCTCTTTTTTTACTATTTTAATTAATTTTATCTTTTTTAACAAATAAATTATTAAAAAGAATTTAGTCAACAATCTTTTAATTTAATAATAAGAGTATTATGTTGTAAGCATGAGAAATTAAATTTAATCTTTAACAGCTTTATTCTTTAAGAATAACTTTTTTGTTTTTAATAGTTAATAAAATGTACTTTTAAATAATTTTACATTATCATAATTTTATTAACAAAGATAATCTTACATTCCCTTTAATCAAAACATTCGATAAAGACATAAAAGTTATGGAGAAGTTAAATGGATTTAGATGGGCGACTTATTTATCTGTGATTAGTGTAAAAATAACGGTGACGATAAAATTAGATACTATAACAATATTTTACGATAATAAAAATACAATTTTACCATTTGAATAGCTTATATTTTTATAACTTTTAAAAATTAAATCAAAATTTTATCAAATTTAAGGGATTAAAGTATAGTTTCATTTTTACTAATTTAAAATTTTAAAAGATTTAAATAAAAAGATTACATTTTAAAAAAATCAGACCTCTGTGAATCCCAAAAGACATCACTGAATGTATCCTAAGATAAAAATAAACAAAACATATCCAAATTCATAGTTGAAAATTGGAAAGGTGGTGTAACATTTCATGTGAAAAGCAGTGTTTCACCCCAAAAATAATGAACGCTAAAATATATTCCTAAAATCATAGTATGTAAAATCTAAACAAAAAGGCTAAAAAGAGGATGCTTTTGGCTGTATGATGAGATGGCTTTATCATCCTCTCATGTACAAATATACATTTTAATTTCTTTATTATAGGGATTTTATTTAATAGCGGAAATATTTTATAAAATTTGAAGGAGCAAAAACTCTTTAGGTTAAATTTAAATTGAATTTAAGAGCAAAAAATATAATTTTTCATACATAAAGAGCCAAAAGACCTTAATTGAATGATTTAACTAATGGCGCCAGAATCTCTTCTTGCACTCATATCCAACGTCAAACACTTACAGGAATATATTTATCACCCTACTTTTAAATATATTGGTGTTATACTCCATTCAAATCAAAAGACATGTGACAAATTAAAAAAGGTATTTAAGCAGTAAGCTTGCTATCAGCAAGTCAGGAGGTCATCTGTGTATTCGCCCTTTTGGAGTGGTTACCCCGCTAACGGGTGGCTTACTATTCATTCATGATACAAATTGGTATTATAAAAGAAAAATGGATTGGCTACATGATAATTGATATGAAATGTGATTGGATTTGAAAAATTTGGTTACATATGTAATGTGATATATGACAGCACCTGAAAGATTGTTCGAATCAGTTTATACGAGCCTTGAGGTTGATTCAAACTCAAATGAGTTAGTAGATTCAAGAAAGATAAGCTAATTGGAAATGACTACATCTTTGTTAGTGGAATGTATTGTTATACTATACGTCGATAACGGTAGTAGGAATGATCGCAAAGCTATAAGAAAGAAAAAATAAGAACACGTAGATTTTACGTAAAAATTTCTTATCGGGAAAAATCACGGGCAAAGAAGGAGAAGTTCACTAATGTTGAAAAATAAAAATACAAGAGGTTTTCGGGTATGCACAATTTTTAAAGGTTAAACAACCCATAGTTTTATACATATTCAACTTGTGCGGCAAGGTTCGGCCCTCAGACCTTTGCCCTCACAAATCTCCAATTTCGCCTCTCTATTTTATTACTTTAACAAGTGAGTTGCACCTCGAACTTTTCAAGTTGGATCAAACGAGTTTCGAGTTACACAACTCTAACATGTATGGTATAGTATGTTTAGTTTGATTATCAATCAAAAAAGGTATATAAGAACAACATTTGAGTATTGATTATGCTTATATTGAATAATGTTCATTTTATGACTTGAATCATGGAAATATCGCTGAGCTTTATTGCTTAGCGTACGGTCTATTTTCTCCGTGCACAAGTATAGGTTATTCTCGAGGTTACGAGAAGTGATTCCAGCATCCAGCCAGATATTCTCGACTTAGCAATGTATGTACAACTTCATTTTGTTAAATATATGGCATGTACCTAGGTCGAGTTGGTTTTTGATATAATATGTTATATTGTGAATGTTTGAAGTTAGAATTGGTAATTTGGAAATGGTTAATGGAGCAAATGTAATAAGCATATTAGTTGAATTGCTAAGTTTTCTTATGAATCTATAAAAAGGACTATGGTTTGAATGATTGAAATGATAGAAATGGACTTCTATGTTAAGATTAGTTCTTAATTTGTATTATCAATTTGATTAATTGGTTCGGATGAAATATTTAAGGTAGTATATGAAATACTAAGATGTGATTTTATCTACCAATAAGTGGTAGGGTGCAATGGCAAGACACATTGCACTTCTAAAGGGAGGACCTAGGTTCGTACATTGGAGACATTGTCTGGAGGAGGGGGTTAGTCATGGATCCCAAACATGGATTATAAAATGGACATGAAGAAAAAAAAAAGATGTGATGGTTTAATCAATTGGTTAGGCCATTTTGAATTGGCTGAATTTGAATCAATTGCAAATAGACAGATACGTAGCGACAAGGAACCCTCGAAGTCACGATGTCAACTCGAGATTTTGAAAATATTACAATTTGGTCCTAATTCGACTTCGAGTTAGCAATAGAGTTTTCGTAAGCTTGGATAAGACTCAAAATTGATTGTATATCATATTATATGCATGTATTGCTCGTAATTAAATGTATAAAGTTCCAACAACAAATGTGGTATCCTGTAGCTTGGACCCGACGATTGGATCGAATATGGGATGTTACCTATTTTCTAAATCAAACTTTTTCCATGTAATACTAAACTAACCATAAGGAGAACTGCAATATGAAATAGCTAAAATTACAGGGAGTAAAGTGCAAAAAAAAAAGGAAAGAAAAAGATAAAATTCCAAGCATCCCTTCGTGGTCACATAAAACTTTTAAAATGTTAACAGACTTTGTGTCACGGGTGATTCTTGGCAAAGCAAGTGCTTTGGTTCACTTGTGCTCAGTCTCATCAACCACTCCAATTTTCTCATCCAATCTAACCCCTCTTTCTCTCCCTTTCATTTCAACTAATCTTACTTTATAATAACAACAACAACTATTTATTATTATTATTATTATTATTATTATTATTAAATTTAGAGTTAAATCAAACTAACTCTTAACTCTATTTTGTTTTATATATATTCAAAATTTTATCAATAACTCTTTACCATTCGACTCAACAAATATCGATAAATGGCATTATGCTTGATTTTTTTTTTTAAATATGAGTTGTTAATACATAATATCAACGAAAGTAAAAAAAAAAGAAATTTCAAAAAAACAGAGAAGAAGAAAATCCAAAAATAATGTTCTATTCCCCAAACGACCTTTAAAAATGTATTTTAAGGAAATTTTTTGGGTCAAATTTTTTTACTAATATGATATAACATAGATCTATGAATTATGATTAATCCCACTATGTTAAAAGCATAATTAAAAGTGGAAGGCTAATCCTATAAAGAAAATTTAAGGTTAAAGAAATGAAGTTGGAATCTCTAGGCTCTCTAAATTCTTTAATTAGGATTGAGAGATAGATATTATAATAAAAGCATAATTCGGAAGTATTCACTCCTCCAACTTTTTCTTTTTCTTTTTCTTTTATAATTTAGTCGGTTTTTTTATATTAAAATATATGTGGAAGAAACTATAATGTAAAATCATATTAGTACAAAGCAAATTAAATAAAGAATCGGATAAAATCCTGAGATTAGAGATCTACGTACCATAATAACTTAATCTGTTTTTATTAATAATGTTAAATAATATACAAATCATATTCTAAATTTTAAGGGTAAAATTTCATAAAAGTCCATGAATTGTGAATTTTTCTTTGATTTAGTTCTATTATAATTTGATTAATGTACAATTGTAAAAAAAATGCCATGTGTATATGCAAGACCGATACTAGAAATATTTTGTTAAGAAAATTCCAGAGAGGCCAAAGCTATTTTTTTTTATTGAAAGGGCTTAAATTATGTTATTAATTTTTATAATTTTATAATTATTTTTTACGTTAATTTAATCAATTAATGAAATTAACTCTTATTATGTTCATAATAAATTTAAAGATAGTCATGAAATAATTTTTTTAAAAAAAATCAATATCATTTAACCCAACATCTATATTCTATGCTATTATTAAAGTCTTTGGTTGAGTTGGTATAACGAGTCTTATCAATCATCAATTCGATTGAAAAACTATAAAAATATCTTTTCATATTTAAAATAAAAATATGCATAAAGAGGGATTTGAACTCACACCAATTACATTGATAAAACCTTAAATTTACCACTCAACCACAGCTTTATTTAAATTTTTATATATTTTAATTTTATTATGTGTACTTTATTACCTTCATCAATAATATATCTATACTATTATTTTAAGATATTTTAATTTTATTAAAATTTAAAAATCTAATAAAATTTTTGCATGAGATTTAATTTGAACTTGTGTTGTTTAAATCGATAAAACATAACTTTACCACTAAAAAAAAGTTTTTTTTATAATATTTACGTTTTAATTTAATTTTGCATATTCTATTATCTCCATCAATTGTACATGACAGTATCTGTTCATACTTTCTTAACCCTTTGATAATGCACACACAGATGCTCGAACTCGGATCTCCTAAGATAAACAACATCCTCTTTTCACTGAAGTTACTCATTAGGCTCACAACACATATTTTTTTCTTTTGCAACAATTGTCACATAACTAAAACATACATATAGTATACTGGTCCCAATTCCTATTTCGTGTTCTTTTTAATTATTATAAAAAGAAATAAATCTCAAAATTATAAATCAAATTTGTTCGATTTAATGTACAATTTGATACGTAAATTTTGATTTAGTGTAATTATACACGTAAAAACTTTAATTTTAATTCAAATATACACATTTAAATAAATGAATACATCGATTTACTTTTATATTGGATACATATAATTATTTGTGTATGCAATATATAAATATAAAATGATGTTATATCGGTAATTAAGTTAATAGCTTATGAAAATTGAGCCAAATTAAAATTTCACAGATAAAACTACACAAAATCAAAATTCATATATAAAATTATAAATTAAATCAAAATTCATTTACAACTTTAAATAATTTTGAGTTCATACTTTATAAATAAAAACAATAATTTTGAAAGGCTTACCACTTATTTATAAATTTAATTATAATGCAATATAATTATTATCTTAAAAAATATTTTTACTTAGTTTGAAGTGCAACAGACGGCATTGATGAAGGTGAAAGGCAGAGAAGAAGCAAGGCGGAACGTGTCCTACAAAACTGGACTCCACTTCACTCCGTCCATAATACGGAGTCTCGCCTCTAATTTTACACTACAATTTCATACAAATACAATTATTGACGTCAACGATCATGCTAATGATTTTGACCATTTTTTATTATATTTTAAAAATATTCTTTTTGAACTTAATTTTTTTTCATAGTTATTGATTTTATTAAATTATATTTTTATGTTATATATTTGTTAAATTCAAAAATTATATATTTAATATGATTTGTTAATATATTTTTAAAAATTTATTAAATTGTTTTTATTTCATTTCATTTTTGAAAATCCTAATTTTTTTCGATATTAGAATATTAAATTTCAAAATGTCAAAATCAATTAAATAAATTGTTGAAATGTTTTTATTCCTTGAAACTGATTTATTACTATAATATTGAAATTAATTGATTTAATCTCCTTCTAAATTTTATAATTTATATGAAACTTATATTTCTCTTGATTATATAATCTCGAATTTTTCATACTAAATTAAAAATAAAAAAATCTTTAAAATTAATTCAATTAATTACGTGTTCTCCGTTTGAGTAAAGAAGTAATGAAAAAAATATTAGATTTTATTTGGCATGAAAAAATAAAATTAATTAATTAAATTAATTGCAAGTAATTTTCTTTTCTTTTAGTTTAACATGAAATATTTAAGATAATGTAATTAAAAAATACTGATATTCGTAAATAATTATTAAAGATAGTTATTTGAGTTGATTTTAATTTGAAAACATAAAATAAATTTTAAAATTTTAAAAGGAGATCAAATTAATTATTTATTTTAACTAATTTCAATATTATAATAAAAAATCAGTTGACACTATCAATAGAAATTTTCAATAATTTATTTAATTGATTTTGATGTTTTGAAATTTAAATTTTCGATATTAAAAAACAAAAAGAAATTTAGAACTTTTCTCAAGGGATAAACAAGTAAAATTTGACAAATTTTAATGCATTATTTTAATTGTACTGTTTTACCACTTTAATTTTTAATATTTTTTACCCTAATCAATACTTTAATAAAGGATAATTTTTGGGTGACCAAAATAAAAGCAAACTAAAAATTGGGTGACAAAAATGAAAGTATAAACATGATCTTGAATAACTAAAATGAAAGAGTCTTAAAAGTTGGGTGACTAAATTGCAAAGATTTCATTTTGGATGATCAAAATGAAAGTGCACTAAAAGTTGGGTGACCAAGTAGGTAGTTTAACCTTAATTTTATACACACCAACTTACTAAAAACACTGCTCCGCTCAAACTCCAAGTCCGACGCATCAACTCGGTTCCCGAAATACTCACACACGCACTATCTACTACTCATCATGCAAACGCTACTGCTCCCGGCTTCTCGCTCCGGTATGTGTGCGGTGGCGGTGGGTCCCCTCCGACCACCGCTCACTCTCTCTCCTCCAAATATTCTCACTTCAATCAAAACTCGGAAACCAAAACCTCGGTTGTCCCCTTTCGCATCCTACGACCCTCTTAATGTTCTAAGATCTACGCTTTTTTCGCCCAAAGTCTCTTCGTCCTCTGTTTCACCCAGTTTTACCTCCTCTAATGATGATACTGACAAGGCGAAGCTTGCTCAGGTACCCCCCCACTCTTCTCTCTCCTTTTCTTATTCTCAGATTTTACCCTTTTAACTGTTTCTTTTTTTATTTTATTTGAATTGTTTGGTGCTGAAGTTTCAACTTTATTGGGTTGGGTTTCTGCTCTTTGGTTTAACTTGTTCAATTTTTTTTGATATAATATCTTTTGGGTAGTTTAAAAATTCTCGAAAAAGGCTAAAGAAATGCAACCAGTAACTAGCATTGTTCATGTAATCCGTAACATCAAAATACAGATTAGAACCAGAAGAAATGTTGTGGGTTAATTTTGGATTGTTTAATGGGGTTTTAATGTTAGTGTAAATGAAGGTTTCTTTGAGGAGTTATTAGGATTTTGAATGGAAATGGTGCAGGTTTCGAAGAGGCTAGAGAACACGTCGAGGTACTTTAAGCGATTGGGCAATTTAGGGTTTTGGGGACAGTTAGTGTGCACTGTGGTATCAGCGGTGATACTCTCATTTTCTGTTGTTATTACTGGGAAAATCACATCACCAGCTACTTTTTATGCTACTGCCAGTGGAATTGTGGCTGCTTTCATATCGGTTTTCTGGTCATTTGGGTATATTCGGCTTTCAGAGAAACTCAAGAGAACTGCTAATGATCCTTCAAAGGTAGGTTGAAGTTGTGATTTTGTTAATGGTTTAAACTGTTTGATGTGTTATCAACTTGAAATGCATTTTGCGTCGTAGCTCCTAGGGGCTAGGAGAAACACACACACACACATATATATATGAATTTTTATCTGTGTTGCTTGTAATCTTCTTTTGTTATCATGTCTTATTGTTAGGATGAATGTCGGACATGAACCTGATTGTTTATGCGGTATATATATCCAGTTATGCTTGCATGATCAATTAAGGACGGAATACTGAGAGTTGGAGAGCAATCATTCCAATATTCTTTAAGTTAATTATCATTTCATATTTGAAGTAAATGAATTAGCCCACTTCAAAGCAATTAAACTGGGTGCTTATGTTCATTTCTTTCTCATAATTGGTATATGCTTAATCTAGTTTGTCGAATCTAAACTTAGGAACTTCATCAACTTACTTGGAGGAAAAGGGTGACATTTTATATTGTTGGTGTTGCAGTTTTTCTTGAGTAAACCAAAGATTCTACTGCAAGTTAACAAATGATTTGTTGAAGTGCAGTACAACTTAAACAAATAATAGTTCACTTCTTTTTTTGTTTCCTCATGCTTCACTTTTTATAATTGAACAGAGGATTTCCTAGGCATCATTAGAGACATAGAGCGTACAAGGATTGGCATGAAGACGAAGGTTTTATTTTCTGGTTTCTGTCACCGTATTATTTCCCTTGAATTACAGTTGTAGTGGTCTGTTTGAGTTTGGTCTAGATTGAGCCGCTTATTGCGTGTAATGCTTTTGTGTTTGGAAGATTAAACAGTTTGGTATATGCCCAAATTCAGGGCTTATTTGAGCTTTTGGTTAATTTTTGTTGCCTCATTCAATTTCTTATAAATCCTAGTCTTCCTCTTGGATTTTCAGGCTCCTCCTCGAGCTGATGTTGTGAAAAGCTTGAAAAACGGCATAGTTCTGAATCTCCTCGGAATGGGTGCTGCTATTCTTGGCATGCAGGCTACAGTGGGCTTACTAGTAGCCAAGGCTCTTACTTCTTCCACCAATCCATATTATCAAGGAATTTCTCCTGGCTATAGTCCAGTTCTCGCATTGGATGTATTCTTGGTGCAGGTACTTAATCTAATTTGAGCCTTCCAATCGATTTATCAATAATGTTTTAACAGAATTACTCGTGTTTGAGAAATTGAGGCTGTAGTCACTGCATTAGTTCGAGCCTCTACGCGCCTCCTCCTTCTAGGAAGAAAGAAAATGATAATTGAAAGAAAGTGGAGCTTGACCCATGAAATCTATGAAATTCCCGGTTTTCAGTTTCCAGTCGGCATCCAAGAGGACCTGCAAGCAATATGTATCTAGTTTTGTATAATGAGCGACATACAATAGGCCTGTCGAATTTATATTAATCAATTGCAAAGGCCTTGAAGAACATAGTTCGCCGTATGCATTGGTTTAAAGTTTGCTTTCCTCTATGCTACATTTTCAGTCTGATATTAAAGTTCCTGGTTTTGCAAACCAGGAAACCGTTATACTTGTCCGGTTACTATCTTGTACACTATTCCTGATAAAAGAGAAACTTATAATAAGAGAGAGTCTTGGTTATTGCATGTTCTTATGGATCTCGTGCTCATGCAGGCATCCGGTAACACTATCCTATCTCATTTTCTGGGGCTTGTATTCTCGCTGGAACTGTTGCGCTCTGTGACATTACCTCAGTCAGACGGTATTCCAATTCCCAAGGTTGCATAAATTCTGCTGTTGGTAAAACATCATGAAGTTGTTCAAATGTAGAATAGTTAAATTCCATCTTACAATCCGTTTGACATGTAATTTCAATTGTAAGATCTCAGAACTGTTTTAGAAGTCTTCTTTTTGCACTAAATACATTGTACAGCATGTGGCAATGATTTAGTCATAGGTTGTTTTTTCATTGGGAAAGGAAAATATTCTTTGACTTTAGTTAGTGATCAACTACAAACCACCATTTAAGGGTGTGATCAAATCCTGAAGCTTATAGTGTTGCGCCTCTTATTTTTCAAAGCTCCGAATGATGTAGGAAGGAAGAAAAGAAAGCCTCTGAAAACAGATTTACCTGAAACCAATTTCTTATTGTATGAGAACAAATGAATATACCAAGCCCTGGAAATTCACCTAAACGCAGGGGTTTATCATGCAATACAAAAATGACAAACTTTGGAATTTAGAATGATACAGATTCCTGTATATGTCTATTACATAAATAGCTCTCCCTAGTAAAAAAAAAAGGCACCACACTAGTACTCTCCATCTCCTTTCAGACAGGGATGATAAAAAGCTCATATAGAAAGAAAATCATAAATGTATAAACTGCAGGCCAAAGACTTAATAAAGAATATAGAGATCCCCACAAGGGGAAAAACAATATATGGTTTAATCTTCTCCTGAAAGTAAAAAAAGTTAATCAAGGTTATCCCTGCTCCCAATGATTTGCTAACCCAAATAGTTGAATCAATAGCTTCACATCTTGAAAACCAAATTCTAAGCCCCTGTTCACGTTTCACCTGAATAGCCTGCATAAAATAAGTGCAGATGCTTCAGGGACCAACAACTGAATCCAAACAAGACGGTCTGGCTTCAACAATTTCACATTTTGTTCTCAACTAATTATATTTATTCAATGTTGAATCAATGGAAGTACATGATTCTCACTCAGTGCACACAGCATGTAGATCACAGAAGCAACATCCGATCATTAGACTGAAAAAACCATTCATAACTTACCAATTTACCTACAAAATGACTCCTGGTTAAATGTTTTGGTCACATTAATTTTATAATCTCATCCCAACTAGCCTCAAAAGCAGATCTGGTTAAATGGTTTAATCAAAGCTCTCTTGGATAGGTTTTTTTCCCAAATGGCTAAACTATTTTTCGGCTAAGTTTGCTCAAGGTGACATTACAGCTTTTATCATATAGGGATCACATCCCAAACCCATAGATAACATTTATAAATTTTTTAAGATTAGAATAATGATATTCTACAACTAAAAACTTGTATGGAACACATGATATTTGGAAAATGACTTGTTTTCCTGAACATAGTTCAGAACAAAGCAGATTCTTGTATTGAAAATAGAATAGAATCTCTTTGCTTAATTATGTTCATACTCATTCCATAAAAACAAAATTTATAGCAGGAGGAAGATATCAAGGCAAGTCATGAGCCCCAAATGCTACAACAAAATATAATCTTAAATTGTAACAGAGTAAATAATCTAGATAGCATACCATGCTTGAATGATGAACATCAGAGAATCATTACATTCTTAATAAACAAGGGATAATTCTCTGATTTGGTCATCAAGTAACTTCTTCAGGAACATTGGTTGTTGAATACACATTTATTGGTTGCATAAATATGTATTTATGAGGTAAAAGCAATTCCTTGCAACACAGGTTAATTGATTGCCTAACTCAAATTAATGCAACCCAAACAATGTAGAATAGGCTTGCATCTTAGTCATGTAGGCTAAACTCTAAAGTGGTATAATCAGAAGACACTGAAAAACAAACATACCTACTGCATCTTCTTTTCTTTCTTAGAGGGCAATGGAAGCTTCCTTAATACTGTTTCATCGATTTTCCTGTACCGCATCTGTATGATTTTGTTTGTTACAGAAAGCTTTTCATCAATGTGGTGTTGATACTTATCATATAACACGGGAACTGATAGACTAAGAATAACTCCTGCAGAACATACCGAGTGAAATAAGCATGCATGAATAAAATTAAAGGACTCATCACTGTTATAGAAATGAATAGGATCTAATAAAGCTCACCGATATAGACCACGGTGAGGAAGCTAAAGAAACTACCAATGAAAGAAACAAACCACAAGACAACACCAACCTGAGAAGCAGATACATAAGGCAAAGATATCTTAAAAGTTTTACATCAAACCAATGGAAAATGCACTTATATAGAAAGGTTAAACCTTAACCTTCAAAAGAAGTTTCAATTTTCTCATTTTTCTGCCAAGGGTAATGTCATGCGCAATCGACAATGCAATATTGACCCACACTTGTAACTCATCAGCAATCTTCCCAGCAGTCCTCTCAGAGATCTCCAAATTAGGAAGGGGTGGCAAAGGTCTGTACCAGACAGCAGAACGACTTTCCACATTAAACCCAAATCATAACATAAAGTAACTTCGAATTTTCCCCTTTATAAAAAGGATTTCCTCTAATAAATCCTCTCATTAAAAAAGGGTACTAACAAAACTAGTTCTTTATCCAGGGTGCAGAAAGCAATGGAATGAATAGAAAGGATGACGATAAGGGTACAAGTCTAGTATTGTCCCCAACCAGGGTTTCGTCTCTGAGTGCCATGAAATATTTGAACAGTCGGAACCATGTGTAAAATGAAGAGTTAGCTCATGCTCTGACTCAACCCCATGACTTATCGTGTATAGGCCATTGTTGGGTACCACTTGAACATGGGTCCGCCTGTTCAGGCAGTATGAACTGCTCCCACCCTGTGAACCTGCCAGGCTCTTGGCAGAGTAGGGAGATAAAACCTGTTACGAGGGTACACCCTGCAACAGGCCTAAAATGTGAAATACCTGTTGAGAAGTGAAGCAGATTTGGCCCAGAAGAAGAGAATAACAACAAGGAGTAATAATACATTGGCCACGAAAGACAAAATACTATAACCAGCTAATTCAAAGAGGCACCAAAACGTGGTTGCCGAGGCTAGCATCACAACTCCGCCACACCATTTTCTCCATAACAGCACATCAGCAACTACAAACAAAACATGCCATAAATAATAATAATAATAATTAAAACCCCAACAACCCAAAATAAATCGGAATCAAGTAAACTTCCTTTTTAAGGCGCTGTTGAAACAATACAATTAACCCATTTTTTTTAGTACTATGATCCAATATTGAAAGCATCGGAAAAAAAAAACCCCGGAAAGGTCAAATAATAGGAATGATGGTAGAAGCGTAGATGGAAGTGAAATAGATATATCCGGAAAAGAAATGAAGAAGGTGGTGCATAGGGAGAGACAGAGAGAGAGATGAGACCTAAGCCACCGCCGAGAGCTTGATGAACTGATATGCGAGGAGTAGGGACGGAATCTCCCATGGCCATGGGGCGATTGCTGTTTTCGTCGCTTCCGCAATTTGATTTCGACAATCTAGACAGACTTTTTGGAACCAAAATGGGCTTTTTCACCTACGCCTTCTATACCTCAATCAAGGTGGGCTTATTTTCGATATTTCATTTCATATAAACAATTCCTCGATTTAGCCGCCTCTAAAAGGTAAAGCTAGCTATAGTTTTTTAATTATTAAGTTTAGTCAATATTAATTCGATTAAAAAAAGCATTATTATTAATACAAAAAAAGATGAGTTTGAGTACGTAGAAGTATATTATGTTCCTATTTATGGGTTGAGAAGCGATTATGGACAGTTCTAAATATTATCTCACAAAATACAGATATTATCAAACCCTATAATTTTATAATTAGATTGATTTGAATTTTTTTATAATTTTAAAAAAAATAAAAGAATAATTTATTACTCTAAAGTGCATTTCATAAATCATTAAAAATTTTCATCAACATTTACTTTTTTTCTAATTGTGTTTGACAACTATGTTAACTTAATATAATATTTTCAACAAAAAAATGTTAAATATAATAAGTAGTCATTATGTTGAAAATATTAAGTTAATTTTATTTTTTAAAACCTTGTTTTTAAATTCTCATTAGACCTGATCATAAGTCGAGTTGAATCGGGCCAATGCATAATTTTAAGTTCAGGATCGGTTCGACCCGAAAAAATGAATTTAAAATTTTGTTTAAATTTTACCCATGTTTAAAATGTTAAATTCAAGTCCGATCGTAAAATTTTCTTAAAAGATTATTATTTTTATATAAAAACAAATTTAAAAAGTATAATACAAAAAAACACTAAAAATATCAAAATAAATAGTTCTCAATAAATTGAAAATACAAAAAAAAGTATAGGCATGTGATTCAGGCCAGGTCCGAATCAAAAAAATTTTGCCCAAGGCTCGGCCCGTTTAAAAAATAAGTCTTATTTTTTTCAAATTCATTTTTTGAACCTATTTTTTTATCCAAATCTTCTTACTTTTCGAGCAAATGACCCGATCCATGATTAAGTATAATTTTCATTTTATTAAAAAATAAAATGTTCAAATTATTAACTTTTAACTTTTATCCAAAACAATTCAAAATAAAATAAACAATACCAGATTAATAAAATCAAAGTTGTGAAATAATACATATTCAAAAATCAATATATGCTAGTATTAAACAAAATAACTATATTCGGCGCTTAATTTTTATTAATATATCAAGTAATTTTATCATATATAATTCCAAAACTAAAAATATTATTTAAATAAAAAAATCAATACTTAATTTTTTAGTTTATCAAACGTACTCGTATTACCTCCCTTTATGAACAAAAAAAATTATATAAATATATATTAAACATAATTATAACATTTAATGAGGTATTGTTTTCTTTAAATGTCGGCAGAAGTTGATCCATAAAGAGTTTAACAATGCCTCTTGAAGTTGCTTTAGAGCAAAGCCATTATATGTTTTTTTTAAATGGTATTTTTTTGGTAAATTATAATAACATGGCAAAATTCAAATAATTAACGCGATTCGAACTCAAATCATACTTAAAACGGTAAATATTTTTAATCATCAAGCCATCACACGAGATTCAATATCATTATATGTTAAGCTCTTGTGTTCGATCAATTGTAAGCACTTTAGGGTCACATCATACATTGTTGTTGTTTAATGATCATAATTTTACTTTATATGATTGATTGAGTTCGATTGGTATAAATATTATTGTCAATGTAATATGATATGATTTTTAGTGCGTTGAAGCTCATTATCCTTCTATTATGGGTTGAAAAGGGGCTATGAGTAGTTCTAGATAGTAAGTAAAAGGTTAATATGTAGTCGTAAACTACATAATTAGTTATTAAATTATGGATAAGTTTTTATTTTAATCGCTTAACTAAAAAAAGTTATAATTTAGTCATTGAACTATTCAAAAGTTTTTTTATTTAAGTCACTGGGTTGTTAAAATTAATGTTATATGACTTTATCTGTTCGCATAGCTTACACCAATCGAAAGCTCTTTTTCCCCTTCTCTTCTATAGTTCAAGTTTTTCATGAAACAACTTTGAACGTCACGAATTTGCAAACCAAAAGCCAAAGAATTTTTTCCTCCGATCTCCGACATTGACAATCAGATAAACTTGGATCTATAGTATGTTCTTCTACTCGTCGATGAGTGTTAATCCACCATTCTAATTGTCGAATCATCACTTGAAACTCACTAGCGAAATTAAAAAAAAAAAAAAACCAAATGACTTAAATATAATTTTTTTAAATAATTCAATAACTTAAATGAAAACTTTTGAATAGTTTTGTGAGTGAATTACCCTTGAACTTGTCCAAAAGTACCTAGTTAGCTCTGGAACTTCTATTTTGTCACTCAGGTTAGTATTTTCGTACTAAAATTGGTAATTTGTGCTAGGGGTGAACAAAATTTGATTCGATTCGAAAAATTCAATAAAATTTTTAAATTTTGAATTAAATAGTCAAAGTTATTCAGATCAACTCGAATAAAAAAATCAAAATTTTCGGTTTAACTTGAATATGAATTACACAATTCGAGTTATCCGAAAATTCGAATAAGAAAAAGTAAAATTATGTTGTTTTGATAAATGCTTACATTTTCTAAAGTTAAAAATCAAAACCATTAAGTTAAAAGACAAAACTACATCGTTTTGATAAATATTTATCCATTAAGTTAAAAGGTAAAATCATTATATTGTTTATGTAGTTAAATAATCATGCACTTTATTTACTAGTTAAATAATCGATTCATGTAAACACAACATTGAGTATAAATAATAGAATTTGTTAACTTGACTCGAATTTTTTTTACTCGATTTGATTTGAATCGAAAAAAAATTTAAATTGAGCTCAGTTGCTAAAATGAAATTTGTCAACTTGACTAACTTGAAAATCTTTACTCGATTCGACCGAATGCTCACCCCTAGTTTGTGATGATATGGAACTAATGGCCAATTCGATGGTGATACGTGGCAGCCTCTCAATATGATATGACGAACATAAATTAAAAAAATAAAAAAAACTTAAAATATATAAATTAATAAAAAAATATATTTTTTCACACTGGCAAGGGTCAACTCCCCTTAAAATAAAAAATTATTCATTTAAACCCTTTAAAAATTTTAAAATTTTAAATTAGTAAAAATAAAATTTTACTTTGCCCCCTAAAAATAATAAAATTTAATTTAATCATTTAAAAAATATAAAGATATAAATTATTAAAAATTATAATTTAATTTCGATTCATAAAATAATTTTTTAACTTCGCATCCTCGAGAAATTATTAGTTACGTGGGTCCTACCACATAGGATATGTTCCCCCATCCAATAAAATCATATCACATGTCAACCCTCCATCTCCTTTCTACACGAATCTTTTTGGCTTTTCTACAACCACCTCCTTCCTCCACTTATAGCCACTATCGGATTCTTCCGAGGAAGATGAAAGAGAAGTCCTCTTAATTAGTTAATGCTAAAATGGAACTCAGATTTTTTTTCCAAGCTAATTTATTATTAAAGGTATAAATAAATGAAAATTTAAGACCAAATATTTCAATTAATGAGATAAGCTTGGATACGAGACGAGAATTCAATGTTGAAAGTTTTTGTGTGTTTTGGGTTCAAGTCGTTTGTATCAGAAAAATATTTGTCTAAGTTCATTTTTTATATGAAAAAAATATTTTTTTTATTAATTTATACATTTTTAAAGATTCTTTTAATTTATGTATGCCACGTGTCATACTGAGATGTTGTCACGTGCCACCATCGGATTGACATCAGTGCCACATAAGCACAAAGTAATGGTTCTAGCGCGGAGGTACCAACCTGGGTGATAAAATACAAGTTCATGTGCCAACTAGGTTCAAAAAAATGTTTAGGTACCAACTAGGTATTTTTTGACAAGCTTAGGGGGCAAACAACATATTAGTCATTAGATAAACTACAAATATAGTCACCCAATTATGCTTTTGGTTCTATTTTAGTAACAGAAATATTAATCTTTTCGAAATTAAATATTTTAGTTACTCTCTTTTTAGTTGTCGTTAGATAGGTGATAGAAAGTTAACATGAGCTTTTTTTTATTGGCTTAATAATCGATTTATCACTCCAATATTTACACATTCTATCAATTTAATTCTAAATCTAAGAAATTCAACA